>CM063169.1:139014833-139489833 GCA_031835075.1 Saguinus oedipus
TTTATTTAACTTCAGTAAAAGAAGGAAGGGTTCTCTCTGCCCAACCGTCAAATAAAGACCTAAATTTCACTTTGATTAGACCTATGTAGTAAAACACCTCCCCACAAACTAATCCCTATAGCCCGAGGACTGGTTTAGGCCTGGGTCATTGTTCATCTGAGAATCAATCACTGTGAGGAAGAGTATAGTTTTATGAAACTTGGCTTATGGAGGATCTCCAGAGTTAAGTGATGGCAGTACACTTTCATAAGCAGTGATATACCAGCCATTTAGTCCATTCCTAAAGAACTGAGGGTCCTGAAAATTTAACCATGTCAATGCATTTTTTTTTGGGGGGGGGAGATGGAGTCTTGCTCTATCACCCAGGCTAGAGTGCAGTGGTTTGATCTCAGCTCACTGCAACCTCCACCTTCCATGTTCAAGTGATTCTCCTGCCTCAAAGTAGCTGGGACTACAGGTGTGCCCCACCACACCCGGCTAATTTCTGTACTTTTAGTAGGGATGGGGTTTTGCTATATTGGCCAGGCTGGTCTTGAACTCCTGACCTCAAATAATCCATCCACCTCAGACTCCCAAAATGCTGGGATTATAGGCATGAGACATCATGCCAAGCCTAATGTAGTCTTTTTTTTTTATTAACTGAAGAAAAATGGATGCCCTTTTAAAGATTTTTTGAGAATAGAAAACAAAAAGAAGTCAGAAGGACTATCAAGGGGATGCCTAGTGATTTTCCATTGAAACTCTCCCCAAATTGCCCTTATTTGGCAAGAGGAATGAGCAGGAGCATTGTGGTGGTGAAGGACTCTCTGGTGAAGTTTTCCGGGCATTTTTCTGCTCAACTGTTGGCTAACTTTCTCAAAATACTCTCATAATAAGCAAACATTATCGTTCTCTGGTCCACCAAAAAGTCAACCATCAAAATGCCTTGAACATCTCCAAAAAACTGTTCCCATGACCATTGCTCTTGACTGGTCTGCTTTTGCTCTGACTGGACCACCTTCCATCTCTAGGTAGCCATTGCTTTGATTGTGCTTTGTCTTTAGGATCATACTGGTAAAGCTATGTTTGATCTCCAAAGTCTTCGAAGAAATGCTTCGGGATCTTTATTCCATTGAACACTCTGCTCTCATCTGCAGCTTATCTGGGCACAATGGCCTTGGCACCTATCAAGTGGAAAGTTCGCTCAACCTTAATTTTCCAGTCAGTGTTATAAAAAGTGAACCAATTGAGATGTCTGTGGTGTTGGCTATTGTTTCTGCTATTAATAATCTGTCCTCTTCAATTAGGGCATGAAAAAGATTAATTTTTTTCTCACAAATTTATGTGGATGGCTTGCCACTGCAGGCTTCATCTTCAACATCATCTTGTGCCTTCTTAAAATGAGTTACCCATTCATTTGTCAATTGCTGATTTCATTGGTGCACTGTCCCCATAAACTTTTCATAAAGCAGCGGTAATTTCATCATTCTCCTACCCAGCAGTGCCAGCTTAAAGAAGACATCCCTGACCGGGCACAGTGGCTCATGCCTATAATCCCAGCACTTTGGGAAGCCGAGGCAGGTAGATCACGAGGTCAAGAGATCAAGACCATCCTGGTCAGCATGGTGAAACCCTGTCTCCACTAAAAATACAAAAATTAGTTGGGCTGGTGGCACGTGCCTGTAATCCCTGCTACTTGGGAAGGTGAGGCAGGAGAATTGCTTGAATCCAGAAGGCGGAGGTTGTGGTGAGCCAAGATCGTGCCATTGCACTCCAGTCTGGGTAACAACAGCGAAACTCCGTCTCAAAAAAAAAAAGAAGATATCCTCAACTTAAAGCAGGGTGTTATGAGAGACCTCCACTCTGTTCCTTGAGCCCAAATGTGTATATGTCTTCTTTTTATGTCATTATGGTGTTGACTTTATCTCTTTTACAACACCCAAGCTTCACCATACATTTATGTTTCATCTTGCTTCAATTTTAGCAGAATTTATGTTGCTCTGATAGTGGCTCTTTTCAAGCTGATGTCTTATCTTTAGACCTCAAACTAAAGCTTTTTCAGACATAACAAGTTAGTACGAGTTTATTTTGGCACGAAAAAGAAACTGAAATGAATGCATGGTTTCTTCATAATATACATTTTCCATGAATTTTTTGAAGACCCCTTGTAGATTGTTTAAATGGGACAGAATGGATGCTTGGGAGCAAAGTAGTTCTGTCTACTGTAGGAAGCCATACCATAATCAGAGGGTTGCTTTGTGAACGTGAATTCAAAATAAAGGAAGCCAGATATGCAAATGTTAAATGGCATCAAGATTAATAACACGATTCTACCAATTCTCAACAAGGGTATCCTTGCCTAGGGTACTAGGAAGTTCACTCTGGCTAACTTCTAATCCTATCCAGGTACCTTAAGAACAAATAGAACATGAAGAAAAATATTGTATGAGTCCTCTTCCAGGAGGTATCTTGGGAAGTCAAATTCATAGAGACAGAAAATATATAATGATGATTGCCAGGATCTGTAGGCAAGCGGGGAGGGGGAGTTATTGTTTAATGGGTACAAAGTTTCAGTTTACCAAGATAAAAATCATTCTGAATGTGTATAATGGTAATGGTTACACAATGCTATGAATGTTCTTAAGGATTGTCCCCTTGAAAATGGCAAAGATGGTATATTTTATGTTACGTGTATTTTACCACACTTTTAAAAATGAATGGATGGATGCATTTTGGGTTTCTTATTGGCCTTGGAGTTAAATTTAGGTATCACTACTCTAAAGTGTTAGGTGCTTGTTTGTAAGTTAAATTATGAAATAGCAATTATTGTTTTTCTGTTGTAAAAGAGATAGGGTCAAACACCATAATGACATACAAAGAAGACCGATGTACACATTTGGGCTCAAGGAACAGAATGGAGGTCTCTCATAATGCCCTGCGTTAAATTGGGAATATCTTCTTTAAGTTGGCGCTGCTGGAAACAACCTCAATTGTGCTGCAGGAGAGAGACCTCCAATGCCCTGCATCCCCATATATTTATAACTGGGAGTTGACAGAGATCATCTGACCCAGTTGGTCTGAAACAAGGCACAGCATTGCCAGTGCAAAAAAAAAAAATTCTACTCTCAGTGACAGTCTCTTGAGAAGCTTGCATATCAGTATTTGGTGCCAACCAGAACTCTTGGCTCTCTCTGCAGGGCCAGCTCATTACTGGACTATTTGAGAGAAAGTTGCCAGAGGCATCCAGTAGAGAAATTGGCTTGTCTGTCCTCCTGATGGTACATCTAAGTGCTTAGAGGAAACTTCACTGTGGTCCCCAAGTACTGACTGAAAATATTGATCATATTTCAGAAAAAAACTAATAGGACAGAGAAAAATCATCATTGGCCGCTGAAGTAGTGCTTCCAGGGACCTGGAAAAACAGCTGGTGGTGTTAGAGCAAGTCAAGGACGCAGGAAGTGTACCAAGTGTGAGTGCCTGATACGGTCTATAAGCCATGCAAAACCGCAGCCGGGCTTAGTTATCTTAGCAGAGTAACAGTGCTCTGTAGAGCTCCGTATCCTGTTCACTCGGATTTCTTTGTGCCATGTGATTCCTGCATATCTCATAACTGAACGTAAAACTCCATGTGGATACTCAGCTGCCGTGCCTCAACAGCCATCATAGATATTCCCTTCAAATAATATTTCTAACACTTGCAACTAAAGGATAAATATTTCACTTGCTTCCTAATAATTCTTACAGAATTAAATGCCATCATCTGTCTTCAGATTAGCACTTTCTAAAAGAGAGAGCAAGTCCTCAGGGGGAGGCAAGATATCAGCTAGTAATGAATTAATGTTTTAAGATTTGTACTGAGCGCAAAGCTTACCACACCTGTTCTTAGGGTGGTTATATATTGGTATTCGTGACATGGTAACATCAATGTTTTGAGTTTATCAAGTACAGGACATTGTGGTAAACTCTCTATACCCATCCTCTAACCCTTAAAACGCTGTGAGATTAGTAGCATTATTCCTAGTTTGCAGATGAAGAAATCAAAGCTGAAAGTGTTTAGTGACTTGCTCAGGTGTTACATAGGAAATAGTAGAGCTGTGGTAAAAACCCAGATATCTGATCCAAAAAAACTTTAATTACTAATTCTTATGGTTAAACATATCTATATCTTTGTGGGGCCAATGAAGCCTTGGTGGGTGTTCCGTGCTTTGAATAGTTCCCTCAGGCGACATCTACACAAAGCTAGATATCAGAAAAATAGAAATTTTACCCTGTTGGGAAAAATGCCAAAATTTGCATAGAAGTTTCATAATATCCATTGCGACTGGTGGTAGCCTAACCTATCAAAAGAAGAAGTGGAACTTGTATTCCTAAGTCATAAATTAGCTCCCCTGTTTCCAACTTTGGCTTTTTAAACCTCTTTCAAAAGACTGTTGCACAGCATAAAGGTTAAACACACCTAGGTTCAAATTCTAACTCTGCTTTGGTCAAGTTACTTAACAACCTCAGGCTTAATTTTCTCATCTATAAAATGGGCATTATAATAATGTAAAATTCCTAGCTCTTTTCTAATTTTAGCCATGTGAATAAGGATGTGATTGGATTTTAATTTTCGTTTGTCTAATGGCTAATGATTTTGAATATCTTTTCATGTTCTCATTTGCTGTGGGTTTATCTCCTCTGGTGAATCACCTGTTCAATGCTTTTACCCATTTTTAAACACTAGATTGTTGGTCTTCTTAGTATTGAGTTTTCAGGTTTTTTTGTTTGTTTGTTTGGTTTTTGAGACGGAGTTTCTCTCTTGTTACCCAGGCTGGAGTGCAATGGTGCAATCTCGGCTCACCGAAACCTCCGCCTCCTGGGTTCAGGCAATTCTCCTGCTTCAGCCTCCCGAGTAGCTGGGATTACAGGCATGCGACACCATGCCTAGCTAATTTTTTGTTTTTAGTAGAGACGGGGTTTCACCATGCTCACCAGGATGGTCTTGATCTCTTGACCTCGTGATCCACCCATCTCGGCCTCCCAAAGTGCTGGGATTACAGGCGTGAGCCACTGCACCCGGTGAGTTTTCAGTTTTTTAATTAAACTCTGCATGCATACCAAGTGAGTATGGGTGAGGATATGGAACAATTGGAACTTTCATACATTGCTGGTGGAAATATAAAATGGTATAACCACTTTGGAAAACTGCTTTGCAGTTTCTATAAAAGTTAAACGTACATCTACAACATAACGTACATTTATTCTACTTCTAGGTTTTTACCCAAGAGAAATAAAAACATGTCAAAGAAAGAAAACCAGTTGAATGTGAACGTTCACAGCAGCTTTATTGGTAATAGCACAAAACTAGAAACAATCCAAATGTCCATCTGCAGGCAGACAGATAGGATAAACAAATTGTGGCATATCCATACAATGGAATATTTTTCATCCATTAAAAGGAATGAAGTACTAAAACATACAACATGAATGAATCTCAAAATAATTACGCTGAGTGAAAAAAAGGCACACAAGAATGGATACCTATTGTATGATTTTATTTATATAACATTCTAGAAAATACAAATGAATTGACAGTGACAGAAGCAGATCATTAGATGCCTTGGGACAGGCAGAATGGGTGTAGAAGTTTGAGAGGGAGGGAAGATAAACGGGCACAAGAAAATTGTCAGAGATGATGGCATATTCCTTATCTTCATCACGATGACGGTTTCCTGGGTGTGAATATGTATTTAAAATGTAACAAATTGTAGACTCTGAATAAGTGTAGTTTACTATATGTTAATTAGGTCTCAATAAAGTCTTACAATTTCATTAGCTCCCTACATTCCCTTTGTCCTGTGAATTGCCCCTGACATAGAGGAGGGGACATCAGCTGCCACATTTGTTCTATATGACCCTGGCTTCCTGGCCAGAGCAGATCCATCTAATGGCAGGTCATGAAAGATGAGAAACAAAGATGTCAACGTTCCAGAGAAAATGTCCAGCTGGGTGTGGTGGCTCATGCCCGTAAATCTCAGTGCTTTGGGAGACCAAGGCAAGAGGATTATTTGAGGCCAGGAGTTCAAGACCAGCCAGGGCAACATAGTGAGACCCCATCTTTTAAAAAAATAGCCAGGTATGGTGATGCACATCTGTAGTCCCAACTACTGAGGAGGCTGAGGTGGGAGGATCACTTGAGCCTAGGAGTTCAAGGTTACAATGAGCTATAATCATGCCACTACACTTCAGCCTGGGCAACAGAACAAGACCTTGTCTCTGGGGAAAAAAAGGAAAGGTTCTGCTTTGGTCATCTAAAGACTGGTTGTTTTAACTTCGATTTCAAAATCTGACTGTCCTATCAATAAATTCCTTTTTGTTAGCTAGGTGGAGTTGGTTTCTGTTGTCTGCAAACTTGAGGAAGAAATGAAGCTGCCATTTAATTCATTTCACTATATTTATTATTCTATCATAGATGTTCACACCTCCATTTTTAAAAATAAGATGTTCAACCACCTAGGTAGGTGATTCATCCCTCTCTTCACTGAACAAACTTTTATCAATTGGTACACTATGTGCCAGGCAGGTACCAGACATTTTCACATCTCATTCAAATTATTCAACAGCCTGTACAAACATCTCATGTAACAGTTTTAAAAAGCTCAGGCTCAGGGGACCCAGTTACTTGTTTAAAGTCAAAGAGTTCCTAGTAGTTATGAAATTCAGGATTTAAGCCCAGCCCTAATTCCAGAGACACTACTATCCACATCCTGTTCCCTGGTAGTAGTAAGCCCTTCCATCCACAGTGAGCTCACAGTGTTCGGCCCCTGTGGCTTGTGGCTTTTGGGAGTCGGGGGTCCCAAGAGTTCCCCTGAGGCCACCTCATGGTGAACAACAATGGTATCGGCGGACTACAGTGCCAGGACTTCGCCCAACAGGGCTCGATGTCCTGAGAACAAGATGAACTATCTTTTCTGGAAGGCAGGGACGATCAAGGGTCTTTTTTCCCTGTGATGCCTGTTACCTAGTAATGAAACTGACTCTTAAGTGACAAAGGAGCAGCAAAATTCTAAAAAAAAAAAAAAAAGTCCACCACAACCACAGGAAACACTTAAGCAATACCACTCGAGCCACAAATCCAAAGATAGTGGGCCGCTAATATTCTTCCTGAGAATTCACTGGAACTTAAACACTTATGAATAATAGCTCAGGGTTGAAGCTGCATTTTTACACGGTTGCTAGAAGCACTCCTAATCATTTCTGATGCACAGGCACAGGTTAAAGCCAGAGACCTCACAATATTTTCCTCAGGAAAGTGAACCTACCAGAACAGGAGGAGATTTTCATTTTCAGTTTTAGAGATTTCAGTAAAGTGTAAATGTGTTGCTTTTGAATGAAAAAAATATATAATAAAGGAGGAAAGTCATGAATATTCACATTATACATTCTTTCTTATGATCAACCCATAAAAATGTGAAAATTACCCCAACTTCATGTGCACTAAAATCATTTCTAAGTATCATTTTTAAGAGAAGAAATGGGAAACAAATATTCAAAAATCTGGACATGTTGAAGTATATTCATATGATAAAAATTATGTACATATTATAAGCGCTTTCAGACACTAAAATAGCATAGGGTAACATTGATGGTTTGTTACATGATAAAAAATGATGCTAAAATGTGTGTGGTATAATGTTTATTTGGATGTATCAGGAAGAGAATACAGCTGTCCCCCCTTATCCATGGTTTTGCTTCCCTCAGTTTCAGCTACCCACCATCAACTGTGTCTGAAATTATTAAGGGAAAATTTCTAAAAAAAAAAAAATTCATAAGTTTCAAATTGTGCAGCATTCTGGGTAATATGATGAAATCTCATGCCATCCCATTCTGTCCTGCCCTGGACATGAATCATCCCTTTGTCCAGCTTGTCCACGCCCTAGACACCACGTGCTCATTAGTCACTCAGCACCCTGAGTTATCATACTGCCTGTCATAGTGTCACAGGACTTGTTTGTGCTCAAGTCACCCTTACTGTGCTTTACAATGACACCAAAGTGCAAGAGTGGTGATGGTGGCATATTGTTATACTTGTTTTATTTTATTATTAGTTATTGCTGTTAATCTCTCACTGTGCCTAATGTATAAGTTAAACTTTATTCTATGTGCATCTACATAGGAAAAAGTTGGCCACATACTTGTGGCCATCTGATCTTTAACAAAAACAAGCAATGGGGAAAAGACTCCCTATTCAATAAATGGGGCTGGGATAACTGATTAGCCATATACAGAAGATTAAAACTGGACCCATTCCTTAGACCATATACAAAAATAAACTCAAGATGGATTAAAGACTTAAATGTAAAATCCAAAACTATAAAAATCTTGGAAGACAACCTAGGCAATACCAACCTGGACATAGAAATAGGCAAAGATTTCATGACAAAGACACCAAAAGCAATTGCAACAAAAGCAAAAATTGACAGACATACAGTGATCGGTCCAACAGCCTTACAGATACTCACTCGTTCACTTGCATCCCAATATTTATTGAGTAGAGAAGAAAGAGGCACAGGAACAGTCATACCCGTCCCTAGGTGTGTAGAGGTGGAACATGTCAACAGAGCATCAGCCTATGTGTTACCTGTAGGCAAAAGGAAGTTGCAAAACACTGTTATAAACAATCAACAACTGCTACGAGTTCACAAATCCGAACACGAGACTCTGTTTAACTGTTTAACGACACATAAGTTTATTTGAAAGGTAATATACTCTAACATCTATTAGAATATCTCTCGGCTCTATGGCAACATTCATTTGCAGCAGTGTTTTTAACACTTTAAAAAAAATAAGGGAATTTTTTCTTTCTTAAATGCAATCTCACAATGTATTCATTTATATTAAAAAACTTTCCTGAGTGCTTACTGTGTGCCACAAAGAACAGTACTACAGTGATTAATCAAGCAGATGCTGTCCCTATGCACAAGAAATTTGTTATGTTGACAAACAATAAGTCAGGCAAGCAATGAGTAAAGAATTAGAAAGAGTGCAAAGTGCCCTGAAATAAATGAATAGGGCAATGAATGAGGGGGAACCTACTTACACAGGGAGATCCAAAGAGGGTTCCTGAGGCAGTTACACACATTTAAGCTGAGACTGAAAGGATCGGAGGGGGACAGCCAGGCAGAGAACAGGGGGCTAGGTGCATGAAGCAAACCAAACCAAAGTTCCTGAGGCTGGAAAATAAAAATGTGGAGCAGTGCCAAGGTACGTGACCTTGTGATTTCTCTCTCTTGAAGCTCAGCAGCCCAGGTAAAGAATAGAAAAGGAATATTTTAGATCGACATAGAACTGGGAACTGGCTGTAGGTGTCATTTCGGATCCACGAGATGGAAAAAATGAAGGTTCTTGGAGATCTAGGAAAACGTAAACATTACTGGAAAAGATCAGTGAAATCTGATATTTACATAGGCAGACCCTCTTTTTTTTTTTTTTTTTTTAACTTCTATGCTATCTTTCTAGAGAGCTGCCTGTTTCTGACCCATCCTGGAGACATAAAAGCACCCAGAACTGTCACTAAAATCTGGAAGTATCTGGAATGGAATGAAAGTTCACGTCATCAAAATTGTATCATTTCTTAGAAGACAGCCATCATCTATACATCAACAAGTAGAGCCTAAGGCAGCACTTTCTTCAGCAGTTTTCTCTGACTCCAAGCCCCAACCCACAGAATATTGCAGAATCTGTGATCACTTGCCATGTCCCACATATTATCCACTATTAACATAAATCAAGCCTTCGTGTTTGTCATTTATGTTTCAGCACTTAGAGAATACCTTGCTAGTTATTTTAAATAGATAAATCAAATCAAAATTTTGTTAATAAAATATTAGAAATGTCATAAGACCTCTGATTTATTTAACGATGTCTAACATTTCTGATCTCCATTTATTTCAAGTTTTTAGGAAGAAAAATGGTTGGCTGGCTCATCCGGCTCTTATTTTTATTCCTTCGTTTAGGAGATTGCATCTCAGCTCCAAAGCCATTTTTAATAATAAGATGTGCAATTTTTAACTGGTGATATTTTAAAAGCGTAAACATGATTAAGATTAATACATGTTGTCCCAGATATACTCAAATAATGGATTAGTCTGTACAGCACACTTGATTCATGTCTGATAGTCAAGCTTTTTTATTTCAACTTCATCCATATATCCAGAAATTTCCTCCTTTGTTTGCTTAAAAGCCAAAATGGCCTATGCAATAGGAAGAAGTGAACATGGACTGAACACTGCTAAGTAGCACATACCAATGACCCAGCTTATAAACTGTATACATTCACAGGGAAAGACTGGGATACAGCAAAATAGCCGATAAGACAAAGAAAAAAAGTGGTGCCCATGAATTACACAAGTTTCTTTCCAAAGGTAAAGCACCAGGAGAAGATGAAAACTCAATAAATGGAAAACATTGAAAAGAGGAAACAAAACCCAGATAATTGCCCAGAAGAGAGGAGTGTATCCTTTCCTCTTCTAGTGAAGGACTATGTCCATGCAGATCTCAAGTCAGAAACTGATCCTCAATTTTAGGACTCAACTTATTTCTGTTTTCCTTTTGAAGAGTCTGAGGACAAAAGGCTTTTGACTGATCTTGTAAATAATCACCAGTATTCTTTATTTACTATTTGAATCCTTTGTGTCTTCCTTGCATTGGTGAAGACACACACACACACACACACACACACACAGAGAGAGAGAGAGACAGACAGACAGAGAGAGAGAGAGAGAGAGAGATACTAGATACCCATGAAAACGCAGATAAAACAACACAATGGAGCTAGTCACCTTTTGCTGTGCATTTCAGAATGCACATTTCAGAATGCACAGCAAAATGATTTATAGCCTGGCATTGTACTTTAGGGTCTTCACATGTCGACATTTTAGTATTTACACAATAATAGTATTAAGCGCCAACGTGGAAGATTGAACTAAGATTTATTACAAAATGAAAAATAATCCAGGACAAAAGGTTAAAAAATGTAAAGGAAAATTGGTTTAATAGTTCCTAAGACAAATGTGTGTCTCTCCTACTCAATGTTGATTACATTTAACAAATCACGGAGATTGGGGAGAAAGCTAGATTCAGCAACTAAGTAGCCATTTGATCTACAAAAAATCATGAGCTTCGATTTAGTAATGTATGAGGTAAGTGTCAAATAGTGTGATTTCTTTGGTGCCTTTTTAGCCCTAAAATACTAAGACTGACTCTAAGAGTCATGATATTAATATTATTGTCTTCCATTGGGTAAGTTTATGTGACAAATTACTAGAGTTTAATGAAACATTACACTTTCTAGCCTAGGTCTTACCACCCCTAAGAAATACTGAGCAAGAACTTTTAAAGGAGTTTTTCAACTAATTATTTGTATAAACTGAAACCTAAAGCAATATTCGCCCTTCAACTTCGTTCTTTTCCTTATGTGACTTGTCCAAAACCAAAATAAATATGATACTCTTGTCCCTCCTCATTTATGATAGTTTACTAACGCTCTGTTGCACACACATCACTCATTGCACTCATACTACCCACACTCGCTATGCACACATTATAGAACTATCAAAAACGCATCAATAATCAAATGGCAAAAAAAAAACAAATGCTAAAAATAGTACAGTTTACCAGAGCATCAATTTTAAAGTCTATAAGTATTTTAAAGGTTAAATAAGAAAGAAAAAAAAATGCTTACTATATTCAGAGACCGTGGGAACAATTAGGAAAACACAGAAGAGTAACAAGGGATTCTAAGCAATAGTTAATAAATGGCACACCTGTTTCATAAGAGAAATAAAGAAAAAAAATTGTTAATACTTTAGCTTAAACTGGGCAAAGATCAAGTTGCCATAAATAATTTTAAACAAGGACACATAGGATTAGATAACCTAATGTTGAGTCTTTTTTTTCCATTTTCAGATTCTCAAGTTCTGTGGCTGACCTTCCAGTGATGCTGCCTATACCATACAGTGATAATGAATAAAACAAATGAGCAAGCAGAAGGTAAAAGAATGAGGAAAGTCTCTGTGTTCCTACAGCTCAAAGTCAAAATTCAAAGTCTCCATTCCACAGCCTAATAAGATAAAAGAGAAAAATTCAGATACTTGAATTTAGTCCCAAAAGAAAGGCCACCTTGTTAAATAAAGTACTTCACAGCCCTTCACTCTCTGAAGCTATTGTCATGAATCATCTCCATCCAAGTTCCTATTAACACAATATTGTCACTGCCTCTGGCATATATTTTAAAAGTGTAGTAGCACTTTGATCTAGCATTTCCAATTTCAGGGATGACAGACAAGAAGGGGACCCATGTCTCTCCGGCCAGTAGTGCTAGGACTTTACCAGTAGTGTGTGAAGATGCAGTGGGTTGGAATGGCCAGGCAAACCAGTATGTGGAAGATGTAACTTTGTCCAATTACCTATAAGGGAAGCTACATATCCTTTTCACTTTCCTGAGACCATAAAGAAAAGAGAAGAATTGCTCTCCCTCTCCTGATCCCTAAACAATTCTGGGAGTCTCACATCTTGGATATTCCTTTGTTCCAGTTGGTAGGACTCTTGGCATTATGTGGCCCTGAAGAAATGCCTCAAACAGCACATCTAAAATACACAGAGGAATGTGTTGTGGGGCGATAGGAAACCTCCCTATTCCCCTGCTCCAGCCATGGCTCCCATATGGTGCCCAAGGAATCATTATGAGGAACCAGCCTCATTAGAGCTTACTGCTTTATAATGGCTGTCCACATTAACACTCTGAAAAGAGAACCCTCACTTAAACTACTCTAAGCTCAAAGAGTATGGAGAGAAAACAGACGTGTGTCTTTTTGCTAACCTGTAAGGGCAGCAACAAATTGGCCATGTCCGATCCAGGTGAACTCAACCTATGAACCAGAATGTTCAGCATCTAAGATGGAGGCATCCTTCCTCAATCTCAATTACTCCTCTTTTAAATCCAGAGTTTTTTCTTGGGTTTCCAACAGCTTTCAAAATTATTTCAAGCAATTCTTAGTTTTCTATCGAGGTTGATGGGACTAAAAGAAAATCGGTTAATGTTAACACTGGGTCCAGGATCCAAGAGCAGAAGCTTTTATCAGTAGGGATCCAGTTACATGTACTAACAAAAAATGGGCTTTTAGTTTGAGGAAACTGCCTATAGATGAGGCTTTCTTGCAGAACAAGAAAGAAGCTTATGATCTGGTAAAGTGTTCTGAGAAGAATGCTAAATTTGATCCCAAAATGAAAAGGATCCTACTTACAAAGCATTCTTTCTTAAAAATTTAGCACAATCCTATTAAGCCTTTTATATCTGCTGTAGTTAGATATGATTTGTTTGGCCCCACCAAATCTCATGTTGAAATTTGATAACCAGTTTTGGAGGTGGGGCTCAATGGGAGGAGTATGGGACACTGGGGTGGAACCCTTATGAATAGATTAATGCCCTCCCTGGATACAGGGAATAATGAATTCTCACTCTATTAGTTCCTGCAAGAGCTGGTTGTTAAAGAGTATGGCTCTCTTGCTTCCTCTCTTGCCATGTGATCTCTACACAGGCCAGCTGCCCTTTCCCTTCAGCCATGAGTGGAAGCAGCCTGAGGCCCTCACCAGATGCCTAATCCTGAACACTCCAGCCAGCAGAACTGTATGAGCCAAGTGAATCTATTTTCTGTATCAATTACCCAGCCTCAGGTATTGCTTTGTGGTAACACAAAAATGGACCAAGCCAACATCTAACTACCAATTATTAGTAAAACACAGTAGCTAGAGAAACAAGTTAAACAATACCCTGCAGAAACAATCAACCTCATAATACAGAACATTCTACAGGACTTATGACATAGTTTCTTCCACAAGTCATGGTATTAAAAAAATGTGTCTGTGGGCCAGGCGCAGTGCCTCACGCCTATAATCCCAGCACTTTGGGAGGTCGAGGCAGGCACATCACCTGAGTTCAGGAGTTCGAGACCAGCCTGACCAACATGAAGAAACCCCATCTCTACTAAAAATACAAAATTAGCCGGCGTGGTGGCACATACCTGTAATCCCAGCTGCGGCAGGAGAATCACTTGAACCCAGGAGGTGGAGGTTGCAGTGAGCCAAGATCATACCATTGCACTCTAGCCTGGGCAACAAGAGTGAAACTCCGTCTCAATAAAAAAAAAAAAAAAAAAAAAGTGAGGTGGCCGGGCGCGGTGGCTCACGCCTATAATCCCAGAACTTTGGGAGGCCGAGGCAGGTGGATCATGAGGTGAAGAGATTGAGACCATCCTGGTCAACAAGGTGAAACCCTGTCTCTACTAAAAATACAAAAATTAGCTGGGCATGGTGGTGTGCGCCTGTAGCAGCTACTCGAGAGGCTGAGGCAGGAGAATTGCTTGAACCCGGAAGGCGGAGGTTGCAGTGAGCTGAGATCGGGCCATTGCACTCCAGTCTGGGTAACAACAGCGAAACTCCATCTCAAAAAAAAAAGTGTGTGTGGGCATGCGTGTGTGTGCTTCTTTAGAATAAATGAAACTTTAATGACATAACAGCTGACTGCAATGTTTGGATCATTTTTGGATCCTAATTTGCACAAACCAAATGTGAAAAGTCACTCTTGTGATGATCAGGTAATCTGAACATAGACAGTACAAGGAGATCACAGAGTATTGAGATGGCTTAAGGAGAAAATCCCTATCTATTACAAGTCTATCTTGAAGTATTTACAAGTAAAACTTCAAGACATTTGAAATTTTCTTTAACATTTTCCAGAAAAAAGTAGAGGATTCAATGAAACAAGTTGGGAAAATGTTGATCATTGTTGAAACTGAGTTATAGGTATATATAGTTTCCATTCAGTCTCTTAAGACTATTTCAATATTTCCACAATTAAAAAGTTATTTAAAAGCTAACATATAACCATTAATCTTTTTAAAATGCATAAATGTCATTACTATAACATAATTATCTCAGATATAGATATGTTATAGATATGTTATATCTATAACATATATTAATAATGGAAATAATATAAATGTTTTACAGAAGCAAAATCTGATTTAAAACTATGATTAAATGGCTGAGCGCTGTGGCTCATGCCTGTAATCCGAGCACTTTGGGAGGCCAAGGTGGGTGGATCACCTAAAGTCAGGAGTTCAAGACCAGCCTGGCCAATGTGGTGAAACCCCTGTCTCTACTAAAAACAAAAAAATTAGTTGGGTGTGGTGGTGGGTGCCTGTAATCCCAGCTACTTGGGAGACAGAGCAGGAGACTTGCTTGAACCCAATAGGCAGAAATTGCAGTGAGCCGAGATTGTGCCATTGCACTCCAGCCTGGGCAACAAGACAGAAACTCTGTCTCAAAAACACACACACACACACACACACACACACCAAAAAAAACAAAAAACAAAACAAGACAAAACAGCAACAAAAATACGGATAAGTCAGTCAGATGGAAATGATGCAGCCATTAAAATGACAAAAAGGAGGAAGATAACAAAGAAAATGCTTATAAAATTGTTATTTTTAGAATAAAGGCTAAATCTACATTAGAATCATACTCCTTAAAATATGTGTGAATATAAACAAAGAGTAGAAGAATAAGAAAAAGTAAAATAGCAGTTGATATCTCTGTAAAGTGTGCTTTTTCTTATTGGTACTATAATGATGTTTCTGAAACAAAATGCTGACATAAAACAACAGAAACTTGATCTGGACCTGCATATCTGAAATGTAGCGAGACAGTGTTACAGTGGTTGTGGATATAGTATGGGCTTTAAAGTCAGACACTCGGCAAGTTACTTAAACAATCATACAATCAGTTTCTTCTTTCTTCATCTCAAAAATGGATATATCCACCCTTCAGAAATGGCACAAGGATTAGAAATGTAAGTCATTAGAGATGTGAATGATGTGGTGATAGGAAGTGGGTGATGGGACAACCTTCTTGGCATCACAATATTGGGCACATAGTAAACACTCAATAAACAGTACTTATTACTATTAGCATTTTAAAGGTGGGAGAGTTCTGAGAAAATAGAAAACAGAAGTGAGCTGATGGTGAAATTGCTGTAGACTTTTATGGAAATATAGCTTTCATACACACAAAA
This sequence comes from Saguinus oedipus, assembly GCA_031835075.1. Taxonomy (NCBI): domain Eukaryota; kingdom Metazoa; phylum Chordata; class Mammalia; order Primates; family Cebidae; genus Saguinus; species Saguinus oedipus. The sequence continues at coordinate 139,030,927 of CM063169.1, forward strand.
ATGAAGATAGGGCAATGTATAATGAGGAATTCAAATCTTCTCAAGGCCAGTTGGACATACAGGTTGGCTGGAGAGGGGCATGACTTGTATGAGGGGCATGCAGTGATCGAGACCAGTCTGGGTAACATGGCAGGCAGTGAGGAGGTAAATGAAACCAACCTGTAGGAAAAGCTGAGTTCAAACTACCCTGCAGCTTCAAGGCAAAACCTACAGGGTCAGAGGAAGAGGGAGATAAGCATGAAAGGAGGAAAGGATTTTGGACACAAGGACTGTTTGGGTACCTTTATATATGGCTGAGGTGTTGGGGCTTTTGGCATTAAGAGACCATCTCTACCTAGAACTATGATAGATGGTACAGTTTCAGAGCTTGAATGGCCTGAAATTCACATAAGATGATCTCATCCTGTCTCTCTATTCTACAAGATGAGAAAATAAACTTCAGAAAGGGGAAGGTCCTGGGTATCATGGCAAGTTGTATGGCACAGCAATGCCTAGAACTCTGGCTTACCCTGAAACCAGTGCTCTTGTACCTCGTTATGCTGCCTCCAAGCTGGATGTCCCAATATCATCACCATGTCAATTATTTTTACCAACATTTATTAAACCTACAAAGATCTCTGTGTCTTAAAGCATACAGTGAAGTAATAAGGACTTACTCTTTTCACCAATATCTTTCATATCAAAAGCTCCTTACTGACTTCAAATTATTTTGTTGCCTGTAACAAAAGACAATGCATTCAACATTTGTTTGGCAAATGTTCCATCAGCACCTACTATGTGTCAGGCACATAAAAAGAAATGGCACAGTCCCTGTTGTCAAGGAGCCTGTAATATAGTGAAGAATATTATGCACTTCATAATATTCAATGTGACATGGAATTAAAGAGAATGGAGCTCAGGCTGCAGTGACTCACTCCAGTAGTCCCAGCACTTTGGGAGGCTGAGATGAGCAGATCACATGAGCCCAGGAGTTTGAGACCAGCCTGGGTAACATGGCAAGACCCCATCTCTACAGAAAATATATAAATGAGCATGCACCTGTAGTCCCAGCTACTCAAGAGGCTGAGGTGGGAGGATCGCTTGAGCCTAGGAGATTGAGGCTGCAATGAACCAAGACTGCACCACCACACTCCAGCCTGGGTAACACAGTAAAACAGTCTAAAAAAAAAAAAAAAAGGCTGGGCACGGTGGCTCCTGTCTGTAATCCCAGCACTTTGGGAGGCCAAAGCAGGCAGATCACAAGGTCAGGAGATCAAGACCAACTGGCTAACATGGTGAAACCCCGTCTCTACTAAAAATACAAAAAATTAGCCATGGTGGTGGCATGCACCTGTAGTCCCAGCTACTCGGGAGGCTGAGGCAGGAGAATCGCTTGAACCCAGGAGGCAGAGGTTGCAGCGAGCCAAGATCGCACCACTGCACTCCAGCCAGCCTGGGTGACAGAGCTAGACTCTGTCTCAAAAAAAAAATCGAGTTCATTGGACTTAAAGGGGAGAGAAAGAAAAAGAAAACCACTGAGAGAGGACACTGGAGCAGACCCTCAGGAAGAGTAGTGGACCAACAAACAGTGAGACAAGAAGGTAGCCAGTTCCAGTAGTATCCGCCTGGTACAATAGCTTCGTGAAAGCTCGTGAGGACTGAAACTGTGAGAACTTCCAGAAAATACAGCAAGCATAACAGCGTACAAGCTGGGTAGGGTTTGTGGAGAGAAAAATCCTAGTCAGGCAAGCTGGCAGAAGAGTCCAAAAGAAAGGAAAAACTAAGCTCTTTTAAATTGTAATAAAGTATTTTTTAAAAGAGGGAGAGAAGAAATTCATTTCTTGTCTGTGAGCTCTAACTGTAATCAGGAGATTAAAGATGAATCATCACTGACTAAAGCATAAGAAGCCTCCAGGGACAGAAAAATTCTGGTCTTGTGCAGATTTCAGCAGCTGCTACAAAACCTATATTTAGGGGTGTTTGTCCTGGGGTGAGCATAGATTCTGGCTTCTTGGCAAAAATTCCTTTTGTACCCTTTTCTCTAGAATCATGTCTTTTTCCCACTAGCTTTCCCCACTCTCTTGCTCTACAGAACAGTTATATTTAAATTTGAAATTTCAATTGAAAAAGACTTCGCCTTTGTGGTGTGGTCACTCTGGTTCTGTGTGGTCTCCAAAAAATGATCCTTCAAAACCATCCAATGATGAGGCACAGATTAATAGTCCCCAAGAAGCTGATCCTCCGCTAAGGAACAACCCTAAGGTATCAGTAGTATGGACATATTGGTGCAAGAGAGAATTACTGATGTATCTACAACTCCAACAGCTACTCTGAAGAACATTTTGTGAGAGCTGCAATATGCCTTATGTGTCCCACAGAAAAGTCAAGCAAAGTCTCTTGAGGAAATGGGACTCTGGGAAGCAAAAATGAGCAGGAAACTAACACTTTTGAGGGCTTACTTAGTGCTGGGCACCACCCTAATTACCTTACATAATAGTAATCTCTTTCTTTCCTTCTTTCATTCAGTTTGATTCTTTCCAGTGTCTCATAATAGTCTACACACATTATGTCATTTCTATGAAGGATGAATTTGGAGATGAATTGTTATAACAAAGAGACTGCCAATGCTAGAATCAGAGAAAACTTGTTTCTTTGAACTCTCAGATGTATGTTCTTTGTAAAAAGTTCTACTGTTTTTCAGACAGCAGAGCGTTTAAAGATACACACTGACATGAGCATCTGTATTTCTTAAAATACATAAGGGTCATAAAGAATCCTAAATACTCTGTGAGTTTTGCCTTGTACTTGCACACCCTTCTGTTCAAAATTAGTGTACTTTCAGTAATTGGGTGCTGAGATGAGAATGAATCCAGGAAAGAGTTAAGAAAGCATCAGGAAGACTCACCCACCTGGCGAACTCTCTTGACGTGGTCTGGCAGCCCTGACCACTGATTTACATTTTTCTCTCCTGCCTGATTGCCTCTGCCTATTAGACTGTTAAAATATTAATAGGGTCTTCGTATCTGTCATTATTAATTTTGGCAAGGAACAAGGACATGCGGAGCCATAGTACTGATAGATTTGTAGAATATGTTAATCATAGCACTCATTATTTAGCCAAGTTATTATTTTTTCAGAGGGTTTTTCTCCACTAATCATTTTTGATATTTAACAATTTTTCATCTCTAGCTAAACCTCAGGATTATGTATGTATTTTTATAATGTTTTTATAACAATAATTTACTGAACAATTGTTATGCCCCATCACATAATGCCAAAATTTTCTGATAAATATCTAGAGAGTTTAGCTAAGAAATAAGTAGATTATTAAAGCTGGCATTAAATAATATATTCCTGCTTTTGTTTTTTAACTTATGAAAATTTTTCTGGTCTAATGATAGAACCAGTGAGGCCCAAGGCCAACTTCTCAGGCCACCAATCTCTGAGGACACTTGCAGCATTTTTTTAAGTTGCCTAAGAGTTGTTTATTCCTTAGTCATAAATAGGTGATAATGTTTAGCAAAAAAAAGAAAATAATCTTTTTCAGTTGATACATTCATAAGAATTACCTGTTTTACCTCTATAAATGAAGTATGTTGACAGGTTTCCTAATGTTACATTCTTGGAATGAAATCTGGCCGATTACAATGCATTTTTAAAGAAAGCACACTATTAGATTCAGTAAGCTAATATTTTATTTAAGGTTTTCTAAAAATCCATTTATAATTGAAATGGATCTAATTTTTCTTTTAACTATTCTTACTCTGATTTTCGAATGAACTGGGAATCTTCACTCTTTTTCCATTTTCTGAACAATGTGTAATACACATACACACGACACATGCACACACATGCACACTCACCCCCCACCCCCACCACTCCCAACACACACTCACGTTGTTCAGTTTGGTAGAAATGACCTATATCACCCCCAGGCTTTTTTGTTTATTTCAGTTTTTTAGATGAAGAGAGTCTTTAAGTATCATTTCAGTTTCTTTGAAACTTTCTACTCTGTTTCTTCTTGATTTCAAAATTGATAGTTTAGTTTTTATTTTCCCCAAAAGAATGGCTAACAGCAAAAAGACTGATAATACCAAGTATTGGTGAGGATGTGGAGCAATAAATCTCTCACACATTGCTGGAAGGAATTTAAATATTATAACTGCATATGAACATTGTTTCATACTATCTATGAAAGTTAACCATACATGCATCTGTATCACAGCAATTCTACTCAGTATATTCCCAAGATAAGCAAGTACCAAATCCACCAAAAGACAGACAAAAATAGCCATACCACTATTATTCATAATAGTCCCAAAGTGGAAACAATTTGACAGTCTCTCAACAGTAGAAAAAAATTGTGGTATATTCATACAACAGAATCTTACAAGCAATGAGATAGAATACACTACTGCTACATGCAAGAATGTGAATGAATCTCACCAACATAATGTTTTGTGAAAGAAATAAGGCACAACCAACAATGGCCAAGCCAAGAGCCAAATCAGGAATACAATCCCATTCACAATTGCCACATAAAAATAAAATATCTAGTAATATAGCTAACCAAGGAGGTAAAGATCTCTACAATGAGAATTACAAAACACTGCTCAAAGAATCAGAGATGATGTAAACAAATGGAAAAACATCTCATGCTCATGGATAGGAAGAATTAATATCATGAAAATGGCCATAATGCCATTTAAAGCAATTTACAGATTCAATGCTATTCTCATTATACTACCAAAGACATTCCTCACAGAACTAGAAAAATTCATTTGGAAGCAAGAGAGAGCCCAAATAGCCAAAGCAATGCTAAGCAAAAGGAGCAAATCTGGAGACATTATGTTACCCGACTTCAAACTGTACTACAGGGCTACAATAAACAAAACAGCATGGTACTGGTCAAGAACAGACACACAGACCAATGGAACAGAAGAGAGAGCCCAGAAATAAGGCCACACACCTAGGACCATCTGATCTTTGACAAAGCTGACAAAAACAAGCAATAGAGAAAGGATTTCCTACTCAATAAATGGTGCTAGGATCACTGGCTAGCCATACACAGAAGACTGAAACTTGACCCCTTCCTTAGACCATAAAAAAAAATTATCCCAAGATGGGTTAAAGACTTAAATGTAAAACCCAAACCATAAAAATCCTGGAAGACAACCTAGGCAATACCATCCTGGACACAGGAATGTGCAAAGATTTTACTTAAAAGGCATTAAAAGCAATTGCAACAAAAGCAAAAATGTACAAATGGGATTTAATTGAACTTAAGAGTTTTGGCCAGGCAAAGTGGCTCACACCTGTAATCCCAGGATTTTGGGAGGCCAAAGCAGGTGGATCACCTGAGGTCAGGAGTTCGACACCAGCCGGCCAACCTGGTGAAACCCTGTCTCTACTAAAAATACAAAAAAAATTAGCTGGGTGAGGTGGTAGGTGCCTGTAATCCCAGCTACTCAAGAGGCTGAGGCAGGAGTATTACTTGAACCCACGAGGCAGAGGTTGCAGTGAGCTGAGATTGTGTCATTGCACTCCAGCCTGGGCAAGAGAGCATGAATCCATCTCAAAAAAAAAAAAATTGGGAGGCCGAGGCGGGTGGATCACAAGGTCAAGAGATCGAGACCATCCTGGTCAACATGGTGAAACCCCGTCTCTACTAAAAATATGAAAAATTAGCTGGGCACGGTGGCGCGTGCCTGTAATCCCAGCTACTCAGGAGGCTGAGGCAGGAGAATTGCCTGAACCCAGGAGGCGGAGGTTGCGGTGAGCCGAGATCGCACCATTGCACTCCAGCCTGGGTAACAAGAGCGAAACTCCATCTCAAAAAAAAAAGAATTTCTATACTGCAAAAGAAACTATCAACAGAGTAAACAAACACCCTATAGAATGGGAGAAAATATTTGCAAGCTATGCCTCTGACAAAGGCCTAATATCCAGAATCTATAAGGAACTTAAATGAACTTCCAAGAAAAAACAAATAATTCAATTTGAAAGTGGGCAAAGATCATGAACAGATATTTCTTTTTTTTTTTTTTTTTTTGAGATGGAGTTTCACTCTTGTTACCCAGACTGGAGTGCAATGGCGTGATCTCGGCTCACCGCAACCTCCGCCTCCTGGGTTCAAGCAATTCTCCTGCCTCAGCCTCCTGAGTAGCTGGGATTACAGGCACGCACCACCATGCCCAGCTAATTTTTCATATTTTTAGTAGAGACGGGGTTTCACCATGTTGACCAGGATGGTCTCGATATCTTGACCTCATGATCCACCCACCTCGGCCTCCCAAAGTGCTGGGATTACAGGCTTAAGCCACCGCACCCGGCCCAGATATTTCTTTAAAGAAGACATACATGTGGCCAACAAGCATATGCAAAAAAGTTCAATCACTGATCATTAAAGAAATACAAATTAAAACCACAATAAGATACCATCTCACACCAGTCACAATGGCTATTACTAAAGTCAAAAAATAACAGATGCTGGCAAGGTTACAGAGAAAAGGGAACACTTATACACTGTTGGTGGGAATGTAAATTAATCTAACCATTGGGGAAAGCAGTATAGCAATTCCTCAAAAAGCTAAAAACAGAACTACCATTCGACCCAGCAATCCCATTACTGGGTATATACTCAGAGCAATATAAATCATTCTGCCATAAAGACACATGCATGTGAAAGTTCACTGCAGCACTAGTCACTAGAGCAAAGACATGAAATCAGTTTAAATGCTCATCAATGACAGATTGGATAAAGAAAATTTAGTACATATACACCACAGAATACTATGCAGCCATAAAAAAGAATGATATTGTATCTTTTGCGGGAACATGGATGATGGAGCTGGAGGCTATTATTCTTAGCAAACTGAAGCAGAAATAGAAAACCAAATATGTTTCTCACTTATAAGTTGGAGCTAAATGATGAGAGCTCATGAATACAAAGAAGGGTACAGCAGACACTAGGGCTTACTTGAGAGTGAAGGGTGGGAAGAGGGAGAGGAGCAGAAAAAATAATGATTAGGTACTAGGCTTAGGACCTGGATGACAAAATAATCTGTACAACCAACCCCCTTGACATGAGTTTACCTATATAACAAATCTGCATGTGTACTCCCAAACCTAAAATAAAAGTTAAAAAGAAAAGAAGGCACAAATGCATACAAACTGTATGATATCATTTATACGGAGCTCAGAACAGGCAAAATTAATCTATCATTGTTATATGTAAATTTTCAGTGCCGCTAAAGAAGTAGCACTCGAATATAAATTCTCTCTCAGGGAGGCAACTTTGCTTTCTGCAGAAAGGCTACGCTCACCAGCAGTTTGCCACAAGAGTACAAAGAACAAAGGAAAGGCAGACATATTTACCCCTTACAGACTGGCCCCTACTGCCGTGCCCTGACTCCATTGGCTGGAGCTGGGCCTCACAATCTAAACTATTCTGATTGGCTAATGATTCAAAACATTTCCTATAAGGGTAAAGGCAAGAGAGAACAAAGGAAAAGAGGAAGTCACTTACAAAAACCTTAAGGAAACAATAACAGTTCCAAATGAGGAAGGGGAATTAACTGTTGGCTGAGGCCTGCCTGGGCTTGTCCAGACATGTGAGGGCAAGTATCTGGGCTACAGCATAAGAACCAGGAACACAGAATATACCTATTTCTTTATTAAAACTAGCAGCTACTTAGGATTATTAACAAAAGGCTTTAGAGTAAATCAACCTTTGAAGAAGCTATGATTCATCCTTAATAAGCTAGAAAGAAAGCTTTGAAGAGGAATTTCTATTTACTTTTATTTTGGACAATCATGACAGAGGTCAGAACAGTGGAAGGGGCACCAAGGAGGAGGAGACAGGAGAAAGCCTATTGGAGGGCTAAGAATGTTTTACATCTTGATCTGGGTTGTGGTATGTGCTTACATACATACATACGTTTATTCATTGGGCTGATATTTAAGAATGTATGCTTGTTCTATGAAAGTAATACCTTAATTTTAAAGAAAGCAAGTACTCGACACACAGGAATTGATAAATTTGACTACGTAAAGATAAATTATAAACATAGGACTAATAAAATTTAAATTTTAAGCTTTGGTGTTTTTTGTTTGTTCATTTGTTTATTTTCCCCCGTATCCTCTGTTCAATGTTGACTGCCACAGTGAGACAGAAAGCATGAGGACAGTTTTTTTCTTGCTTCTCTAGCGAAAACCTTAGCAGCAGACAGTAACTGCTCCAGGTCTGTCATATAGATATGTTTCCTCTTTACTACATTTGATTTATTTTCCTTTTATTTTTAGTAGACTATAATAATGATACATATTTATAGTATACAGAGTGATATTTTGAAACATGTATACAATACATTATGTTCAAATCAGGGTAATTAGCAAATCCATCACCTCAAACAGTAATCATTTCTTTGTTTTGGGAACGTTCAGAATCCTCTCTTCTAGCTCTTTAAAAATACTCAATAAATTACAGTTAACCATATTCACCCTACAGTGCACTAGAGCAGTAGGACTTCCTCCGCCTATCTAGCTATAATTTTATATCTGTTACTCAACATATCTCCATTCCCCTTTCCTCATTCCACCCTTCCCAGCCTCTAAGAATCACAATCCTACTCTCTACATCTAGGAACCCCACGTGTTTTAACTCCCACATGTGAATGAGGGCATGTGATATTTATCTTTCCGTGCATTTCAATCAACACAGTATCTAGGCTCATCCATGCTGCTGCAAATGACAGGATTGTATTCTTTTTATGGCTGCAAACTTCAGAAGGATTTCCCTCCCAGCTCCATGTGTGGGCTGTTGCTGTCAGTAGCTGCACTCCAAGGCTTTTGAAAATTAGCAATTTTCTGGTGGCAATGACCATTAGAAACCCTGACATGAATATTATTATCTGAGAGAACTAAACAATTTTTCAAATAAAAAATCAAGACATTTAGTCAGACATGGAATGTTCCTGCTTTTAAAATGAGAAAACTGAAGCAAGACGTTAAATGACTTCCTAAGAACAGGCAGCAAGACCTGACACACAGGAAAATCTAATCGTTTCAAATTCCGGAAGCCTGAAATGTACCAGGTTTAGATTTGGGGATATGCATTTAACAAAGGAAAACTCAGGTATTTCCCTTGATCAGAGTATAAAATACAAATACAACCGAAAAGGTAACTAAGAATAACTGCAACTAAGAAGTAACTTTTTTTTTTTTTTTGGTCACCTAAAATCTTCAGCAAATTATATAGAGAGGAAAAGCACAATATGTTCAATTTTTAGGAAGTAATCACAAATTCTCTCTTACGGAGGTGATTCTTATCTTTCTTTTAGGGTGAGTGCTGTAACACCCACATGTCTTCCCAGTCTTTTTATTGTTCTCAATCAATTTCCCATTCTCATCTCCTAAGAGATCAGTACTTTATCTGCCCCAAATGGGATGGTGGTAGCAAAATGCATAAGCCATAGTCTTAAAGTAGCAAGGCTTATGCTTCATACTCAATTACCTGTAGCACAATCAATACCTAAATATTCAAGATGAATCAATGCTCACATTATAATTCAGATGGCTCTCAGTATAGTAAGCTATACTTACTATGGTATCCTTGACCTCCAAAAAGAGGGCTCTAATGCAGGGGGAACCAGAAAATTATTTGGCTGCTTATATTATCACCGTCACTCTTTAGGAAATACCTCTTAATGTGGCTTCAAGCAGAAGCAGACATGTTTTCAATTTGGAAGTCAAATAGCTTTCATTGTGCTTTATCTAAGCTGCCTACCACAGATCTGATCATGATACGTCTCTTTTAACATGACAGCATTGCTCTTCGTGGCTCACACTCAGAAGAGGACAAGTTAAAACAACAACAACGGGCTTTTTTGATTGTTCTTCCTAGGCTACAACCAAAGCACACAAACAAAACAAAATGAAACAAAAACCTGCGGGAGAAGGAATTTTTCCAATATTTTGCAAATTACGTCTAAGTCGATAATCCAGATCTCATCTCATGACCAGAAGTTCAGTTTTTCTATTGTAAAATGTAAATCACAGCCCACCTCTCAGAAACATACAACAATGAATTATGTGAAAGAAAACCTTATATAAAACAAAATGCTCCAGAAACAGGGTGTTGTAACTGACTCATGTTTCTCCACAAATTCCTTCTTGCTTTCTACTCCTGTCATTAGAAACTTCCTGAAAATCGTTTTTCCAATCTTGATATTTAGAAAATAACTAAAAATTTATTGGGTGGTTGAAGCTCCCTTGCGGGTTAATTCATCATTCTGAAATTAGTCCATGTTAGTGCAAGGTAGAAAACATAATAGAAAGTATAAGAGGGGTAGGCACAGTGGCTCACGCCCATAATCCCAACACTTTGGGAGGCCGAGGCAGGCAGATCATGTTGGTCGTCATCTGACCAACATGGTGAAAGCACCCCTCTACTAAAAACACAAAAATTAGCCAGGCATGGTGGTGCACACCTGTAACCCCAGCTACTCAGGAGGCTAAGTCAGGAGAATTGCTTGAACCCGGGAGGCGGAGGTTGCAGCAAGCCAAGATCATGCCACTGCACTCCAGCCTGGGTGACAGAGTGAGATTCCGCCTCAAAAAAAAAAAAGAAAGAAAGAAAAAAGAAAGCATAAGCAACTATTGATGCCTCATATATCCTGAAAGCTATTATTTCGTTCATTTAATTCGTAACACAAACACTTGCTTTTGTGATCGCCCTCTTCCTCTAAAGCCTAAAGCGGGCATGGCAGCAATGTTTGAGTATGGATATGGGCATGTGTGAGAAGAAGGAATGAACAGTGTGGCTGTCAAGACTTCCAGACAGTTGACATTTGCTCCATTATGGACTGAACTACTATATTCCTTTTGTTTTAATTATTTTTTAAATTTTAGATTCAAGGGCACATGTGCAGGTTTATTATACAGGTAAACTCGTGTCACAGGCATTGTTGTACAGATTATTTCATCGCCGAGGTACTAAGCCCTAGGACCCAATAGTTATTTTTGATGTCAACCTTTGTGAATAGACTGTGGCTCTTTGTCTTAGTCTTACTAAGTTTGCTAACAATAATATAATCGGGTGGTTCTTCGGACTCAGTTTTGCCCCCCTACCAAAAAAAATGTATTTGTTGAAGCCCTAACCCCCGTGTGATGGTATTTGGAGGCAAGACCTTTGGGAAGCAATGAGGTTTAAGTGAGGTCATAAGGGTTGGACTCACATGATGGAATTCGTATCATTATAAGAAGAGACAACAAAGAGCCTGCTCACTCTTTCTGTCCCTGCACTTGTGCACACAAAGAAGAGGTCATATGAGCACACAGTGAGATGACAGCTGTCTGCAAACCAGGAAGAGAGTTCTCACCAGACCCGATCATGCTGGCACCCTGATCTCACACTTCTGGCCTCCAGAACTGAGAGAACATAAACTCCTGTTGTTTAGGCTACCCCGTTTATGGTATTTTGTTATTATAGCCCAAGCTAAGACAGGTGGAAAGGCAGAGATATTTTGAGAAGAGCCATTTCTACAAAAACAGAGTTGTTCTAAATGAAATAGACAGTTATTTCATCTTCTTTATGCTAATATTTATAAAAGTTTCATTTAATACCACATGGCCAGTGCCCAGGCCTGCCACCCTCAGAACAGCAAACAAAAGGACACAATTTGAGGAACGAAAGAGTAGTGTTTGAGGAACAAAAGAGCCTCTCAGAAGATGGAGCTGCCAATCCATTTTCCGCACATAACGTCCTACTCCAATTGCAGGAGGTAAGAGTAAAGACACTTCCTGATCCTGTGAAAAAGCTGGAGCCCTGCCAGTGGAGATGTCTGGGGCTAATGGTGGGCTGGACAATTATCTGCTGCAGCCCTTCTGCACCTGGGCCCTCTTTAGGCCTTGTACCTTGCACTCCCCATGCCACTGTAGCACCTGGTAAGCTGAAGTGAGGTATTTGAAGAGGTCACTGGCCTCCAACAAAGAATAACTTAAAAGAAAATGTATCAGACTTCAAACTATACTACAAGGCTACAGTAATCAAAACAGCATGGTACTGGTACCAAAACAGAGATATAGACCAATGGAACAGAACAGAGGCATCGGAGGCAAATCAACATATCTACAACCATATAATCTTTGATAAACCAGACAAAAACAAGCAATGGGGAAAGGATTCCCTGTTTAACAAATGGTGTTGGGAAAACTGGTTAGCCATGTGCAGAAAGCAGAAACTGGACCCCTTCCTGACACCTTACGCTAAAATTAACTCCAGATGGATTAAAGACTTAAACATAAGACCTGGCACCATAAAAACCCTAGAAGAAAATCTAGGCAAAACCATTCAGGACATAGGAGTAGGCAAGGACTTCATGACCAAAACACCAAAAGCATTGGCAACAAAAGCCAAAATAGACAAATGGGACCTAATCAAACTCCACAGCTTCTGCACGGCAAAAGAAACAGTCACTAGAGTGAATCGGCAACCAACAGATTGGGAAAAAATCTTTGCAGTTTACCCAACTGCAAAGGGCTGATATCCAGAATTTACAAAGAACTCAAACAGATTTACAGGAAAAAAACAAACAAGCCCATTCAAAAATGGGCAAAGGACATGAACAGACGCTTTACAAAAGAAGACATACATGAGGCCAACAAACACATGAAAAAGTGCTCATCATCACTGGTCATTAGAGAGATGCAAATCAAAACCACATTGAGATACCATCTCACGCCAGTTAGAATGGCAATCATTAAAAAATCTGGAGACAACAGATGCTGGAGAGGATGTGGGGAAAGAGGAACACTCTTACACTGCTGGTGGGAGTAAATTAGTTCAACCATTGTGGAAGACAGTGTGGCGATTCCTCAAGGACCTAGAAATAGAAATTCCATTTGACCCAGCAATCCCATTACTGGGTATATCTCCAAAGGAATATAAATCGTTCTACTATAAGGACACATGCACACGAATGTTTATTGCAGCACTGTTTACAATAGCAAAGAACTGGAACCAACCCAAATGCCCATCGATGATAGACTGGACTGGGAAAATGTGGCACATATACAACAAGGAATATTATGCAGCAATCAAAAATGACGAGTTTATGTCCTTTGTAAGGACATGGATGAATCTGGAGAACATCATTCTCAGCAAACTGACACAAGAACAGAAAAGGAAATACCACATATTCTCACTCATAGGCGGGTGAGAAAAATGAGAACACATGGACACAGGGAGGGGGGTACTACACACTGGGGTCTATTGGGGGGAATAGGGGAGGGACAGCAGGGGGGAGCTGGGGAGGGATAGCCTGGGGAGAAATGCCAAATGTGGGTTAAGGGGAGGAAGGCAGCAAAACACACTGCCATGTGTGTACCTATGCAACTATCTTGCACGTTCTGCACATGTACCCCAAAACCTAAAATGCAATAAAAATTAAAAAAAAAAAAAAAAGAAAGAAAATGGAAACTGCTAAATTCCACTTGACAAACCAGTTTGTTCAGTTCTGACTTTTGCAAATTTGAAACTTTCTCTTTGGCAACATACAATTCTGTTACATGAGGGCTCATCAATGCTAAGACACACAGTAGGTCTACCAGCTGCCACTGCTGAAGAATGAAAGAATTTCTCGGAGAGAAATCCATTTCTGATAATTTCACAGTTTTCCTTGACTATTAAGAAAAATAGAATAAAACGTCAGTGCCATGCAGGAAATGAAAGCTCTGTCTACAACTGAAGATTTACCTGTTTTTTAACAAAATTGATTGGGATCAAGTTGAGATTACTGCTAGAAGGTCCAGCATTTTCCTTTTAGATATGTCACTTGTTTTTGTTTCCAATCTGGGCTCAGAAGGAATATTGCCAGTGTTCTTCCAGTGGCACAATGCAGTTCTAGAAGAGTTAAAATAAGAAACCCCATCTGCCTAATCTGCCAGGAAACACAGGAGAGGAGCAATCAGCTCTGGGAAGAGTTGCTCTGAATGAGGTGTGCCTGGCTGCTTTAGCCATGCTGTTTGTCAGTCTTTCAAAATTCAAGTCATTACCAGATGCTGATCTACTATAATACCGTGATATTTTATCTGATTACACTTACCTGATTGTGCCTTATCTGCTATTTGCCTTCCCATTCTTCCATGGATATTAAATGCAGGTGCTTTTATTATTCTGAAAGCTAGAAAGTGTTGACTGTTCTGAATATAAATGGGGATATTATATCATTAACTTGCTCGAAAGCAGGGCCATTCACTGTGTAAATCACATGCAAGGCACCTAGTGGAGACACAATAAACCATAATGTCTTGAGAAAGAAAGCAATGAGGAACGGATAAAGGAGATAAGAATTTAAGGCATTGTTAAAGGAGGATAATCTTCAAAATCCTATTTGGTTCTTTCAAACTAGCATTTGTTGATAATACAACCTTTATATTGGAAACTTCGTTAAGTTCATTAAAAAAACTTTTGGGAGAGTCATCACAACATGGACTACTATCTTTAATAGGATTGCATAAAAACGTATCACTAACGTTCCATGGCTTGTCTAAGTCAGGAGGACACTTTGAACGTACTAGTCTAATCTTTTGGAGAAGTATACTTTGCTTTGGCAAATATAGTCTTACCCTACCTGGGTGTATTGCTCAAATAAGGTAAACAAATGGCCGAATGCTTTAAGCATTTTCCAGACATTAAAAAGTGAATAACTTAGAATCAGGTTGCATATTTCAAAGGAAGTAATACGCAGTGAATTGAGGCAGAACCGTGACAATGTGCAGCTGCCCACTAGTCTGGGGTTATACGCTCTGCTTAGCTTCAGCTACATTGGCCTCACTAAAAGTTAATCCACAGTTATTTAAGTGGAAATTTTCAGAAAATCAATTTCAGAGCGAATGTTATGTGAGAGTTTAAAGGAACCGCTGCCCTCCGTTGGATAGAATATCAGATGTCCTGTTCATATTTACTAGTGGTCAGATTCCTCCAAGATGTCACAGTTGTGTAAAAGGGCATAGGTTACAATCTTTGCCTGAAAGACTGTCACCAAAATCATCTGACTGTCAGATCTGAAGGTGTGAGTCAGACAAGCGCGAGGACAACCAGGAACATGAGGAGTAAGGTAACCCAGGAGGGCGCAGCTTCTACTCTCAGCCTCCTCCAAATTCTCTGTGCCTGGGAATGCTAAGACACACAGCTAGGTCTACCAGCTGCCAGTGGTCAGGAATGAAAGAATCTCTCTCAGAGAAATCTGTTTCTGACAACCTAACAGTTAGCTTAGAGACCGAAGCGCAAGACTAGGTGCTACTCCTCTCTCCCTGCCACTCACCATCACGTATAAATGCGTAGAGTATCCATTTTCTTTCACCTGAACAAACGTGTATTTATAACACCTCTTTAAGTTAAGGTTGTTCTTTAATCACAAAATCCTTTATTATTCTTAACCCATATGCATGAAAACAAAACATGAATATGGACAATGGTCTTACCGTTTTGATAATTTCATATTAGACATATTTTCACAGGAAAGACATTTTAAGAAGATTCTCATAACCTGATTAAACTTCGTTTATTTGTGTACATATAAAAATAATTTTAACTGGGTATTATTTTATATCATTTAGAAGAGTTGTTCTCAAAAATTTTAAATATTAGTGAAAAGGGAAAAATATTTTAAACATAAATGCTCAAACTATAGAAATTTTAGAGGAGAGCAAAGGAAGATATGCTCATGACTTTTGGGTAGCCAACATTTCCTAGCTCATAAAAGCAGTAACCGTAAAGGAAAAAAGAGATAAATTGTACTTCATAAAAATTTAAAACTACTCACCAAAAGACACCATTAAGAAAAATGAAGAGGCAAGTCATAGACTTGGAAGAAACATTTGCAAAACATGAATCTGACAAAGGACTGGTACCTAGCATATAGAAAGAACTGGGATCACTCAACAACAGAAACATAAACTCAATTAAACATAAGCCAAAGATTTAAAGAGTCAAATTACACACTCAAATACACACACACACAAATACACAATACACACTCAAATACACACACACACACACAAACACACACACACACGTGGTCATTAAGCCCATGAAAAAGTGCTCAGTGTCATGCATCATCAAGAAAATGAAAATTAAAAGCACGAAGAGACACCACTACATACATCCCCAGCATGACTATGGTTAGAGACCGACACCATGACGTGTGGGCCAGGGAACCAAGTGCATAAAACAGCACTTCAGATGGAACGGTAAAATGATGCAACCACACTGGGAATAGGCCTGGTAGTTTCTCCAAAAAGGAAACATACACCTATCACATGACCAGCAATTCCACATGCAGCTGTTTACCCAATATCAGTGAAAAATACATTCGCAGGGCCTGGCATGGTGGCTCACACCTGTAATCCCAGCACTTTGGGAGGCTAGGGTGGGCAGATCACCTGAGGTCAGGAATTCAAGAACAGCCTGGCCAACATGGTGAAACCCTGTCTCTACTAAAAATACAAAAATTAGCTGGGCGTGGTTACACATGCCTGTAATTTCAGCTACTTGCCAGACTGAGACAGGAATTCACTTGAACCTGGGAGGTGGAGGTTGCAGCGAGCAGAGATCGTGCCACCACACTGCAGCCTGGGCGACAGAGCAAGACCCCATCTAAAAAAAAAAAAAAAAAAAAAATTCGCAAAAAGACTTGTGCAAGAATCCTCATAGGCACTTTTATCATATGGCCAAAAACTAGAAACCATCTGTGTCCATCAATAAGAAAACAGATAAACTGTGGTAAGCAATGAGACTTACACACAAAAGAACAAATCACGGATACATGAGACAACATGGATAAATCTCACAAACATGAAGAGCGAAAGAAGTTTTACACAAAAGTATATACCTGTGTATCTTATGAGTTCATATACATAATGATAGAACATGCAAAACTAATCTAGAGTGAAAAATCTTCAGAACAAAGTGGCCTCTGGGGTTGTGGGAGGGATGTCCTGTCAAGGAGGATGAGAAAACATTGTATTCTATATTTTGATGGGTTATACATGTGTGGCTGTTCCTCAAAACTCAGGGCTGGGTACAGTGGCTCATGCTCTAACCCCAACACATTAGAAGGCTGAGGCAGGAGGACTGCTTGAGCCCAGGAGTTTGAGACCAGCCTGGGCAACAAAGGGAGATCCTGTCTCTACAAAAAATGAAAAAGTAGCTGATGTGGTGGTGCATGCCTGTAGGAGTCTGGAGCAGGAGAATCACTTGATCCCACGAGGTCAAGGCTGCAATGAGCCATGACGATGCCACTGCACCCCAGCCTGAGCAACAGAGTGAGACCCCATAAAAAACAAACAAACAAACAAACAAAAAGAAACAGTAAATGTACTCAAGGTGGTGCATTTCAATCAAAAGAAAAATGTAAGCAAATATTAACGTCTAGTTAATATATCTCTGAAGTATTTAGGGGAAGTGGGAGGAAGTGTCTTCAATTCACTTTGACATAAATCACAAATCATAAGATTGATTAATGAATGGATAAATAATAAAGCAAGTATAGGAAAATGGAATCATAGAATCTAGTATGCGGGTGTCTACTCCAAAATGTAAAATTTTGCTATGTGCTCAAAAATTTTCATAACAAAATGTTAGAAAAAAAACAAAAAATACATATTAAGTGCCGTATGTATGATAGTAAACTTCCTTGGTATTAACCTTCCAAGGTCTCACTATGTTGCCATTTTATTAAGTTTCAAATTATAACCGCAACAAAGTCTTATTCAGTTCTTAGAAGCACACCAACAAGCTTAAATTTAGTAAGCTCCACAAAAGCCAGATTTTTTTGCCTGATTAACTGGTTAGAAGCACCTAGTACTGGGTTTGATACATAGTAGGTAGGATATAGTAGGTGTTAAATGTTTGTGGAATGAACTTTACTACAGACAGTTCTCTTTTTTTCTTTCTTTCTTTCTTTCTTTCTTTTTTTTTTGTTTTTAGAAAGATAGAGTCTTGCTATTTTGTCCAGGCTAGATTCAAACTCCTGGGCTCACGTGATCCTCCCACTCAGGCCTCCCAAGTAACTGAGAATATAGGTGTATGCCACTGTGCTCAGTCACGTATATTTATTTATTTATTTATTTTTAGAGACAAGCTCTTGCTATGTTGCCCAGGCTGGTCTCAAACTTCTGGGCTCAAGTGATCTGCCTGCCTCAGCCTCCCCAAAGTGCTGAGATTACAGGCATGAGCCACCACTCCTGGCCACATATATTCCTTAATCAAGCTATTTCAGTGCTTTTAGAAATGATGTGAGATGTAATAGAAAGCAATGCAAATATCTTCTACAACCTAGCCCATAACCAAAACATATTCCCAAAGTATAGGTGATTCTAACACTGTAAAATGTTCATCCTTGAACTAAATTGATTTTAAGATGATGACGGGAGTTAATAAAATAGAATTCCAAGGATCCATATAATAGAATTTCAAGGATCCAGTTTATTTATGGATTTATTAATCCATAATTTATTATTTAGTGATATTTAATGTAACAAAATTATTAATAAATTCATAAATAAAATAAGCTTAACTTAGTTGGACATCAGAATTATCTGAGAGTTTTCTAAAAACTACAGGTTTCTGGATGGATGTGGTGGCCCACACCTGTAATCGCAGCACTTTGGGAGGCTTCAGGAGATCAAGACCATCCTGGCCAACATGGTGAAACCCTGTCTCTACTAATAATTAGCCAGTCATGGTGGCATGCACCTGTAGTCCCAGCTACTAGGAAACTGAAGCAAGAGAATCACTTGGACCTGGGAGGTAGAGGTTGCAGAGCTGAGATTGCACCATTGCACTCCAGCCTGGTGACAGAGCAAGACTCCATCTCAAGAAAAAATAATAATAATACAGGTTTCTAGGCTATATTTTGGTGATTCTGAGTCAGCAGTTACATATTCTTTAAACAGTCCTCACATAATTTCAGTTCATAACTAAGTCTGGCAATCAACGATCTTGTTCATTTCCTTTTAACTACTTTAAACATATCGTCTAAAAAGATAGCAAGAAAAATAACTTTTATTTAATGTCTCCATACCAAGTACTTTGCATATTATCCCATTTAGATCACAATTTACAATTTAGAAAATTAAAACTAGGCAATTTTAAGTCATGTCTAAACTCATTATAGCTAGTAGTGGAGGAACCAAAACCGAAAGCCAGGTGGGTCTACAAAGCTAGCACACTGCCACCAACCTTTCCAAAGATGACAAGAAAAGAAGTGGCTTAAAAAGTTTCTCATCTGGCATTACAAACAGGAGTAACTGATATCATGCAGAAAGTTCTTCATTTCTTACTTAAATGCCTACTGATACAATCTCAGCTTCTGTCTGGCTCCAATATCAGTGGAAAAGAGCAGCCGATCTGACCTTTTATACACAGCTTCAAGAAAAGCTTCATATAGAGAAAGAGAAAGAAAGAGAGAGGAGGGAGACTGACTACTAGTCTGGAACTCCTGGCCTCAAGTGATCCTCCTGCCTCAGTCTCCCAAATAACTGGGATTACAAGTGTGAGCCACCATTTAGGGCAAGAATGACTCCTAGAATGAGTTACACAAAACCCAGAATATGCCTATATATAAAAAAGTACTCAAAATTATTTTTTGTTAATCATAACTAACAATTATTGAATACATATAATATACCAGGGACACTTTTCTATGAACTTGACATGTATCAACTTATTTAATATAACAACTCATTGAAGAAAATACTATTGTTATTCCTCATTTTATAGATGAGGAAACTAAGGCACAGAGAAACTTGAAGCCAAAGTTCACAAAGGTGGCAGAGCCAGGATTAGAACCCAAGCAGTCTGACACCAGGGCAGAATTAATATTTGGTTATATTCTTTTTTTTTTTTTTTTTTTTTTTTGAGATGGAGTTTCGCTCTTGTTACCCAGGCTGGAGTGCAATGGCGCAATCTCGGCTCACTGCAACCTCCGCCTCCTGGGTTCAGGCAATTCTCTTGCCTCAGCCTCCTGAGTAGCTGGGATTACAGGCACGCGCCACCATGCCCAGCTAATTTTTGGTATTTTTAGTAGAGACGGGGTTTCACCATATTGACCAGGATGGTCTCAATCTCTTGACCTCATGATCCACCCACCTCGGCCTCCCAAAGTGCTGGGATTACAGGCGTGAGCCAGTGCGCCCACCCAATATTTGGTTATATTCTAAGAAAACTACATGATAGTTTGGGGTCTTTCTGGAATGTATTCTCTTTTTTCTTTTTTTCTTTTTTTGAGATGGAGTCTTGCTCTGTCGCCTAGACCGGAGTGCAGTGGCATGATCTTGGCTCACTGCAGCCTCCACCTCCCAGGTTCAAGTGATTCTCCTGCCTCGGCCTCCCAAGTAGTTAGGATTACAAATGCGTGCCACCATGCCCAGCTAAACTTTTGTATTTTTAGTAGAGATGGGGTTTCACCATGTTGGCCAGGCTGGTCTTGAACTCCTGATCTCATGATCCGCCCACCTCGGCCTCCCAAAGTGCTGAGATTACAGGTGTGAGCCATTGTGCCTGGACTGGAATGTATTTTCATGATCTAGTAAGATACGGAAAATTCTACCCCTTCCTACTATTTGAGGAGGCATCATTAATTATATCATGATGTTCTAAGCTGAGTCTTGGGATCCTTTTTAACATAGCACTCGAAGCAGCCCTTACTATCATTTGGAGATGATAGATGAGAAACCTGCTACTCCTCACATAAACAAAAAAAGAAACCTACATACCACTACCAATTCCCTGCCCTCTTTGCTCTACTTCCCAATTAAATGAGAACTTTCTCATGGAAAATATATGATTGGTGTTTACTAGGCTATTGGAGCTGGAGAATATAGTACCACTATCGATGATTAATAATTCTCTTACCTCTCCTGCAGCTACTCGAGTAAGAAGATACAGGTCCTCCTCCCCTGACATTCACAAAAGTTCACTAATGGCATTCAGGTACAAACAGAGCAAAGGATCAATGGTCCATGGACCCTGTTCTTTCCCAGGGTGCTATTCCAGAGGCCAGAGGAACCTCCCATCACTTAAGACTTTTGTTTTATTTGTTGTTGTTCTTGTTATATTGGTCTTCTATCATTGACTCATAGTTCTCCCACACATTTTAATGTATTCACTGCATCAGACCCAGGAAAACATTTGCCCGGTGTGTGAAAGAGCCTCTGGTTACAGAATGAACTTTGCCTCTCCGTAATTTGAAGAAGTTAAGGAGAGTCCCTACCTTAAAGTTACGTCCTATTTTGATGCTCAAAACCTTAGTAAAATCACAGCAAAGGAAAGAGTCCTGACTTTGGTATCACACAGATGAAACCTGGCTCTGCTGTTCTCTTGTATTACTGTGGGCATGGCATCTGTGACACAGGGATAATGATCCCTCTTCCTAAGGCTGTCTTGATGAGTGAAGATAACACATATGAAGTCCTCAGCACAGTGCCTGACACACAGTAGGTAACGTCAGAATAATTACTATTACTACATTTACTGCTAAGCACTGCTGTTGCCTTTGGTTCTCTCTTAAAATGCCACTGTTGATGGTGTGTGTAACATATTGAGTCCCTGCTGTCTCTGTGTGAATGAAGGTTTCTTTCCTCTCTGTGGCCAGGGCTGTATTGATAGGGCAAGCCCCTTTGGCAGGAAGGATACTTCAAAGGAGGCAGTGGATTGTCACAAAGACACTTGACTTAATTCACAATTTTGTCGAAGGTTGTCCATCCAAATGTGGTTAACATTCCCCATACATACAGTTTTGCCCCTGCCAAGAGACATACTGAAACAAGTCATTAAAAAAAAAAAACCTGTTTGTCCAAATATAAAAGAGGTATAAAAAGCACTGCAAATGAAGTGAACACTGTAGCCAAACTATTAGAAATGGGGCATAGACCAGGAGCAGTGGCTCACGCCTGTAATCCTAGCACGTTAAGAGGCAAGGCAGGTGGATCACCTGAGGCCAGGAGTTCGAGACCAGCCTGACCAACTTGGTGAAACCCCATCTCTACTAAAAGTACAAAGAAGTAGCCGGGCATGGTGGCCAGTGCCTGTGAGGCTGAGGCAGGAGAATCACTTGAACCCAGTGGGTGGAGGTTTCAATGAGCCGAGATTGCACAATTACACTCCACCCTGGGCAACAAGAGCAAAACCCCATCTCAAAAAAACAAAAACGTGGCATAATTTTTAACTGTTTTCAAATCTCTAACCACCCTGCCTGCCTCAATCTGCTAAAATACTGGCGGTGCCTCACAGAGCATTTCAAGGCATTTCCTGCCACCTCATTTCTTGTCTGCAGAAATGGCTAAGTGATTGTTTGGGTTTATATCTCATGTGAATGCTCAAGTCATATTCACTTGATTTTAGATCGTCTGCTTATTCATTTATAGAGGTGGGAATTTTGGCAGGCTTCAAAGAGGGAAACCAGAAATGTCAGCCAATATGCCTATATTAGTCTGTTTTCACACCGATACAAAGAACTACCTGAGACTGGGTAATTTATGAAAGAAAGAGGTTTAATTGACTCACAGGTCCACAGGCTTAACAGGAAGCATAGCTAGGAGGCCTCAGGAAACTTATAGTCATGGCGGAAGGGGAAGGGGAAGCAAGCACTAGCAGAGATGTATTAAGTCCCTACTGTCTCTGTGTGAATGAAGGTTTCTTTCCTCTCTGTGGCCAGGGACATTTAAGACACAAATATTTTATAGGCAGGTTTCATGGTGGCAGGAAAGAGAGTGAGCAGGGAACTGCCACACACTTTTAAACCATCAGATCTCCTCAGATCCTGTGAGAGAACTCTGTCACGAAACAGCACTGGGGGCTGATGCTATACCATTAAAAACCACCTCCTTGATGCAGTCACACCCCACCAGGCTCCACTTTCAACAAGTAGGGATTACAATTCAGCATGAGATTTGGGTGGAGTCACAGAGCCAAACCATATCAAACAGCTACAAGTTTATACTCCCTGTGGCACAATTTCCGGAGAAACATGGCCTGGAAATGCCTTTGGCTATCAAAGTTAGGCAAGCCCGCTGCATAACATTAATACAAGTTAATTGACAAGCATATAGCAAAGACATTGTATAACACAGCTTCATGAATATGACACAAGTAAAACAACTAAGCCACACAAATACTTCTACTCACTTATATTTTACAATACACCCTGACGTTTAAGACACAAATATTTTATTGGCAAGCTTTCACAGATCACTGATAAACTTACACTCCTTTCTCATCCCATGACATCAGGGTTAAATTCAACTCACTAAACAGTCATGGTAGATTTCAAGTTAAAGAGTAGAGTTTCTAGAAGTGGCATAGGGTAGAGGGGAAATCTCTTCTTATTTCCCACTAAAAATACAAGGCACATCCATATACCAATGCTCAGTTGCTGATCCGTTAAGCCGTAAAAATTTCTTAATTTCTAGGGACTCACTGAAACCCAAGGATTTAGATTAGAAGACACATACAGCATTCTTAAAAGTTAAAAGAAGTTGAGAAGCTATTTGCTTATAGACTAACTCATCCATCTAGAGATTGATCTCTGCCAGATTCTCTGTAATTCTGTTACTGTGTTATTTATGAAGAGCTGTGGCATCGTGTTTCAGAAATTACCAACCAGTCAGCACTGATGGGTACGTATTTTTCTTGTTCACTCAGTGGCAAGAAACATATATAATAAATTCTTAGGAACTTTATGTCTTTCAGTTAGAGTGAAATAACTGCTGACTCAATGATTTGCTACAAAATCTATTCCTGGGTAAAAGGGAGAACCACCTACTACAGAAAAGAAGTGTTTCAATACTTTAGCATTTCCAACAAGAAAGAGAGGTACCAATGAGAACAAAATAAGAAACTATGTTCTGTGACTGAGAAATTGGATCTAAATATTTTTATACTATTTTTACTTTTTCCCAATGGAAAGCTAGCAACAAATTAACTACTCACATGCCCATTTGATTTTTTTAAAAAAAAATTAAATAAACTTATTTTACTTTTATGATTACAGATAGGAATTATTAACCATCTGCCTTTGTATTATTTAAAAGTTAAACAAATAAACATTATTTTATGACCAGAAAACAGTTATTCACAGACTTGGACATTTTATTCCGGAACAGTTTTTCTTTGCTGTTTAAAAAGAGCCTAAAGCTAGCATCACGTAAATTGTTTTCAAAATTCATTACCTGCAATACTAAGAAAAACAGATGATAATACAGTGTGTCATTGCAAATGAAAAAGGCGTTAGGCCGGGCGCGGTGGCTCAAGCCTGTGATCCCAGCGCTTTGGGAGGCCGAGGCTGGTGGATCACGAGGTCAAGAGATGGAGACCATCCTGGGCAACATGGTGAAACCCCGTCTCTACTAAAAATACAAAAAATTAGCTGGGCATGGCGTGCCTGTAATCCCAGCTACTCAGGAGGCTGAGGCAGGAGAATTGCCTGAACCCAGGAGGCGGAGCTTGCGGTGAGCCGAGATCGTGCCATTGCACTCCAGCCTGGGTAACAAGAGCGAAACTCTGTCTCAAAAAAAAAGAAAAAGAAAATGGCCTTAAAGAGTTTTTTAAATTTACTAGAAGTTTCAATTATCTCCTTTTTTTTTTTTTTTTTTTTTTTTTTGAGACAGAGTCTTCCACTGTTGCCCAGGCTGGAGGGCAATGGTGCGATTCTCCTGCCTCAGCAGCTGGGATTACAGATGCACACCACCACATCTGGCTAATTTTTTTATTTTTAGTAGAGACAGCGTTTCACCATATTGACCAGGCTGGTCTCAAACTCCTGACCTGGTGATCCACCCACCTTTGCCTTCCAAAGTGCCGGGATTACAGGCTTGAGCCACGGGGCCAGGATTTTTTTTTTTTTTTTTCAATTATCTCCCTTTGAGGAAATAGTTAAGAAGAATAAAAGACAACCACAATCAACTCACACTGTTAAAAGAAGTGAGGGTGGCACCAACAACTACCAATTGGCAGTTCTACTAACTAATGCTCTTACCCAGGTGAGTATCTTTTCACATGAGAAGAGAATACAGATAAATCAAGTAGTTTTTTACTCTATTCTTCTTCAAAAACAGAAATGAGTACACCTCTAAAATCAGATACTACATCATAGAAAATAAATGGAAAGATAGGTTTTTGCCACATAGGGCAGAGAATAGAGGAAAAATTAGACTAAACAGAGGTGAAAAGATAAATCTTAAGATCGTTGAAGAGTATGTTTTGATCCAAATTTACTGAAATTAGAGAAATACCCTAAAGAACAGAAGTCAGAATAAACCAGCCAAAGAAAAATCTTCTTTGAAAACACTCTGATGTGCACCCTAAGCCAGTTACAGATATTATCATCTTGGCTATTTATAGTCAAAGGCCAGTGTGACAGATTGTGCCTAAGATGGCTTCCAATGACCTGTACCTTTTGATATTTATGTCCTTGTACAACCCCCTCCATGGAGTATTGTCTGGACCTGGGAACTCATTTAAAAATGACAGATGTCACAAAAATGCTCTGGCCTCTGTCTTGCTTATCCTTTCTTGCCCTCTTGCTTGCTTTACCGGAAATCAGGTACCAAGTTGTAAACTGCCCTATGAAGAGGCCTACATGACAAGAAACTGAGGAAGGCCAATGGCCAGTAAGGTCTTCAGTCTAACAGCCATAAGGAACTGAATCCTCCCAAAAATCAGATGAGTAAGCTTGGAAGTGGATCCTCCCTCAGGCCTAACCATCAGCTGGGTCAGCAGCCTCACCGACCTCTCAGTTGCATCCTTGTGAGAAATCCAAAGTCAGGGGATCTAGTTAAGCTGTATCCAAATTCCTGACTCAGGGAAGTTGTGAGGTTAATAAATGTTTGTTGTTTTAAGCTACAAAGTTCTGGAATAATTCATTATACACAAACAGATAATTAATACAGCCTGTTTTCTGAAGCCATTGAATCAAAGTATTTTCTGTAATGACATTCAAATGTCCCCTAAATCTTGTATAGCAATTCTGCTTCTAAATTCTCTACTGGCTTTAAAAAGCATTATTCCTTTAAGAAATGTAGTATCATAATAATTCACAACCTCCTTCTGCAAAGTCTCGAAACTATCTGTATATAAAAGGATCAATGTGCAGAAGTCACAAGCATTCCTGTGCACCAATGGCAGACTTGAAGAGAACCAAATCGGGGATGGACTGCCATTTACAATTGCTACAAAGAGAATGAAGTGCCTGGGAACACAGCTTACGGGGAACGTGGGGTACCTCTTCGGGGAAGGCTACAAACCACTGCTCAACGAGATAGGAGAGGACACAGACAGATGGAGAAGCGTTCCATGTTCATGGTTGGGAGGAATCAATGTCGTGAAGGTGGCAATACTGCCCAAGGTAATTTATGGAATCAATGCTATCCCCTCGGGCTGCCATTGAATTTCCTCACAGAACTGGAAAAAAACACCATGAACTTCATATGGAACCAGAGGAGGGCCCGCATGGCCAAATCAATTCTAAGCAAAAAGAACACAGCGGGAGGCATCGCGCTGCCAGACCTTGGACTATACTACAGGGCTGCGGTGATCAAAGCAGTGTGGTGCTGGTGCCAGGGCAGAGATGTGGACCAGTGGAACAGAACAGAGGCATCGGAGGCAAATCAACATATCTACAGCCATATAATCTTTGATAGACCGGACAGGGACAGGCAATGGGGAAGGGATTCCCTGTTTGGCGAATGGTGTTGGGAAAACTGGTTAGCCATGTGCAGAAAGCAGAAACTGGACCCCTTCCTGACACCTTACACTAAAGTTGACTCCAGATGGATTGAAGACTTGAACATGGGACCTGGCACCATAAAAACCCTAGAGGAAGGTCTGGGCAAGACCATTCAGGACATGGGAGTAGGCAAGGACTTCATGACCAAAACACCAAAAGCATTGGCAACAGAAGCCAAAGTGGACAGATGGGACCTAATCAAACTCCACAACTTTTGCACGGCAAGGGAAACAGTCACTGGAGTGAATCGGCAACCAACAGATTGGGAAAAAATCTTTGCAGTTTACCCAACTGCAAAGGGCTGATATCCAGAATTTACAGAGAACTTGGACAGATTTACAGGAAAAAAACAAACAAGCCCATTTAAAAATCGGCAAGGGACATGAACAGACACTTTACAAAAGAAGACATACATGAGGCCAACAAACACATGAAAAAATGCTCATCATCACTGGTCGTTGGAGAGATGCAAATCGAAACCACATTGAGATACCATCTCATGCCGGTTGGAATGGCGATCATTAAAAAATCTGGAGACAACAGATGCTGGAGAGGATGTGGAGAAAGGGGAACACTCTTACACTGTTGGTGGGAGTGTAGATTAGTTCAGCCATTGTGGAAGACAGTGTGGCGATTCCTCAAGGACCTAGAAATAGAGATTCCATTTGACCCAGCAGTCCCATTACTGGGTATATATCCAAAGGAATATGGATCGTTCTACTATAAGGACACATGCACACGAATGTTCATTGCAGCACTGTTTACAATAGCAAAGAACTGGAACCAACCCAAATGCCCATCGATGATAGACTGGACTGGGAAAATGTGGCACATACACAACATGGAATGTTATGCAGCAATCAAAGATGATGAGTTTATGTCCTTTGTAGGGACATGGATGAATCTGGAGAACATCATTCTCGGCAGACTGACACAAGAACAGAAAAGGAAATACCACATATTCTTACTAATAGGCGGGTGAGAAAAATGAGAACACATGGACACAGGGAGGGGGGTACTACACACTGGGGTCTATTGGGGGGAATAGGGGAGGGACAGCGTGGGGGGAGCTGGGGAGGGATAGCCTGGGGAGAAATGCCAAATGTGGGTTAAGGGGAGGAAGGCAGCAAAACACACTGCCATGTGTGTACCTATGCAACTATCTTGCACGTTCTGCACATGTACCCCAAAACCTAAAATGCAATAAAAATTTAAAAAAAAAAAAGTAACATTTGGGCTAAAAAAAAAAAGATTCTGGACCATTTAGCAATAACAAATAATAAAATAACTCCAATGTGGAAACTGAATTTAGCAGAGATATATATTGTGTTTGGGACAGTTATAGAATGTGTATAATATGCCCATGGAAACTAAATTTAACATTTAAAGATTCCAGTCATAAGAAATCTGATTTCTCACCCTGTCTCAAAAGAAAAAAAGAAAAGGTAAAAAGAAATCTGATATTTCATTAAATGTAGATATATAGGAAAACATGTTTTGATATGTAGAGAATGTAGCTAATTTTTATTAAAAGAGTAAGACAAAACAGTAGAAGGAGTTTTTTAAGGAATAAGTTGAATTTTCATTAAATTTTAATATAGATAAGCTAATAAATTATACTATTCAATGAATTTTTCCACAAGAATGTACCAGTGTAACCATCACCTACAATAAAATAGAACATTATCAGCACCTAGAAGTCCTCCTCATTCCCCCACCATGTCTAGCTTCTTTCATTAAACATGACATTTGTGAGATTATTTCATATTGCATATAACAGTAGTTTTCTCATACTCATATAACATTTCATCGCATGAATACAGCACAAATTAATTATTCATTCTACTACCAATGGACATTTGGGTTGTTTCAAATTTTGGCATTAAAACTACTTTGACTATGAACATTTTTATATATCTCTTCTTATGTAATATAAGCATATTTCTAACAGGTATGTATCTAGGAGTGAAACTGTTAAGTCATAGGGTATATGTTTGTTCAGTTTTAGAAGTTACTGCTAAACAGTTTTCCAAAATAATTGTACTCATTATACTCCTACCATCAGTGTGTGAGAGAATGGTTTAAATTTTAGCAATTGGGATGGCAGTTTAGGCACACTTCAGTACGGTTTTATAGAGCTCTAATGACTAATAAGGTAAGAAAAAAACCTTACTATTTCTTCCCTCTTTCAGGAATGTGAGTCATCAGTTATCTCCTTTGTGTCAATAAATATAATCAACGTGTTCTCATTCTTGAAAAATAAACTGAACAAACAAACAAAGAAACAAACAAAAAACTCCCATAGTTCTTTGGAAGGCTGATAATGTTCTGTTTCTTAATTGAGATGGTAGTTATATATCTGTTCAATTTACATTAATTATTTAAGCTATTTATAGTTTTATGCATTTTTCTGTATATGTGTTAGTTTTTTAAAATTAGAGAATATGCTGGAGGCATCACATTGCAAGGCTTCAAACTATACTATGAGACTACAGTAATCAAAACAGCATGGTACTGGTACAAAAAAATAGATAAATAGACCAATGGAACAGAATAGAGAACCCAGAAATAAAGCAGCATATCTACAACCAACTGATCTTCAACAAAGTCAGTAAAAAATAAGCAATGGGGAAAGAATACCCTATTCAATAAATGGTGTTGAGAAAACTGGCTAACCATATGCAGAGGAATGAAACTGGACCCCTTCCTATAACCATACAAAAAAAACTAACTTGAGGTGAATTAAAGACTTAAATATAGGACCTTAAACTATAAAAATCTAAAAAAAACCCTAGGAAATATTCCTCCAGATATCAGCCTTAACAAAGAATTTATGCCCAAGTCCTCAAAAGCAACTGCAACAAAAACAAAAATGGACAAGTAGGACCTAATTAAACTAAAGCGCTTCTGCACAGTTAGGAAGACTATCAATAGAGTAAAAAAACAACACAGAGAATGAACAAAATAATTCACAAACTATGCATCTGACAAAGGTCTGATGCCCAGAATCTATAAGGAACTTAAACCAGCAAGAAACAAACAAATAACCACATTAAAAAGTGGGCAAAGGACGTGAACAGACACTTTTCAGAAGAAAACATAAAACAAAAGATTAAGAGGCCAAAAAACATTTTTAAAAAAGAGCTCAACATCACTAATCATCAGGGAAGTGCAAATAAAAACCAAAATGAGATACCATGATACACCAGTCAGAATGGCTATTACTAAAAAGCCAAAAAATAACTATGTTGACAAGGTTGTGGAGAAAAGGGAACACTCACACACTGTTGATGGAAATGTAAATTAGATCAGCCTCTGTGGAAAGCAGTTTGGAGATGTCTCAAAAAGCTAAAATTAGAACTGCTATTCAACCCAGCAATCTTATTACTAGGTATATACCCAAAGAAAATAAATCATTCTACCAAAAAGACACATGCACTTGTATGTTCATTACAGCCCTATTCACAATAGCAAAGACAGGGCATCAACTTAGTTGACCATCAGTGGTGGATTGGATAAAGAAAATGTGGTACATATATACCATGGAATACTATGCAGCCATAAAAAATAAGTAAATCGGGAACGATCCAAGATGGCTGACTGCTAACATCTCAAGATTGCAGCTCCCAGTGAAAGTGCAGAGAACGAGAGGAGGCCACACTTTCAGACAAATTTTGGTCTCTCACGGAGCAGAAGATTCCCAGTGGAGGAGCTGCATGGGTCGCCAGTGCGACTCTTGTGGCCGGCGCAGTGGTTTTGCCGGCACCTCAGCGCAGCAGCTCTTGGTGCAAAGTAAACGGGACTGGTTCCCCTTCTGACCAAGGTTTGGAGCTCTGGGAAGGCAGAGTTGCCTATTACGGACTCAAGAAGGAAGTCAGACTGGAGATTCCCAGGCAGAAAAGCACCATCAGTCTTAACACCGCTGCTTAGGCCGGTGCAGTGGATTGCTCATATTTCGGCCCTGGGAATTAACAATGTGGACATCTACTCAGAGACCTAATTTGAAAGGTGGTAATTACAAAGATGACAGGTGGATAAACTTACAATGATGGGAAGAAACCAGCGTAAAAAGGCTGAGAATACTCAAAATCAGAATGCCTCTCCCTCTAAAGAGGATCACAGTCTCTCCTCAACAAGGGAACAAGGCTTGATGGAGAACCAGCGCATCCCAATAACAGAATCAGGCTTCAGAACATGGATAATAAGAAACTTCTGTGAGTTAAAAGAACATGTTGTAGCCCAATATAAAGAAACTAAGAACTTTGAAAAAAGGTTTGACAAAATCCTAATGAGAATAGACAATTTAGAGAGGAATATAAGTGAATTAATGGAACTGAAGAATACAATACGGGAACTCCGAGAAGTATGCACAGGTTTAAACACTCAAATTGTTCAAGCAGAAGAAAGAATATCAGAGGTCGAAGTCCAACTTAATGAAATAAAATGAGAAGACAAGAATAAAGAAAAAAGGATAAAAAGGAATGAGCAAAGTCTCCAAGAAATGTGGGACTATGTGAAAAGACCAAATTTACGTTTGATAGGTGTACCTGAATGCGACAGAGAGAATGAATCCAAGCTGGAAAATATTCTTCAGGATATTATTCAGGAAAATTTTCCTAAACTAGCAAAGCAGGACAATATTCAACCGCAGGTAATACAGAGAACACCACAGAGATATTCCTCAAGAAGAGCAACCCCAAGGCACATAATCGTTAGATTCACCAAGGTTGAAATGAAGGAGAAAATACTAAGGGCAGCCAGAGAGAAAGGTCAGGTTACCCACAAAGGGAAGCCTGTCAGACTTACAGCAGATCTCTCAGCAGAAACTTTACAAGCCAGAAGAGAGTGTGGGCCAATATTCAACATCCTTAAAGAACAGAACTTTCAGCCCAGAATTTCATATCCTGCCAAACTAAGCTTCACAACTGAAGGAAAAATAAAATCTTTTATGAACAAGCAAGTACTCAGAGATTTTATTACCACCAGGCCTGCTTTACAAGAGCTTCTGAAAGAAGCATTACACACAGAAAGAAACAACCAGTATTAGCCTTTCTAAAAATATACCAAAAAGTAACGAGCATCAACATAAAGAATAATTTACATCAACGAATGGATAAAACAGCCAGTTAACATCGAATGGCAGTAATCCTAAATTTAAATCGACTAAATCCCCCAATCAAAAGATACGGCCAAAACCCAACGGTATGCTACATTCAGATCCATTTCACATGCAAGGATACACAAAGACTCAAAACAAAGGGATGGAGAACGATTTACCAATCAAATGGAAAGCAAAAATAAATAAATAAATAAATAAATAAAAACAGGAGTTGCAATTCTCGTATCCGATAAAATAGATTTTAAAGCAACAAAGATATGGTGGTAAAAGGATCAATGCAACAATAAGAGCTAACGATCCTAACACCCAGATACATAGAGACTTAGACTCAATGAGACAGAAAATTAATAAGGATATCAAGGACTCGAACTCAGATCTGGAAGAAGTAAACAATAAATATTTATAGAGCTCTCCACTTTAAATACACAAAATATACATTCTTGTCAATACCACATCACACCTACTCATAGGTTTAAATGAAATATTGATTGGCCATTATTAATACCCATTTCTTTTAGAATAAAGCAACATTTCCGTTCTCTCCCCCTCTTTTTCTTCCTCTTTCTTCCTCTCCTTCACTCCTTTTTTTTTTCTTTCCTTCTCTCAAAAAAAAAAAAGAAAAAGAAAAAGAAAAAAGAAATCAACTTGTAGACCTCTAGATCCAGGTCGGCAATGTCTCTCTCATTGCCTGATTTCCTTCCTTCCCTTCTCTCCCTCCCTCCCTCTCTCCCTTCCTTCCTTCCTCCTTTTCTCCCTTCCTGCCTTCCTCCCCCCCCAAAAAAAAGAGTAAATCATGTCCTTTGCAACATGGATGAAACTGGAGTTCATTTTCCTAAGCAAATTATCACAGAAACAGAAAACCAAATACTGCATGTTCTCACTTTAGTGGGAACTAAATGTTGGGTATACACAGACATAAAGAATTCTACCTCTGTGCTGGACACAGTGGCTCATACATGTTAATTCCAACACTTTGGGAGGCCAAGGCGGGCAGATTCTTGAGGCCAAGAGTTCGAGACCAGCCTAGCCAACATAGTGAAACCCTGTCTCTTCTTTTTTTTTTTTTTTTTTTTGAGACGGAGTTTCGCTCTTGTTACCCAGGCTGGAGTGCAATGGCGCGATCTCGGCTCACTGCAACCTTCGCCTCCTGGGTTCAGGCAATTCTCCTGCCTCAGCCTCCTGAGTAGCTGGGATTACAGGCATGCGCCACCATGTCCAGCTAATTTTTTTTTTGTATTTTTAGTAGAGATGGCGTTTCACCATGTTGACCAAGATGGTCTCGATCTGTTGACCTCGTGATCCACCCGCCTCGGCCTCCCAAAGTGCTGGGATTACAGGCTTGAGCCACCACGCCCGGCCTACCCTGTCTCTTCTAAAAACACAAAAATTAGCCAGGCACACACTTGTAACCTCAGCTACTCGGGAGGCTGAGGCAGAGAATCTCTTGAATCCGGGAAGCAGAGGTTACAGTGAACTGAGATCATGCCCCTGGGCAACAGAGAAAGACTCTGTCTCAAAAAAAAAAAAAAAAAAAAAAAGAGTTCTACTTTTGTTATAGCAGAGTAATGTTGTAACAGACTGATCCTCTCAATGAATAATAAAAATATACAAACTCTGGATAAAATATAAGAAACAAGTATCCAAAGACTGGAGAATAAGCCAAGGCAAGCGGACTTTGGAGTAGAGTAAAAATTTAGACAAGGGAATTAATGCAATGTGAGTTCCTTACCATTGTGGCTTTGGCGTGAGAATAGTCTGTGGGTAGAATGTGATTCAGGGCAGCTGAGTTCCCACAGAAAACGTGACAACTTTCTTGCCAATGAAGATGAGGACAGAGCCAGAGGAAGCCATAGACTCCGTAAACTGTGAGGAGTAATTCTAGAATGAAAACAAGTAGGGAAAGGGCTCACATACTCTATGTGTAAACTCTTCCCAAGTCTCTGACTGACCTCAACCATGCATGTAATACATATGGCAGAATCAAAGCAACTTGTTTTTAAGGCTAGAGGAACTAAACTGAGAGTTGAGCTGCAATCCATTAAGTTTGAAATTTGAGTCTAATCAAGCTAGCTGCCTGTTGAAGCAAAACTGCCAACACTCTTTAGAGGAATATAAGAAAATAAACCATATTCTATTACATAAAGGAATATAATAGAATTCAGAGCCTCCACAGCATAATCATCACACTGTCTATTCAAAAGAGTCCAGAAGTGCCCAAAAATGAAAACCCAAGAAAATGTGAAATTTGATTTATTCAAAAGGGAGAAGACAATTTATGAAGGGTAAACTGAGATAACCCAGATATTGGAATTATCAGACAAAGATGTTCAGGTAGTTACTATGACTACATTCAATGAAGTAAAAAAAAAAAAAATGATGTTCTGATGAATGAAGAGATAAATATCTCAGCACAAAGAAAATATGTTGGCCAGGTATGGTGGCTCATGCCCGTAATTCCAGAACTTTGGGAGGCCAAGGTAGGCGGATCACAAGGTCAAGAGATTGAGATTATCATGAATAACATGGTGAAACCTCGTCTCTACTAAAAATACAAAAATTAGCTGGGCCTGGTGGTGCGCACCTGTAATCACAGCTACTTGGGAGGCTGAGGCAGGAGAATATCTTGAACCTGGGATGGGGAGGTTGCAGCGAGACAAGATTGCCCCCACTGAACTCCAGCCTGGTGACAGAGTGAGAAAAAAATAGATTTCAGAGCAAAAAACATTAATAGTAATAAGAATGTTAGCTCATAATGATCGAGAAGAATTAAAATAGATGCAATAAAAACAACAAGGATATCACGGCCAATCCCACAGAAATGCAAACTATCATCAGAGATTACTATAAACACCTCTATGCAAATAAACCAGAAAATCTAGAAGAAATTGATAAATTTCTGGACACTTACACTCTCCCAAGACTAACCAAGGAAGAAATCAAATCCCTGAAAAGACCAATAA
This sequence comes from Saguinus oedipus, assembly GCA_031835075.1. Classification (NCBI taxonomy): domain Eukaryota; kingdom Metazoa; phylum Chordata; class Mammalia; order Primates; family Cebidae; genus Saguinus; species Saguinus oedipus. Next base: position 139,065,774 of record CM063169.1, read on the forward strand.
CAGGAGCTGAAATTGAGGCAGCAATTAATAGCCTACCAACAAAACAAGTCCAGGACCAGATGGGTTCACAGCCAAATTCTACCAGAGGTACAAAGAGGAGCTGGTACCATTCCTTCTGAAACTATTCCAAACAGTAGAAAATGAGAGAATCCTTCCTAACTCGTTTTATGAGTCCAGTATCATCCTGAAACCAAAACCTGGCAGAGACACAACAAAAAAAGAAAATTTTGGGCCAATATCCCTGATGAAAATCCTCAATAAAATACTGAAAAACAATAGCACATCAAAAGCTTATTCATCACGATCAAGTGGGCTTCATCCCTGGGATGCAAGGTTGATTCAACATATGCAAATCTATAAACATAATCCATCACATAAAGAGAACCAAAGACAAAACCACATGATTATCTCAATAGATGCAGAGAAAGCCTTCAACCAAATTCAACAGCCCTTTATGCTAAAAACTCTCAATAAACTAGTTATTGATCGTCGTATCTCAAAACAATAAGGCCTATTTATGACAAACCTACAGCCAATATCATAATGAATGGGCCAAAGCTGGAAGCATTCCCTTTGAAACCCAGCACAAGACAAGGATGCCCTCCCTCATCACTCCTATTCAACATAGTATTGGAAATTCTGGCCAGGGCAATAAGGCAAGAGAAAGAAATAAAGGGTATTCAATTAGGAAAAGAGGAAATCAAATTGTCTCTATTTGCAAGTGACATGATTGTATATTTAGAAAACACTATCTATAGATTCAATGCTATCCCCATCAAGTTACCAATGACCTTCTTCACAGAACTGGAAATAACCACCTTAAACTTCGTATGGAACCAAAACAGAGCCCACATAGCCAAGACAATCCAAAGCAAAAAGAACAAAGCTGGAGGCATCACAATACCTGACTTCAAACTATACTACAAAGCTACAGTAATCAAAACAGCATGGTACTGATACCAAAACAGAGATATAGACCAATGGAACAAAGCAGAGGCCTCGGAGGCAACGCCACACATCTACAACCATCTGATCTCTGACAAACCTCGCAAAAACAAGCAATGGGGAAAGGATTCCCTGTTTAATAAATGGTGTTGGGAAAACTGGCTGGCCATGTGCAGAAAGCAGAAACTGGACCCCTTCCTGACACCTTACACTATAATTAACTCCAGATGGATTAAAGACTTAAACATAAGATTTAACACCATAAAAACCCTAGAAAAAAAACCTAGGCAAAAACCATTTAGGACATAGGCATAAGCAAGGACTTCATGACTAAAACACGAAAAGCATTGGCAACAAAAGCCAAAATAGACAAATGGGATCTAATTAAACTCCAGAGCTTCTGTACAGCAAAAGAAACAATCATTAGAACCAGCAACCAACAGAATGGGAAACATTTTTGCAATGTACCCATCTGACAAAGGGCTAATATCCAGAATCTACAAAGAACGTAAACAAATTTACATGAAAAAAAAAACAACCCCATTCAAAAGTGGGAGTAGGACATGAACAGACACTTTTCAAAAGAAGACATATATGCGGCCAACAAACATGAAAAAATGCTCATCATCACTGGTCATTAGAGAAATGCAAATCAAAACCACATTGAGATACCACCTCACGCCAGTTAGAATGGCAATCATTAAAAAATCAGGAGACAACAGATGCTGGAGAGGATGTAGAGAAATAGGAACACTTTAACACTGCTGGTGGGAGTGTAAACTAAACTAGGTCAACCACTGTGGAAGACAGTGTGGAGATTCCTCAAGGATCTAGAACTAGAAATATCATTTGATCTAGCAATCCCATTACTGGGTATATAGCCAAAGGAATAGAAATCATTCTATTATAAAGACACATGCACATGAATGTTTACTGTGGCACCGTTCACAATAGCAAAGACTTGGAACCAACCTAAATGCCCATCAATGATAGACTGAATAATGAAAATGTGACACATGTATACCATGGAATACTATGCAGCTATAAAAAAGAACGAATTCATGTCCTTTGCAGGGACATGGATGAAGCTAGAAACTATCATTCTCAGCAAACTGACACAAGAACAGAAAACAAAACACTGCATGTTCTCACCCGTAAGTGGGAGCTGAACAATGAGAACACATGGACACAGGGAGGGGAACATCACACACTGGGGCCTGTCAGGGGGTGGGCGCCCAAGGGAGGGATAGCATTAGGAGAAATACCTAACGTAAATGATGGGGTGATGGATGCAGCAAACCACCATGGCACATGGATACCTATATAACAAACCTGCACATTCTGCACATATACCCCAGAACTTAAAGTATAATACAAAAATAAAAATAAAGGCTTTGTCTCCTTTCAAAAAAATAATGTTAGTTCATAATGATAAAGGGATCAATTTTTCAAGAGTGTATAATAGCAAACATTTATGTACTCAACAAGTTTCAGAAGACTTGAATAAAAAATTAGTGAAATTGGAAACATGGACAAATTGACAATTGCTAGATATTTTAATACTGCTCTGTGGTAGGCAGAAGTCTAAGAGCACCCCCCAAATGCTTACCCCCTGGTATACCTGCTCTGGTTCATCCCTGGCTGGGACTTGTAAATATGATGGAATTTCACTCCCATGGTTGTGTTAGATGGCAAAAGTGTAAACACTCTGTAGGTGTAAATCAAGTTACTTATCAATTGACTTTGACTTAATTTAGAAAGAGATTATCTGGGTGGGTCTGACCTAATCAGTTGGGCCCTTTTAAAGTGGGGACTAGAAGTTAGCAATGGAAGATGTCAGTTTCTCTAACCTACTGGACCTTGGTAAAACAAGCTACCGTGAGTTCTACAGCTGCTAATAAGTGAGTTTTGCCAACAGCTACATAAGCTTGAAAGGGGCCCCCAAGCCTCAGTTACCACAGCCTGAGCTGACGACTTCATTGCCATCTTCTGAGATTTCTGGAGCAGGGACTCAGTTAAACCATCCCAATTCCTGATTCATGGAAACTGAGATAATAAATGTATGCTCTTTGAAGCCCAATTTGAGGTAATTTGTTATGCATCAACAGAAAGTAGGCTTCCTTTCAATAAGTACAGAAGACATAAACAGAAAATAAGAATATAGAAAGATTTGAACAAAACTGTCAACCAAATTGACCTAACTGATGTTTATATAACACTCCACCTGACAATACCAGAATACGTCTTTTTTTAAAGTATTCATGGAACACTTAACAACATAGACCATATTTTAGGCCCTAATAATAAATCTCAATAAATTTTAAAGGATTCAAGTCAAATGAAATATTTCCTGACCACAATGCAATTAAATAAGAAATCAGTAAGAGAAGATCCTTAGAAAAATCTCCAAATATTAGGAAACTAAGAAACATACTTCTAAATAACCCATGGTTATTTAGAAAGAAAAAGTAAGCAGGAAACAATTCTACCAGAAATATTGTAAAACACCACAAACACTGAGCACTTACAACTGCACAGAGTTTTAGGTAAAGGGGCTGGGTGTGGTGTCTCACGTCTGTAATCCCAGCATTTTGGGAGGCCAAGGTGGGTGGATCACCTGAGGTCAGGAGTTCAAGACCTGCCTGACCAACATGGCGAAACCCCGTCTCTACTAAAGATACAAAAATTAGCTGGGTGTGGTGGCGTGTGCCTACAATCCCAGCTACTCCTGAGGCTGAGGCAGGAGAATCACTTGAACCTGGGAGGCAGAGGTTGCAGTGAGCCAACATCGCACCACTGCACTCCAGCCTGGGCGACAGAGTGAGACTCCATCAAAAAAAAAAGTTTTAGGTAAATGAACAACCAAATGTAGATTTAATTATTGTATTGAAATACTTTAAAGTGCAAGTCCTACAGAAGGTAATAGAGCTCTTACTGCAGGAATGGAAACAGGATTGTTACATTACCAAATATTTTTCCTATAGGCTGACAAAAAGCGGCTCTTACTTAGTCTGATGGCAAGGAAAGACAAAAGAGGAATCATTGCTTGTGGAAACCAATTTATTTAATCATTTTGAATCTCTGTTATGTATTCCCTTTTTTTTTTTTTTTTTTAAGATGGAGTCTTGCTCTTTTGCCCAGGCTGGAGTGCAGTGACACCATCTCAGCCCACTGCAACCTCTGCCTCCTGGATTCAAGCAATTCTCCTGCCTCAGCCTCCCTAGTAGCTGGGATTACAAGCAGGTACCACCAAGCCCAGCTAGTTTTTGTATTTTTAGTAGAGATGGGGTTTCACCATGTTGGCCAGGCGGATCTCCAGCTCCTGACCTCAGGTGATCTGCCCACCTTGGCCTCCCGAAGCGCTGGGATTACAGATGTGAGACACCGTGCCTGCCCCTGTTATTTATTACTTGTCAGCACATGCTGTTAGTTCAATTAAATATAAAAACCTAAAGATCACTCTTCTCTCCCACCCCATCATTTAAACAGACAGAAATTTAAAGCATTAAAGGAACATTTTAAGTTTATTATGTTTCTATTATTTTACTGAGGTATTGTTTGCTTATTGAACATTTTGCAACAAAGATTATTCATTGCTTTTATTAGTTAAGTTTAAATATTTACAGGGATCATTGTGAAAATACAATTTGGGACCTCTCTTTTCAAGATAATACAAACACAAAAATTTTAAACAATGCACTCAGAAAATTTTCATTGCAATTCTGCACAGAACTGTGAAGAAGCCTGAGACAGCAAACTCACAGCTAATAAAAATTTCCATTTCTTGACTAGTGTAATTGAACTCTCTGACATGTTACAAAACCCATACTTGTTACACCCATAGTATGTGGTATTTCCCTTTAATAATACCTCTAGGTTTTCATCATTCAATGGCAATCAGCCATAAAAAATCTTGTTCATATTGACTCACAGACATAGTGGCTCATATTGCCATGGGAAAAAAATCATATTTGGAGAATCTGTCAAGAGAAGAATATTAAGCAATGTATGTTAACAAAATGTGACGCCTACCTCTGCCAAGCATAAAAGCCTTTTATCCCTAATTATGTTCTTCATCAAGTTTATACCTTTAAAGTGTCAAACACAACCTACTAGTTCTGGGGCTAATTTCAGCTTCAGTAATCAACATATCTTATGCTTCAAATGACATTAAGTGGCTATCTACCACAGAGTGCACAAGTCCATTTCCTTTCTTCTGTTGTCTCAGTGAACAGAAATTATATCATTTCTAGCATTTCCAGCAAATTTAGAGTTTGACTACAACCAGGACTCAAAGTAAATGTTAAGTGGCTATAACAGTGTGTTTTCAAATAGCTGCCTAAAGATTTATCCAGTAAGTTAAAAACCAAAGCTGCCCAGTCTTCCTACACCAAAATATAAGTTTTTGCAAAGCTTATTTGCACACAATTGCACATGAACCCCATTTCTTGCAGACTGATTCATCATTAGATACATCAATTATTGTATTGTGCTGTGATACTTAGATCGAGCAAAAACTCCCAAGTGTATTATTTGCCCTTGCACTAAATAGGCTTCAAGAACCACGTAACCACAGCGCTGTCACTTCTTTCATTGCCGGATGTCATTTCTCTGTTGCATGTACTTCCTCTGCACATCTCCCAGCACTTTCTCCCACCTTCAACATCCTCTGAGCTTTGAGAATGAGCAACCATAGTTAACATACAACTCTAGAATATTGAGACTGTAACTTTTTTTTTTCTTTTTGAGATAGGGTCTCACTCTCACCCAGGCTGGAGTGCGGTCACACCATTATGGCTCAGGGCAGCCTCAAGCTCGGGCTCAAGTGATCCTCCCACCTCAGCCTCCCATGTAGGTAAGACTACAGGCACACACCACACTCCTTGAGGGCTCAGAAGTTTAAATACTCTCAGGAGAAGCTACTATTTAAGAGTTCCTGAATTCCACATCAATGCACTTAATAAAAGTTAATTTTGAGGATTCAAAAAAACCTTCAATGAAATGCCTTTCACTAAAAGCTTTTGAAAATTCAAAGTGATATTAATTTACAAGTGGAGACATGAAAACCAGTTCTTACAGTTACCATATGTTGACGTAAATATGTCATAAAAATGGGAAGATTGTTCCAGCTGAGGAACAGAAAAAAAAAAAAAAAGGGAAGATTGATTTTATTTACTCAACTTGGAAAGCCCTAAGATATATATGACTGGTTTTTGCCAAATTGGTTAAAATTCACATCCTGACAAAAGAGATTCTGTAATTCTGATGAAGATTTTCCAACTACAGGTTAGATGGGAAAAGATGATACAAGGTACAAAGAGAATAGTTGATTATCTAAACATGTACTTTAAAAAACCCAAAGATAATTAGTTATTGGTTATCCTCCATATTTTCACAGCCATGTGGTATTTACAGTGATAGTCTTCGGTTTTCTCCTGTGACTACAGCAGCAGTTTGATTAACTAGTGCACAGCAAAAACCATTTGATAGGCTTTTGAATGCATAAGTATTATGTCACATATTTTAATGTGAATAGCAAGAACTATAAAACATGAAACCTGACCCCCCCCAAAATGCAGAATTTTAACAATTAAATTTGGCTATAAATAAGGTAACTTAATTAGCACATTTTTTGACTGTCCTAAATTGTTTATTAGGTATGAATTTTACAAACTTTACTTATATCAGCGGTAACGGTGGAGCTGGAGAGTATTGCGCCTTCTCCAATCTGCCCAGTGAGAACCACCAACAGCGTGGTGGAACTTACAGCCCTTTCCAAGGCCACGGCTCTTTCAGCCTGTAGATGTCAGCCCACGCATCTCCCTGTGTTTGTGGACTGGTTTGGTGATCCACTGGGTGTCAGGATTTCTTCTGATAGCTTTATGGAATGGATCAATGAGAAAAACCTCAAAAATTTTTTATGTGGAATCTTCACCAACCCAGTAAGAATTCAGGACTCTTCGAGCCCCACAGTGGCATCAGCTCACTCCTCTGCAACAGACTGAAGGCTTGGAGCAAACTTCAGCTGATGAACAGGCTTGCCGTGGGAACTGGGCATTTTTGGCCATCACCGGGAACACAAATCCTATATATAATGTAACCTTGCTTGGCCTTGTAGCCCAGTCAGCAAGCGTTATCAGGCCGGGTGGGGTGGGGAGCCCTGTGGAGAGAAGAAAGCTGGCGGTACTGCCAGCAGCGGACCCTCAGAAGAAAGCACATGACATCAGACTGCTACTTTCTCCACAGCTCCTGGACGTACTTGCATGCATCCATCTTGGCTTACCTGATGGCTGCGCCAGACGGAAAGGAAAGAGCCGTACTCAGCACTTTTTCTTTTTCTACATATTGCAGATTTGTTGTGGAAATAAACATGGGGGTTTATATAATCATGAATAAGCCAAAAGACTTCATAATCAGATTTTGATTTGATATGTTAGTGTTCTTGGTATATTCTCTTCTTCCATGTTTACTAACAGAAAAAAATCCCATAGAAAAGCTATTATATGTGTTTAATATCGAAACAATTGTTTTACATCAAAACAATTGTTTTACACCTATCAAGGACATCAAGTTATCTTTTTCACGAATGGAGAGAAAGACTTTACATGATAATGTTTACTGATGCTTCTGAATCTCTTTACAGCAGAGAAATTTTTTGTTTGGTTGATTTTGTTTTTCTCGTGACTATAATAGACTGATAAACACAATAGGCAATAATATCAAATTTCCATCAATTTGGTGATTTTTAAATATCACACTAAAGACAGAATCTTATTAAAAATCCTATGTCAGACCAGGTATGATGGCTCAAGCCTGCAATCCTAGCACTTTGGGAGGCCAAGATAAGAAGATTGCTTGAGGCCAAGAGTTCAGCCTGGGTAACATTAGGGAAGACCCCATCTCTGCAAAAAAATAAAAATCAGCTAGGTGTGGTGGTGCCTGCCTGTAGTCCTACCTATTTGGGAGGCTAAGGTAGAAGGATCACTTAAGCCAAGAAGTTCAAGGCTGCAGTTGAAAAGGGATAGTTCCCTTAACCCCCTTTGGGGTTGGATAGTTTACCCAGCCCACAGCTCTCAACCCCTCACAGAAGGGAGAGCACACAGGTGATCGGTTGCGGGGGCCAGTACGGGTGCTTCTGGATGCCGGCAGGAGTAGAACTGTGCAGCCCCACGGCAGTGTCTGGGGGATACCCACAATGCCCCTGGAGCTCCAGAAGATCTGTGTTACTGAAAGCGTGTGCTCTTTTAGTTTTGCCATCCATGGACAGCGTAAGTGTTTAACAGCTCAATGAAGTGTCAGGTGACAGCCTTTTGCATCTACCCTCTTGGTACCTGAGTTTTTGTCTGGCATCCAGGAAGAATCAGGTCACACAAATGAATTGAAGGGTGATGAATGTGGAGGATTTTACTAAGCAGTGGAAGTGGCTCTCAGTGAGGTAGGGAGCTGGAAAGGGAATGGAGTGGAAAGGTGGTCTTTCCCTGGAATTCAGCTGTTCCCGGCCAAACTCTTCTCTGAAGTCCTACTGTCAAGCTGTCCTGCTGAAGTCAAGCTGCTTCTCTCCAACATCTGGCTGCTGCTTCTCTTCTCTCCTCTGCCTCTCCACTCTGCCGCCCTGCCCCTCTACCAGTGGAGCCTAGGGTTTGTATGAGTACAGAATGGGGTGTGGAGCAGGCCAAAATGCAACATTCAAGCTGGAAAACAGGAATCCATATTCTCACTTTGAGCCACAGTCCCAGGCATGAGCGTGTGGTCCTCACTGGGACAGCCCTCTTCTACCCAGTATTTCCCAGCCTCCTGTCCATATCACAGTGTGCACTGCAGCCTGGGCAACAGAGCAAGACCCTGTCTCTTTTCTTTTTTTTTTTGAGACAGAGTTTTGCTCGTTACCCAGGCTGGAGTGCAATGGCGTGATCTCGGCTCACCGCAACCTCCACCTCCTGGGTTCAGGCAATTCTCCTGCCTCAGCCTCCTGAGTAGCTGGGACTACAGGCACGCGCCACCATGCCCAGCTAACTTTTTGTATTTTTAGTAGAGACGGGGTTTCACCATGTTGACCAGGATGGTCTCGATCTCTTAACCTCATGATCTACCCGCCTCGGCCTCCCAAAGAGCTGGGAATTACAGGCTTGTGCCACCGCACCTGGCCTGACCCTGTCTCTTAAAAAACAAAGATCCTAGGTCAAATGTATTTAGAGGGGAAAAAAAAAAATCAGTTACCAAAGCTTCTAGTTCTTTCCTGGAATTTGAGGGGAAAAAAGTCCCAAGCAGAAAGGATAATGCTAAAATAGAAGAATAATGAACAAATATGAATTGTTCAAAGAAAGCAAGTTATCTTTCTAAAGTGGCACAATATATTTTCCTTTTAAAAATGTAAAACAATATTAAATTTTTGATCCTTTTAAAATATAAAGTTGTACCATTTTAATTTTATATAAATGACTCAATTTTATGATAAAACAGGTTTTTCAACTGACAATAACTATCTATTATAACAACATAGCAAATACAACTAAATTCCCTTGCTATTAAGAAGCAGCACTAACTCGTTTTACCTTCAGGTTAATAACTGCTTCTGTCAAACAACAAACAAGCTTTGATTTTAAAATGAAAAAAAAAAAAAAAAAACTTAAAAAAACGTCAAAATTAACAAAATAATTTTAGGACTCTGTAAATATTCAGTAACATAGTTTACATAAATTAGTTCTCCTTGATATAAAATGCTGCGTTATAATTTGTATACAAAGAAAATTGAATACATATTTTAAAATGAAAACATAGTTGTATCCTGGAAGCAAAAGGAGAGTTTTCGAATCTCTTTAAATTCCCACATAAAACAGGCAGAGCAATAAAAAGAAAAACCAAAACATTTCAAGCTAAGTATAGAAGCTCCTCCTCCACTTACAATAGGGTTATGTCCTAATAAACTCATCATAAGTTGAAATAGCATAAGTCAAAAATGCATTTAATACTTTTTTTTTTTTAAGACAGAGTTTCATTCTTGTTCCCCAGGCTGGAATGCAATGGTGCAATCTTAGCTCACTGCAACCTCTGCCTCCTGGATTCAAGAAATTCTCCTGCCTCAGCCTCCGAGTAGCTGGGACTACAGGCACCTGTCATCACACCCAGCTAATTTTTCTATTTCTTTAGTAGAGATGAGGTTTCCCCACGTTGGCCAGGATGGTCGAGAACTCTCGACCTCAGCTGACACACCCACCTCTCCCTCCCAAAATGCTGGGATCACAGGCATGAGCCACTGTGCCTGCCAAACACGCCTTTAACACATCTAACCTACCTAACATTATAGCTTAGCCCTGCCTACCTTAAGCATGCTCAGCACATTTACATTAGCCTGCAATTGGGCAGAATCAGCTAATACAAAGCCCATTTTATAATAGAAGGGTTGAATATCTCAAGTAATTTACTAAATTCTATACTGAAAGTAAAAAATAGAATAGTTGTATGGGTATTCAAAGTACAGTTCCTACTGAATGTGTTGCTTTTGCACCAATATAAAATCAAAAAATCCTAAATTGAACCATCATAAGACCATATTCCTGTGACATCCTCATGAACTCCACAATATAAATTATTGCTTATTATTAGAGCCACTAACAAGTCATGAAACCTGCAGAATATCAGCATTTCTGTGGAAGAAAGCAAAAGGAAGCCAATCAGGATAGGTTTTGTCTCTAATAAAGAATCCAGGGAATAATAAGGTCTGAAAGGAGCTGGAACAGGGTAGCCCCTAAAAACTCCCGAAACTTACTGGCCAGGACTCCCATCTAGAACAGAATCCCACACTAAGGAGGAAGAACTAGTTGTGATACATGAGCTGAGCCGGATAGACAAAATCACCAGGATGGAAAGCAGCCCAGGTAAAAGTGGGGGAGAGGAACAGAGCTGATAAACCTCAGGAAGCAAGCCACCATATTTTTGAACATTAGAGAACAAAAACAGACAAAGGAGCATAAGGGTAGAATAGCTAACCTGAGCCAAGTTCCTTCTAAAGAATCAGGAAAACAAGCTTCACATAAAAATGAGAAACAAAAATATTAAGGTCAAATCCCAGGCAATGTTGCTAAAAATGAGAATAGGAGCAGAGTAATATTCCTACAGACAACAGTACACATATTAAAATTATTACTCGTATTAATGATAAAAGGCATGACAACATAAATCAGCATTAGATACAAAATGATGGAATTCAGAGAAGAATTAGAAATGAAAGAAAAAAATTTAAGAAATGAACACTAAACTAGAAGGAACATAGGAGTGAATAAACACAAGAGAGAAAGCCTGAAGAAAACCAAGTGAAAATGGAAAATTTTTAAACTCAGAAGAAAACCAAATGATTTGAGAACATGACATACACTGAAGATAGGCAAAGAAGATACAATGCAAATAATGGGAAATCCAGAAGAAAATCAAACCAAGAACAAATACAAGAATTGAAGGAAATGTACTAGAAAATTTTTTCAAGGAACATGAAATTCCATAATGAACGAGCACACTGCATGTATGATTGTGTCAATACTGAATGATCAATACCAACACATATTCTAGACTGGATAAAGAAAATGTGGCACATCTACACCATGGAATACTATGCAGCCATAAAAAAGGATGAATTCATGTCCTTTGCAGGGACACGGATGAAACTGGAAACCATCATTCTCAGCAAACTGACACAAGAACAGAAAACCAAACACCACATATTATCTCATAAGTGGATGCTGAACAATGAGAACACAAGGATACAGGGGACACAGGGAGGAGAGCATCACACACGGGGCCTGGGGGTGGGGGCTAGGAGAGGGATAGCAGGGGGTGGGGGCAATGGGGAGGGATAGCATTAGGAGAAATACCTAAGGAAGATGACAGGGCAATGGATGCAGCGAACCACCACCATGGCATGTGTATACCCATGTAACAATCCTGCAAGATATCCACATGTACCCCAGAACTTATAATAAATATATATTTTTTTAAAAAGATACATTCTGGTAAAACTTACTGAAGTGAAGAAAGAAGAAACATGGCCACCTAAAACGGAAAGTGTCATTGCCAGCCTCACATACCACTGACTTGCTGTCATTCTTGTCTATTCTCTTTCTCACATCCTTTCCACTTGCAATCTATTAAGTTTACATTAATTTCACTAAACTTGGATTTAGCAAAAAAATACAAATTGGGATTGACAAAAGCAAAAATAGATTTTTAAAAATTAACAAGTGCTTAAACATGGTATACTGAACATCACATTCACCATGGCTCCCTCATAAAGTCCACTAAAAGTTCAAGAGATTAAAAGAACTATCCTATTTAGATAGTGGAAGAAATGACAGAGCTGAGTCAAAATTTTCAAAGCTGGAGACAACTAAATGAGTGGAAGTGACTTAGCAGATGAAGAAGGTTTAACCTAAGGGCCTGTGAAGAGACAAAACTGTAACCACCTGGTGGCTTCTTTCTGCCCACTGCACACACAAAATCAATCCACAACAATTGCAGTACGCAGAGTTTAACTGACATGAGGCTGGCCACACCAAACAGGAGACGGAGTTATTACTCCAACCAATCTCCCTGAAAATTTGGAGACAGGATTTTTAAGGATAATTTGGCAGGTAGGGAGCCAGGAAGTGGGGAGAGTTGATTGGTTGGGTCAGAGATAAAATCATAGGGAGTCAAAGCTGTCCTTTTGTGTTGAGTCAGTTTCTGAATGGGGGCCACAAAACCAGATGAGCTAGTTTATCCATCTGGGTGGCACCAGCTGATCTGTTGAGTGCAGGGTCTGAAAAATATCTTTAGCACCAATCTTAGGTTTTGCAATAGTGATGTTAACCCTAGGAGCAACTGGGAAGGTTTAGAATCTGATGGCCTCCAGCTGCATGACTCCTAAACCATAATTTCTAATCTTGCAGCTATTCTGTTAGTCCTACAAAGGCAGTCTGGTCCCCAGGCAAGGCTTGTTTCAGGAAAGGGCTGTTATCATTCATCTTTGTTTCAAAGTTAAATTATCAACTAAGTTCCTTCCAAAGTTAGTTCAGCCTACAGTTCAGGAATGAATGAGGACAGCTTGGAGGTTAGGAGCAAGATGAGGTTAGTTAGGTCAGACTTATTTCACTGTCATAATTCTCTTGCTGTTATATTTTTACAAAGTCAGTTTCAAACCTAAGAATTTGGTTTTAAACACAAACCAAAGTAAGGCTCAGTACTGATCCTAGGTTCTTCTAAAGACAGAATGCAAAGAAAAAAACATGGCAGTTGGTCTACTCACAAACAGGCAACCATTCTCCATCTTCACAGAAGATTCAAAGTTGAAGTAAGAGATTCTAAACTCAGGTGTACCAAGGAGTGTTAACTGTAGGGTTAGTCGACTGAAAATATGGGGACTGAGTAAAAGTCTATATAGTGATCTGTGGGTATCTTCAGCCAGCCAGAGAGAAAAATGAATTTCTCCAATTAAGGAGCTTCATCCATAAACACAGAACGACCAATCAGCTTTTTAGTGTCTTACTTCTATATATAAAAGAAGCCCATGGCCAGGTGCAGTGGCTCATGCCTATATTCCCAACACCTGGGGAGGCTGAGGCAAATGGATTGCTAGAGGCCAGGAGTTCCAGATCAGCCTGGGCAACATGACAAAACTCCATCTCTACAAAGCAAACAAGCAAAAGTTAGCCAGGCATGATGGCACATGCCTGTAGTCCCAGCTACTTAAGGAGGAGTTGGGTGGATCACCTGAGTGGGAAGGTCAAGGCTGCAGTGAGCCATGAATCAACCACTTCACTCTGGCAATGGGTGGAATAGAGAAAATCAGCAGGATGGAAAGAAGCCCAGGTAAAAGTAGGAGAGGAAAACAGAGCTGATAAACCTCAGAAAGCAAGCCACCATATTTTTGAACATTAGAGAACAAAAACAGACAAAGGAGCATAAAGGTAGAATAGCTAACCTGAGCCAAGTTCCTTCTAAAGGTTCAGGAAAACAAGCTTCACATAAAAATGAGAAACAAAAATATTAAGGTCAAATCCCAGGCAATGTTGTTAAAAATAAAAATGAGAATAGGGGCAGAATAACATTCCTACAGACAAAAGTGACAGTGACAGTGAAACCGTGTCTCAATAAAAAATAAAAGCAGCAAATCATCAAAGATTTAAGGAAATTTGAGAAAACATCACAGAGAACAAAACAAGAAAAAAATGACTTTAAAGGAACAGCAGGTAAGAAGCAGACGAAAACTTGAAAACAACCACTAAAATTAACATCCTCAGAGAAGTAAATATTATATCCATGAAACCATCAAGCACAAGGCCAAGGTAAGGGCCAAGCATGTCCTGACAGATTAAGCCAGAAAAAAAAAAAAAAAGAGCTCTTTTTAGATTCAGACAGCTTATTACTTACATAGAGAATGAAAAATATAGTCAAAGGTGCCAAATCTCCAAGGTTATTATGCAGGGATCTTGTGTGAGGACATACAAAAGGGACCAGATAACAACAGGAGTGAGGGACACCCTGTTGCTGGAGAGCTAATGCCATGCTGCAGCTAAGCAATCTTATAGCCCGAAGCTGTGCCCCAGGGTGGCGGGGAGGAGCCAGGAGTAGAAAGTCCCAAGTCTCAAAGGAAACAAGGAGGAAGATGAGAAAACTGCCTGAGGACATCCTCCTGCAAGATAGGGAGCCTCCCAAATGAAAGAAAGGCAAATAAGAAAATGATCCTGCAAGGGCTCCTCACAAAACTGTCTACCTATGTTCCTGTGAGGACCGCAGGGTGTTCCACTAAGACTCAGTTCAGTCTGAGGTTCAGGCTCCGCCTGCATGGCCTATCAGGATACATGCAGGGTCACCAGGATAACAAGCAGGAGCCACTGCCCTATAGACATAAAATTTTAGTGCTATTTTAAAGAAGGAATATTCAGAGAATAAAAAATAATAAGATCTTTGGGATATTAAAAATACATTTTAAGTTTAAAAAGATCATTGGAAGAACTAGAAAATTGGGAAAATATAAAGGAAAGTAGAAAAGATGGAAAATAGAAACAAAAAGAAAAAAGAATCAGGCCTAGATATCAGGATCTGAATAAAAAGAGTTCTAGAATAAACAATAGAAAAAATAGAGGGAAGGAACTTTTCAAGCAGTATTTTAAAACTCCCCAGAACTGAATGACATTAATTTCTCTACTGAAAGAGTCTACCTTAACTCAACAGATTTAATAATCCATATCCTGACACATCATGAATAACTTTTCAGAATACTGGGGATAGAGGTTAGATTCTGACAGCTTCCAAAGAGAAACAGGACACAAATTAAGCATCAAGAATCAGAATGACCAATGAATTCTCAACAAATTTAATGGAAGCTGGAAGGTACTGGTGCAATGCTGTATAATTCAGAACAGTGATTTCTAGTCTGTATACATTATTATTCACATCAAGTTTCAATCAAGTATGTAGGCGGAATCGAGGCATGCTGGGTTACACCAATGAATCAAAATAACTTACTGTGCATGCAGTCTTTCGGAGGAAGCTGTAAGAAGAGGTATGCCACCAGAAGAGAAAGAGAATTCAGGAAACGGGGCTTCAAACATAAGAGAGGTGAAGAGCAACCAATCCAGATTAGCAAAGTACAGAGAGCTCCAGAAGGAATATCTTTAAAGAAAAACGTGATGGATTCTATGATGTGTTTGAACGTACCGAGACTTACACTTCTAGAGGATAGCCTGGGTGTAAATTCACGTCGTTCTGTTCTGGGAAGTCTTAAAATACTACTATACAGCAGTCCTATGCTCTATAGACCATTCAGCAAATGATACAATAAGGCAGTATTATTAATTCCAAAAAACTCAAGCCAAAAATTGGACCAAAAAAGGAAATATAATTACAGATACCACAGATTCCAGTTGTGAATAGTATTTACAGAGTCAAAATAATATAAATATTGAATGCTAACTAACCATAAAGTGTGATGTAACTGAACTCTACTGTGAAAATGAGAGTGGAAGGTATGCATTTAGAGAAGAGGCAGAGGAACTACAGCTTAATCTTCAAATCCCAAAACAGGCAAATTGATAAAAATCTAGGGCCCAAAGTGGCTCCGGCCGGATGTCGTGGCGCTTGCGAAGGCGAGGCCAAGAGTTCAAGGCCAACCAACCTCAGCAACCTTACAAGCTCTCAATGATTGGCAAAAAAAAAAAAAAAAAAAAAAAAAAAAAATCTAAAACTGAAATATTTTTAAAATGGCATAATAATCATGTTATTTAAAAATACAGAGATAAATATTACAGGTAACAGCTAAACAGCTACATTTGTGGACCGCAGTGAATAACTCTACGCAATATATATTAATACTTACCAAGGAATCTTGACATCGAAGACTGGAACAGGTACAAGGAAAAAAAACTACTAGATTGTTCACATCCAGCAACAGTGAGGAACAAGAGAGACTAAATTGCTTCATTTTGAATTGGGTGGGGAGAGGAAGGAAGGAGATGAGAATTACTTGAACTCAAAAGAGTTCTACAAGTTTGGCAAAGTTTACAGCATTCTGTATTGGAATCACAGACTATTATAGCTGAAAGAAATCTTACATACTGGCTAACAATTTATTTCCCTCATTTTATAGTTACTTGTCCAAAGTAACAAAGCTGGGTAGGCAGAATCAGACCCTTCTGCTCTCAACTCTCACATTCTTTTCATTTTTTCACAAAGCATTTAAAAATAATTTATTAAATATCAAATATATCAATATATTGACTATGAGTTCCTACTGGTATACTTGTTTTATTTGAAGAATATAAAGAAAATGTAAACACACCTAAAGATGAAGTTTTAAGCTAACACATATTGGTCTTCTACTTTTCAAGAATTAAGCAGACATAATTAAGGAAAAGTATCCATAACTGACCTCCTCTTTTTTTTTTTTGAGACAGAGTTTCACTTTTGTTGTCCAGGCTGGCATGCAATGGTGTGATCTCGGCTCACTGCAACCTCTGCCTCCTCGGTTCATGTAATTCTCCTGCCTCAGCCTCCTAATTTTTTATTTTTTATTTTTAGTAGAGATGGGGTTTCTCCATGTTGGTTAGGCTGGTCTCAAACTCCTGACCTCAGGTGATCTGCTGCCTCAGACTCCCAAAGTGCTGGGATTACAGGCATGAGCCACTGCACCCAGCCCTCTTCCTACTTTTCATGGTGCACTAGAACTACGAATTTTTAAAGCTTTTAAGCTGCCCAAGTATTTGGCCCAAATTACAGGTTCACTTCTGCTTTATCTACCTTGAAAATGGCATTGAAAAATGGTGATTTTATTGTAATTTGTATTACTGTCCAAATGATTCAGAATACCTTTACTCAGATAACAAATCCTAAGATCTAACATTTTGCTGAAAATAAGTTTTGGCCAAAAGATTTATTAGGAAATATATTGCCTGATTAACTTGAGGAGTTAATAGTGTTCAACAAAAAGATGTGTAGATTTTGAGTGATTTTTCATAATTGAAACGTTACTGGTAACCTGGTGATAGATTTCTAGGATATATCTATGTGGATTAGTAGGAACATTTAATGTGAATAAAGGCTTAGGGCTTGAGGTATCTGCTCATTAATATAGAAGACTTATTATCCATTGGCACCCAGCTTTCAAGATTTGAGGGGCCAGGCTCTGTGGTGTGTGCCTGTGGTTCCAGCTACTCAGGAGGCTGAGATGGGAGAGACAGCCTGAGCACAGGAGTTTGAGGCCAGCCTGGGCAACATAGCAAAAACCTTGTCTCTAAAAAAAATAAAAATAAAAAAGATTTAAGTCAAGTTCTTTATCAAATATCAGCATTGCTTGACAGTGAATAAAAAATTCGGCTGCCATTTTTTTTTAATGTTTTAATTACTAGTTAAATATTACCTAAAAATGTTCCTCACCTTAACAAAAGGAAGAAATCAGGCATAAAAACAAGCAGTAGCCATGTCTGTATTAACCAGTCTATTCCACAATAAAATCTATATTGTAACATCTCTAGGTTTAAGATTTGAATAAGACTGAGCACCTTGTAGGCATTCGATAAATACCTCTGAGCTGAATATTTAAATGGCAGCATCAGATCAATACACGGTATTTTCCCATTGCTATTTCTAAAGCAAACATTGCCATTCTCTAAAGCCATTCATTTTCAAAAAGCTCTCAAGTCTTTCAACATTTTAAAAGAAGAAGATGATAAAACGTTGATTTTCCAAGTTAGGGAACTAAGTAGGCTCTAAATTGTTCTGTTCATTCTACCTCACACATATCCACTCCCGTCAAATGTCCTGTAAACCACTCTGCACAGAGTAGGACACACAATGCTTCATGAAGGTAGAGACTTCAATCATTTACAAAGTCCTCAGACCTTTTTCTACTCTCATATGTTTAATCATACAGATGCCATTTACAGTATTTTGTAACTAGTAAGCAGCCATAAAATTTACTCTGTACTATTTTAGCATATTAACTATTAAGTTGAAATAGAAAAATTATATCAATGTCTTTTCATCTTGAAGCAATAACAATGAAACTCATAACTCAAATCTGTTTACCAGCCTAAGAAAGCATTTAAAATCACACAGGCTTCTTCTATGCTTTATTAGAAAGATTCAAGGAGGGAAAAAAAATGGTAGAATTATTCCAAGCCATGTTCAGGAACAACAAAAAGAATTTGTAACTGCAATTCCAATGTTTCATAAATGTCCTCTATTTCCATGTAAAAACCATTTAAAATTAACATAATTAAGGCAGCTAATAAAACAGAATCCCTGCAACTTTTGTATATAAGGAAAATCCTCATACAGTTATCAGTAGAGCATGACTTATAAATAAAATATACTACATTTGTTATCAAATATAGAAACCACAGTTCCAGTTTTATGTTTTTTAAAAAATTAATTTATTTTAAGTTAAGGATCTCTAGGTAAATTTATTTTGGTATCAAACAACTGCAATTAGTGACGGGGGGGAAAAGCATCCATAATTGTGAAAGGATGGTAATTTATTTATAAAAACTATACAAAATTAGACTAATTATAACAACAACTTATCAAAGGTTTCTGAAATTAATTTTGCTTTTGAAAAAGTATCAAAAGTCTTCAGATCCAGAATGATAGCCTTTTTTAATTTTTGATTTGTGGAATTATAGCACATCAGATCTTTAAGCAACTACATCAGATGAAATCCTGGATAATAAAGTATTCTCAATTTCCTGACAGCTTGGAATGTAAATGAAAACTTGTTCCATTTTTATTAAAGAAAAAAACTAGAATAATGCATTCACCAGTATCAAATACCTGTTAGAATGGCTTGTCTGCTATAATTAAACATGGGCAATTAGTTCTACACTGTTAAAAATTGCCTTAAATTAATTCCTTCCTTTAATAAAAAAAGTTTTTCTCATCTATTTCAGATCTCTGTTATTTGGTTTTAACTATGAAATTTGTGTCAACGTAAGGAATCTTCAAAACAGTATATATTTTAAAAGCACATATAAGCAAAACTAAATTTCTCAAATTATTAACAAATCTAAAGCAATAATTTAATATTCTATTGCAAAATATAGGTTGCCTTAAGAGAAACATGCTTGGTCAATCTTTTGCTTTTAGGTTTGGTGGCCAAACATTTAAAAATAAAAAAAAAAATACCATTACTCTTTGCTAATGGCTTTTAAGATTTGCAGACACAGCTAAATACTCGTCTAACAAAGTACCCAGGCTATCCAACTATATTTGCCACGAATTCATAAGACAATAACACATATTTATAATATGAAAGTAGTCAAAAAATAAAGAATAAAAAGAAATAGCCACAGGTATTTTACACCTAAAATAAGCTGACCTAATAAGGGTTACATGAGAAATAATATATAAGACCCCAAATAAATTTTAGATACAAAATTATATAATGTGGCTTTGTTCAAACATACCTAAAATTCAAACTCAAGTTAAATACCTAGGCTGGCTTTTTTATATCACCAGCTTTCATTAGGGCCTTAATCGCTCTTGCCCTCATCTCAAGTTCTAGCAGTTCTAGTTGCTGTGCAGAAGGTTGAACATCTTCTGGTGGAGGAACAGCCAGGGTGGCTGCTTTGGGTTCCTTTGGGCTAGATTCTGCCAGTCCCAGAATCTCATTCACACTTTTCTCAATGTCTTTCTCCAGGTCATCTATCTGACCAGCTTCACTTTGGACTGTATTTTCCGGTGCCTCAGGAGCAGCTGCTTCTTCATTGCATGGGCCTTCTATGTCACTGTCATAAGCATCTGCATTTATACTGAGTACATCACTATCTTCCCCTTTCCCTATAACAAACAAACAAAAAAAAATAGAAAGATTCATGTAAATTAAATGCCATGGGTCAAAATTTCCTTGCTGTTTATAATTTAAAAACTGCTTTGATTCCACCTCCCACTATGGAGTCCCAAACATATTACATAATCACCACGCCACCCTCTTTCCCTGACTTCTCAACCTTCAAAGCAGATCAAATTTAATGTAAATTCAAATGTATTTTTCATTCTAATTTAGTAGAACATGGGAACATTGAGAAATTTATTCCATCATATGGAGTACCCATGATCTATTTTCCTAATTAAAATATCATAACATATTATATCACAGTAAAGCTTCTGCATTACAAAATGAAAGCTGACATTGGAAATCCTCTGGATAGAGTATGGCTTATTAGTCAAGTAGTAAAATTTCATTCTATAAAGTGTTTAAAACACTTTGCTTTATAAACTACAAAAAAGTATCATCAGCAAGCAGGGCAACATGTGCATTACAATTATCCCAATAGCTTCATATGCTTTTTCACTCTGTTCCAAATCAATAAATTAAAGAATGCCTAAGGCAATTTTCTAAGACAAAATGTTTTAATGAAGATGATTTTAATTAACAAATTAGTACACCATAGTTTTTTAAAATGCATTTATTATAAAACTTCTGTAACTTATGCTAACAACCTGAATAAACACAGATTATGGCTCTCAACCACCTTGTTCTTGTCATCGAATACTACTCAATTCAAGGCATCATTTACAATTTTGAGTACTCACTTATATCCCCAATTAATTTATCTTTTAAATACTGAATTATTTTTTTAAAGTCACGATCCCCAGAATGTTAGCTTTCCCTACTGTAAGAAAGCTTTGACAGTGCTTTCCTTATAGTAGGGAAAACAACTTTACAAAACATAGATTGATGCATGGAAAATTCTGATAACACACTGTACAAGAAGGACATAAACAATTATACACCACTGGTTTTATAACAAATAATTTACTGACCTTCACTGATCCTCCTACAAGATTATAATTCAAAAACCACCCCCATTCCAAAATCAAAGTGGAAAATAAAACAATAAATTATTTTTGTGTCCATAAATAGAACTTGTAAAAAAAAAAAAAAAGGTTATTTGATGCCAAAGAACATTTTATATATCGCCCCAATGCAACAAGTATTTCCAAATAGCAAACAAAAAAAAAATTACAGAAAATTGAACATAACCTTTTGTTTTAGGAAATAATGTGTATTTAAGTATTCTAACTTGAGACTAAAACAGATTTTCTTTGAGACGGAGTTTCGCTCGTTACCCAGGCTGGAGTGCAATGGCGTGATCTCAGCTCACCGCAACCTCCACCTCCTGGGTTCAGGCAATTCTCCTGCCTCAGCCTCCTGAGTAGCTGGGATTACAGGCACTCGCCACCGTGCCCAGCTAATTTTTTGTATTTTTAGTAGAGATGGGGTTTCACCATGTTGACCAGGATGGTCTCGATCTCTTGACCTCATGATCCACCCGCCTCGGCCTCCCAAAGTGCTGGGATTACAGGTGTGAGCCACCACGCCCAGCTGACTAAATCAGATTTAAGAAAGTAAGTGCTAAGTTGTTCACAGACTCAAAAAATTAATTTTAGTGCCTACCAGGCTTCACCTAAAATTTAAAGTGTGAAGTCACTGATTCTGAATGAGAATCTACAGGCTGTATAAAATATTTTAAAATACAAATTTTTGAAAAATGTCTTTGTTTTTAGAGTAGAGTAGAAATAATGGACAAAGAGCTGAATAATGCCTGGGTGGAGAAGAGGTAAATTGGTAGTTGATTCAGAGGCTTGATCAGACTCAGGTTCAATTTTTTTTGGCAAGAATAATTAGAAGTGACATTGTGTACTTCCAACACATAATATATAATTGCTTTTCTTTTTGTGACCATGTCAGTATCCACTGGGATTGGGTATTGTCTACAATACTCTTGATTCCTTGAACCTAATCACTGTAATGGTTTTGTTTGTAATCTAGTTTTTTTCTGTGGAAACTAAGGAATTTTTTTTTTTTTTGGTGATCGGTAGCAGTATATTCTATTTTTTAAATTGCATTTTAGGTTTTGGGGTAAATGTGAAGAACACGCAAGACTGTTGCATAGGTACACACGTGGCAGTGTGATTTGCTGCCTTCCTCCCCTTCACCTATATCTGGCATTTCTCCCTGTGCTATCTCTCCCCAACTTCCCACCCCTCACTGTCCCTCTCCTATGTTCCCCCAACAGACCCCAGTGTGTGATGCTCCCCTCCCTGTGTCCATGTGTTCTCATTGTTCAACACCCGCCTATGAGTGAGAACATGCGGTGTTTGATTTTCTGTTCTTATGTCAGTTTGCTGGGAATGATGGTTTCCAGGTTCATTAATGTCCCTACAAAGGACACAAACTCATCAGTTTTGATGGCTGCATAATATTCCATGGTGTATATGTGCCATGTTTTCCCTGTCCAGTCTATCATCGATGAGCATTTGGGTTGGTTCCAGGTCTTTGCTATTGTAAACTGTGCTGCAATGAACATTCGTGTGCATGTGTCCTTATAGCAGAATGATTTATAATCCTTTGGATATATACCCAGTAATGGGATTGCTGGGTCAAATGGAATTTCTATTTCTAGGTCCTTGAGGACTCGCCACACTGTCTTCCACAATGGTTGAACTAATTTACACTCCACCAACACTGTAAAAGTGTTCCTATTTCTCCACATCCTCTCCAGCATCTGTTGTCTCCAGATTTTTTAATGATCGCCATTCTAACTGGCATGAGATGGTA
This sequence comes from Saguinus oedipus, assembly GCA_031835075.1. Lineage (NCBI taxonomy): Eukaryota > Metazoa > Chordata > Mammalia > Primates > Cebidae > Saguinus > Saguinus oedipus. The sequence continues at coordinate 139,088,806 of CM063169.1, forward strand.
TTTCAATGTAGGAATTTTTTAAATCTTTGAATTCTATTTCACAGGATGTGTCCTAGGTTTGAAGTTCTGCACTTGGCAAGCCCTTTCAGGGTGAAGGCCTTCTTCATCTCCTATCAGTTTTATCTGGATCAATTATTTCTTTATTTTCCCTTTCCACTGTCTACTTTCTCACTTTCTGACTTATTCTGTTACTTTGTCAAGTCCCTGCTCAAGTGGTTCCTTATCACATCACAGCGATCACTCTGTGAAAGCGTCTTCCTGCTACTATCTTCTTATCCTGTTTTATTTTTCTTCATTGAATCTGATATTTTTACACATTTTTACTCTCTCTCTACAGAGATTTTTCTTGTTCACTTCTGTTTCTCAGTGCTTAAAACAGTGTCTTACACACAGTAGGTGCTAATATTTGTTGAATTATAAACTTGGTTGATGAACTTCATGAGTTGTTCATCTTCATCTCTTAACTTTTATTGCACATTTTAAAATCTTTCTTTTCTGCATTTTGAGATACTTCCTTATCTTCCAGCAACTACTGAATATTTGCTTTTGATATCTGTTTGCTTGTTTGTTTTTGAGAAGTCTCACTCTGTCGCCCAGGATGGAGTGCAGTGGCGCAATCTCAGCTCACTCCAGCCTCCGCCTCATGGGTTCAAGTGATTCTTCTGCCTCAGCCTCCAGACTAGCTGGGATTACAGGCGTGTGCCACCACGCCTGGCTTATTTTTATATATTTAGTAGAGATGGGGTTTCACCATGTTGGCCAGGCTGGTTTCAAACTCCTGACCTAGTGATCCAGCCACCTCAGCCTCCCAAAGTGCTGGGATTACAGGCGTGAGTCACCACACCCAGCCGATATCTGTATTTTTAAATCCTAACTTTTCTGGCTTTTTTTCTCTGCACCCTCTTTTATGACTGCAGTGTCCACCTCAGTCTCTCTAATAAGGATATTTAATAGACTCTCTTCTTCCCCTTGCTCCAAAAGATTATCTTCTGATTCCTGCATTTTCTTTATTTCTTCCTTTGTTTATCTTGATCTTTCATTTGTCTTGGCTATGTTTTTCCAGTAGCTGGTTTGGGTTTTTTCATCAGTTGTTTATTTCTCTATGTATCTTTTTCATCGAGGTAAAAAGTAGGCCTCTCAGAGATATATGGTCATGAAAAGGAGGGAAAGGAGGAGGAGTTCAGTTGGCTTAATTATTCAGAATGAATTTAATATTAATTGTCATGTTGTCTGTTCCACAGCCAATTCTTCTTTGCTTCTAAGACTCTCAAAGAATTACACTTATCTATGGTGTCTTTGGCTGTGATTTTCCTTTCTTTTTTCTGTCAATTTGATCCTGTCTACTTATATTTTGTGAAAACCATAAAAATTCTTGTCTTTATATTATATCTTTTTTGTTATACTGTAAATTCATTTTTTCTTTTAATGTTTTTTACACTTCATTCTTATAAAAATTAAAGAAATACATGTTCACAAAGCAAAACAGAAAAATTAATTTTTCTTCTTCTCCTTTTACTCCCCTTCCCAGAAGTAATCACTGTTAATAATTTAGAGTACTTATTTTACTTTATTTATTTATTTATTTTGAGACGGAGTTTCGCTCTTGTTACCCAGGCTGGATGGAGTGCAATGGCGCGATCTCGGCTCACTGCAACCTCTGCCTCCTGGGTTCAGGCAATTCTCCTGCCTCAGCCTCCTGAGTAGCTGGGATCACAGGCATGCGCCACCATACCCAGCTAATTTTTTGTATTTTTAGTAGAGACAGGGTTTCACCATGTTGACCAGGATGGTCTCGATCTCTTGACCCCGTGATCCACCCGCCTCGGCCTCCCAAAGTGCTGGGATTACAGGCTTGAGCCACTGTGCCTGGCCCTAGAGTAGTTATTTTATTTTTAACAAAAATACAGTTATCATGCTTTGGCTTACTTTTTTTGACTTAACAATATATCTTGGTCATTTTTTTCATCTTAGCATTGTACTAGCTTTTTTTATAGACAGAAATCCTAACTTTTACTAAGACGTAAAAAGTAACATTTTGTTTTAACTTGCATTTATCTGATTAGAAATTAGGTTGAGCATTCTTTTCCATGTGTGTATTGGCCCTCTATTATTTCCAGTTTTGTGAAATAGCTGACTTGTTTCTACCCTTTGTCAATGTTTTTGGTTGTTTCTTAATAATATCTAGACATTCTATATATTCTTCTATTTGTCCTTTTTAAAAACAAATTTGCTATCTTTTTTGTAGCTTGCCTGTCTTAGAATTTTATTTACAGCATATTTTCTTTCTCAGAAATCTTAACATTTTTATTAAGCTAAGTCTGTTAATTATTTTTCCTGTTTATTCCCCATTTTGTGTTTTACTTTGGAAGGACTGGTATTTATTAGTTTTGGCATTAGTTAATTTACAATTTATATGTTATTATTTTTAAGTATTTCTCTTCTTTCGTTTCAGCGGGTTCTCAGTAGGGATGGGAAGTAGATATGTATGTTCGATTTGCCATCTTCAGTGGAAATTTAGACAAGTATGTAAATAATCCATGTTCTAGAGTTTGTCTTGGCTTAATTTAATAATTCACTATCAAGAGGTTTCACAAGGATATCACTCATAACACCAGATATACTTTCATCTTATGTATAAGAACTGTTTCTGATAAGCTGGATTATTATCAACTAGAATATTTATAAGTCCTATCAAGGTTTAAATACGCTAGCATAATTTAAAAGTTCCTTTTATTTTTCTAACTCAAAATGTTTGTGATGTAACAGTTCTTATATGTTTATTTACTTTCATTGGATATTCTATTGAAAAGTTTTAACAGAAAGCAAACCTATGCCACACAGTATTTTTCTTTTCTCTAACTTAGGGAATCCCACAGCTCTCAGGCATTGAGGTTTGTTATAGATGATAATAAAAACAGAGGTACTGCATTTTAGTTTTTTTCTATTACATAGCACGCCCCTTTTTATTTATATTAGTATATTGCTTTTAGAGTGATTGGGTCTTATGTTGTTTATTTTTTCTCCTTGCTAATAAAATGTTCACAAAGTGTTGGCTGTTCTATTTAGCTGCCAAATATTTTGTTTTTATGGTTTTATCCCATGTTTACCACTATGGCTCACTGAATAACATAAACATAATAAGCCTGTGAAAAATTATTCCATTTATTTATGTGTCAGTGATGAATTTGAGTAGTGACTGATTCATTTTGCTGTCCAGACACTAAGTCTAGATGGATTAGTTATTTAAAAAATCTTTAGTATATGGGTGCAGAGTTTGACTGGGCTATGAATCAAGTTGGGAGGACCAAAGATAGCAGGTAAACAAAAGAAAAGAGAGTGAAAGTATACAGGCTAGAGGACAGTGTAATACAACTAAAGTACATTGGTGAGTAGCTGGCCAGAGGATCAACCGTGAGGGATGAATGCATTATAAAGCCCTTTTTCCCCCTGAGAAATCTTTTAAGTCTTTGTCTTCCTATAACTACTGCCTGGCTAAGCTCTTAAACTCCTTTACTCCTTTCTCATAAACTATTTCCTCCATTTCTTCGTTTGTATTGTTTTTTTCTCAAGTGTCCTAAATGGTATGTAGTATTTCAGGGGTTACCCAACTTAGTGAAGGAGCACAGTTAATGTAAGGAATATATCATATCCTCTTATTTCTTTGTGTATTGTTTAAAGTTAACTTTAGTTCTTTTGCTGCTGTGTAACATCAGTAACTTTGGTCTAATTTTCACTTGCTCTCTTTCCTGTGCCACTTTTGACTATTCCGTCTTTAGTTAATAGTCTGAATTTGTATACTTCTTATTTTTAATTGTATTTTTTATATTTTACCTCAGACCCAATTGTCTTTTATTTTTCTTGGTGGATTTCAATAACCTTAGTTTAACATCACGCATACATCAAAACTGTTTTTATTTGCTTTTCTTCCTTTAGGTATTTGTTTAAACAGCTTAAATTAAGTGGGCTTAAAGTACTAGTGCCTTTGTAGAACCCAAACACCTCTTTAGTTCATGAGATTTTTAACATTTTTACCACAAATCATATTACATGATTATCTAATCTAACAATTTTTTAACAAAACTTTGTGAAAACTTATTTTAAATACATACCACATTACCTGTTATATTTCTCACTACTGACTAGACTTTATTTGAAGGAGTAGAAATAATGTACCTCGGTTTTTCCTGAAATCTCTCTCTCTCTCTCATACGTGGGCAGAACAGAGGTTGGAGAGACAAAACATGATCACCTTAAAATTTTAAGATCTTCCAATAACTTATTTGGGGAAAAAAGTTTTACTTCTTCTATTTAAAGATCATGATTGATAGAGAAAACCTTACAAATTCCCTAATGCCAACAATGGGAGTAAATTATCTTGGAAATTTATTAGTAAGTTTGCAGACGATGCTTTTAAAAATGAGTTACTAATTCTACTGGAATGATAAAAATTAAGAAATAACTTAAAAGACTTGAGGTATAAAGCTCTTCAAATTGCCATGTTCTATTGTATAAGTCACTTAAAACATGCTAAACTATTTCAGGTGTATAAAAAGCTCTGGCAGGCTGGGCACGGTGGCTCTAGCCTGTAATCCCAGTACTTTGGAAGGCCGGGGCGGGTGGATCACAAGGTCAAGAGATCAAGACCATCCTGGTCAACATGGCGAAACCCCATCTCTACTAAAAACACAAAAAATTAACTGGGCACGGTGGTGCGTGCCTGTAATCCCAGCTACTCAGGAGGCTGAGGCAGGAGAATTGCCTGAACCCAGGAGGCGGAGGTTGTGGTGAGCCGACATCGCGCCATTGCACTCCAGCCTGGGTAACAAGAGCGAAACTCCATCTCAAAAAAAAAAAAGGCTTTGGCATCTATAGTGCAGTTATGGCACCTATGAATGCATTTAGCAATACTGTGTTATGGAGAACTTGGCTTTTTTTTCTGTGTAGTATATTAAACTACTGATTTAGATTTAAGTGCATTAGGTTGAACATAATTTACAAAATTTAATCATGGCATAACTGATTTCAAACAATAGAGAACAAATGCCAATGATTCAGTAAAGAAAACCTGTCTAGTATTCTATTGAACCATCATTGAACTTCCAAATAACATGAATATCCACCAGCTTGTAAATTTGACTTTTAAGACTCACGAATCCATTAACTATCCCCTTCAGAGACTATTTCAAGAATCAAATAAATATTCACTAAGTATCTTTTACATATGCCATGATGGTGCTGTAAAGACCTCAGAAGTAGGTCTTGCAAAACGTCAGAGTGACAAAATACTTGTGGCATGATTAAGACACAGGCTTTGCCTTCACAATATGCTTAATGTATGGCATCATACTTTAACATACCAAATTATGCAATATTAAGTATAAGATAATTTCAGAGCATACAAGGCAAGAGGCAAAAGTCAAGGAGATATTCACAGATACGTGATATGAGACCAGTCTTGAAGAATGGGTAAAATCTAATAGGTCGTATTAACAGAAGAGGAAACTCCAAGTGTGAGGGACAGAATGGGCACAAGCAAAATGCCAGATGTAAGCTCAGTACAGAGGTATGTGAGCCTGACAACATAAAATACACAGGTTAGAATATATAAAAAAGCAGTATCCAAAATTATTGTCTCTGAAGACATTATCATTCTCGGATAAAAAGCACAATAGGGCCTCCCTGCCAGCCTTCTACAATGGATCAGATAAGTGGATACTTTTGGTCTCACACTGGGACACAATAACAGGCTGACATAAGCAATTCTTGACTATAACATTTCACTGAGTAATCTGAAAGTAAATAAAAATAATTTAAAATATCATTTATCATTTCTCCTATCATTGATTAAACAGGTTTCTGATAGAATAAAAGTTTGATAACAAAAATAAAAACACCCAAAAGGGGACAATGAAGGCAGAACAGCTACCTTAGCACCCATATTTCCAAGCAGTAGAGTTTGGAAGCAAGCAACTTTTCAGCCTAAAGATTTCTTGGAACTTACTCATTCAAAAGAGCATCACACTCAAACACTTTCTGTTAGTAACATCTCCGTGTTCCATAATCTACCCAACCTAGCGAAGTATGCTCGAAATCATTGTCTACTTCACAAAATACCATGTTTCCTGTGGCATTGCTTTTGCTTGCTTGCATATAAATATAAGCTCAGAAAGATACTAAAGAATACTAAAGACTTCATTCTAATTTTACATATGTAAATGTATTTATTTGTTTTTTTAATCAATTTTTTTTTGAGACAGGGTCTCACTCCGCTCCCCAAGCTAGAGTTCAGTAGCACAATCATGGCTCACTACAACCTCTGTCTCCTGGACTGAAGCAATCCTCTCACTCACTCATGCCTGTAACCCAGCACTTTGGCAGGCCAAGGCAGGTGGATCACTTGAGATAAGGAGTTTGAGATCAAGTTGGCCAACATGTGAAACCCCATCTCCATTAAAAATACAAAAATTAGCCAGGTGTGGTGGTGCACACCTGTAATCCCAACTACTCAGGAGGCTGAGGCAGAATTGCTTGAACCTGGGAGGGAGAGGTTGCAATGAGCCAAGATCACACCACTGCACTCCAGCCTGGGTGACAGAGCGAGACTCTATTGAGAGAAGTGGGGAGGTGAGCAGATGTAGGTAGGGGATGGGAAGGCATCATAGATATGGAGATATTTGATCTTAAAAACAGTAGTTTGATGTCAATAAGAGTACACCACTGGTGTAAATGAGTTCAGATCTCAGATTTGACATATTGGAACATAGGTATTAAAACTTGCAGTCACAACTGATAGGCTGTGACTAGACCTGTGAGAGATCAACGCAGTTCTGGTTTTCAAAAGGTGATTTCTATAAGACTACAGTACAGTAAACCTGGTATCAATTCCCAGTGAAATTCTAGGTTTATTAGGAGGTTTATGAGCTCTGGAAAAAAAATTAGTATCAACTAATTTAGACAGATCAGGTAATATTTGATCAGGAATCTAAATGATGCACGGAAGACCCATATGATTATCCAACGAAGGAAGCAGGCAGGCAGAAGGAACAGCAAAAACAAAGCCCCTGACACAACAGCGTTTGGTGCTAGAAGAAAGCAAAGAGGCGGGAGCAGAGAGAGCAAGGTGGGAGTAACAGGTCACATCATGTGAAGGCGGTACTGGCCACAGGAAAGACGGACATGGATTTTGTGCAGAGATGAGAAGCTACTAGAAGGCTTTGATAAGAACAGTGACATGACCATTCATACAGTTCAAAATAACCAGACTGCTGTGTGAAAAAAAGAGACTACAGGGAACATGATGGAAACAGGGGTATCAGGATGGAGAAGAAGGAAAGGACTGAAGAATGATTCTTGGCCTGGTTCTTGGCCTGGACACTGAGAAGAATGTAACTGCTATTTATTAAGATGGGGATAGATGGCAGAAGTAGCAAGGTATTGTTTTTATGTTTCTTGTTTTTTTGGGAGTCAGAGAGGGATCCAGAATTTATTCAGGGGCAGGCTAACTTTAAAATGCTTTAATAAGTAAACTGGATATACAAGTGTTAGAAAGAAGTCTGAATTTTAGAAATAAATTAGTAGTTGTCAGTCTTGGAACTACAGAAGATCATCACTCAGCATAGAAAAACGACGGTCCTGGGGCACTCATCCTTTAGAAGTCAGAAAGAGTTAGGAAGGCCAGTGTCAAAAAAGACAAAATAACCAATGCTGTCAAATGCAGCTGGTGGGTCAAGATGAGAACTGAGCACTGACCAGTGAAATGGCTGCTGGCAATAATTCACTACAGACGGGAACAATGATTAGGTGGAGAAATGAAGTATTTGCTGGTACCAAAAGGTAGCAAGATCAGTATTCAAAGAGAGGGGCTGGTCTGGGCAGCACAAAGAGTTCACCAGTTTTAACAGGAGATAAGGGGAGTATATAGGTTCAGATACAGGTGGATATGAAAAAATTTACTTCTGTATCTGTTTTCCTTTATGAGATGCATTCTTTCCAGGTCAGGACATGTTTCTCTTCTATCCCTAGTGCCTAGAACAAAACAGTAAGTTTGCTGGGTGAAGGGGTGAGCTTCAAAATTTGAAGAGATATTACTTGGAAGATGTATTAAACTCATTATCTTAAAACCAGGGCACAGAGAAACCAATGAATACAATTTACATACAGGCATCTATAATGATTCAGTATATACCCTTTTACCAATTAGAAACTGCCAGGTTGATACTGAGGTGATGAGGCAGAAAACAATAATGACAATAACGGTAACAGAAATAATTACAACAAGGACTGATATTTTTGATCACTTAATATGTACTAAGCACGACTCTAAAACACTTTGCATTTTTAATTCATTCCATTCTTGCACCTACATAATGAAATAGGCATTCATATTTACTATTCTCATTTTGAAAATGAGGAAGCTTGGGAACAGAGAATTTAAGTAACTTGCCCTAGTCTTACACAGCTAAAGCAGCAAAAACAAAATTCGAACCCAAGTAAATCTCCAATATCTATGCACTTAACATTCTATATTATTTCTCAGAACTTAACAGACTCAAAATAACCACAGAAGCTTCACAAATTGGGATGATGGGTTCAGCCCAAGTGTCTTCTTGTGCATCCCTTAAATGATATACTTACAAAGTCTTACATGAATAAATCTAGTATGTAGCAAATACACACCTAGAGACTGTGTATTAAAATATGAGTAGTAAGAGAACAAAAAGACAAGCTGCAGGTTCAGAGAAAACATTTGCAAAACATATGTGACAAAGCACTGGTACCCAAAATACCTAGACTTCTTAAAACAACAATATGAAAATAACCCAGTTTTTAAAATCCCCAAAAGATCTGAAAAGACAACTCACCAAATATATATAAATAGCAAATAAGTATATGAAAGATGTTCAACATCATATGTCATTAAGGAATTGCAAAAGAAAACAAGAGATTACTTATACACCATTAGAATGGCCAAAATCCAAAACACTGACACTACCAAATGCTATGAGAACATGGAGCAACAGGAACTCTCATTCATTGTCAGTGGGAATGCAAAATGGTACACTTTGGAATGCAGTTTAGCGGTTTCTTACAAAACTAAACTTGGTATTTATCCAAATGGGTTGCAAAGTTATATCCACACAAAAACCCGCACACTATTTTATTCATAATTGCCAAAACTTGGACGCAACCAAGATGTCATGGGTGAATGGATCAACAAACTGCTCTACATCTATGCAATGGAATATACTCAGCAATAAAACAAAATGTACTGTCAAGCCACACAAAGACATGGAGGAACTTCAAATACTGAGTGACAGAAACCAATCTGAAAAGGCTACACACTGTATGATTCAAAACTACAGAGATTCCATGAAAAGCAAAACATAGGGACTGTAAAATGATCAGTGGTTGCCAGGGGGTGGGGCAGAGAGAGTGGGGCGGGATAAATAGGTGGAACACAGGAGATCTTTTAAAGCAGTGAAAAGATTCTGTATATTCTAACAGTGGATTTATGTCATTATAAAATTATCAAAACCCATAGAATGTACAACACAAAGGGTAAGCCCTAATCATAAATTATGGACTTTGTTAATAATAATGTACAAATTGGTTCACTTGGGGAGGAGTTGGTAAGCAGGTATATGAGAACTCTCTGTACTTCCTGCTCATTTTTCTGTAAAACTAAAGCTGTTACAAAAAAAAAGTCTTTTAATAAAAAATAAAGTGTAAGCTCATCACGTATCAACTATATGATGTGGCAGCCAAAACTGTGAATTAAATCAGACTATGATGTGGTGTGTGTAGAGTTCAGAAACTGGTGACAATATCTGGATTCAAGCCTAGTGTTTACTGTCTTTTCCTGTGGTAAGACTGTAATGACTAAAAAGCAACCAAAGTTCCAGTAACAACTGAAGGTTTACACTATGTGACCTCCAAAGTAGATGCCTCAAGAGTATGTCTAGAATCCTATGATCTACATCACAGGATAGAATGTTTAAAGTGAGTACTTAAAGACACATAGAAATAAACATTTCTCTCAGAATATGGAAATCTTTTTGGATATTTATGTGTCTTGATAAAAAAGACACATACATATCAAAAAAAAAAAAAAAACCTTGCCAATTTGCAGTGGTTTTTGTTGTTGTTGTTGTTGTTTTGTTTTTTCCTTTTTGAGACAAAGTCTCGCTCTGATGCCCTGGCTGGAGTGCTGTGGTGCAATCATGGCTCATGCAGCCTTGACCTCCTGGGTTCAAGCGATCTCCACTCCTCAGCCTCCTAAAATGCTGGGATTGTCGGCATGAGCCTGGCCAATAATTTTTTTAATGGGGGAGGGGTAAGATTTGAGCCTATTTAAAGCAAAACTCTGTGTGCATATTTTGTGCTTGCATGTCTTTAAGGAAAAGATTCTCACATGAGACAGCTAATGTACAAGTATTCAAAATAAGATGTGGAAAATATCTTAATTGATTTTGGTCATTTTATATACCACGTAATTACATTATTTATTTTAATGACTGTACTCAAATGAATATATTTTAAGAAACCATTAAACAGATCAAAGACTAAATCAAATTTATTTTTTTCTTCCAACAGAATAAAAAATTTAGAGATCACAGAAAAAAAAGTGTATAAATTTAGGAAAACAGTTACTAACCACTCTTCCTAAGTACAAACAATGCACTAGGCACTGGTCTTAACAAAACCTGACAGCTAGAGAGGAATTTCAACATCAAAGCCAAACAGCCAACCATTGCTTGAATCCTCTACAACAGCATCACCAAGTGGCTATTTGTGTCCAAACACATTCAGCATCAGAAACGTATCTTACAAGGCAGTCCACTGCATTAAACCAAAAACTTTTGTCTAATGATAATGTTATCTATTGGCTCTATTTTTAATCTGAGGCCACAGAGAACAAATCTAATCACACTTCCATTTACTAGTCCTTCAAATATTTTACAGAAACTACTATAAACCTCAATTCTTCAATCTAACTTAACAAAGCTATTTCTCATGTATAGTTTTAAAATTTCTCTCATGAAAACTTCCAAGAAAAAATGCAAACCATAAAAACTTAATTTTTGAATTTACAAAGGAAAAACAGCTCACAAAACGACATACTTCTCCAATTGTAAGCTTTAAAGCAACAATTTAAATACAGACCAATATTTTATAGTTCAATGTCTTCAATAAACTTAACATTAGCAGATATTTGTTTGGTATTTTAAAAATATTTTCTACAAACTAAATACCTTCAACAGTTTTAATTTCTAACTATAGCACAACTGACCAATTTAGAAAATTCATATAAGCCATCATTATTTGAAAAGCAGCAATCTCTGAAATCCTCCAGGAAATTAACATAAGATCTCAAACTTGCACACGTGAGGTTGCAAGTGTACATGTGTATGCACACATGTACCTACCTACATATGTGCTACAGCTGTGCTAATGAGTACAAACTATAACTGATGTTTCTTATACAACTGCATTCTGACTGAAATGAAAGATTTAAGAAATAATTTTTGGCTGGGTATGGTGGCTCATGCCCGTAATCCCAGCACTTTGGAAGGCCAAGGTGGGTAGATCACCTGAGGTCGGGAGTTCGAGATCAGCCTTGCCAACATAGTGAAATCCCATCTCTACTAATAATATAAAAATTAGCTGGGCGTGGTAGAAGGCACCTGTAATCCCAGCTACTCGGGAGGCTGAGGCAGGAGAATTGCTTGAAGCTGGGAGGTGGAGCGAGCAGAAATCGAGCCACTGCACTCCAGCCTGGGCAACAGAGTGAAACTATGTGTCAAAACAAAAAAATAGAAAAAAGAAAGAATTTCTAACAGAAGAGTTTGTTTTACTATAGTACCAATCATTTAACCAATAGATTATATATATATGTTTTTCTTTTTTTTGAGACAGAGTTTTTGCTCTTGTTACCCAGGCTGGAGTGCAATGGCGCCATCTCGGCTCACCACAACCTCCGCCTCTTGAGTTCAGGCAATTCTCCTGCCTCAGCCTCCTGAGTAGCTGGCATTACAGGCACGCACCACCATGCCCAGCTCATTTTTTTTTTTGTATTTTTAGTAGAGACAGGGTTTCAGCACGTTGACCAGGATGGTCTCGATCTCTTGACCTCGTGATCCACCCGCCTCGGCCTCCCAAAGTGCTCGGATTACAGGCGTGAGCCACTGCTCCCAGCTAGATTATATTTACATTTAAATAACATTTTCACTGTAAAGGTAGTTCCTTTTATTAGTCTATTACTAAGGGCAGTGGAAGTTAGTGTACAATCTGATACTCATATTCAGCACTGCCAGTTTCAAACATATTTTCTATCAACAAAAATGAATGAAACCAGTACAAGAAAATGTCAATTTCAACTTAATTCATAATTAATACTTATTATTCAAGTAATACTTCAGAATTTTAAATGCTCTAAATACTGATAATGTAACTTAAATAACTTGTATCATATACCATTAATGGTATATGCAAAAAGAAAATTCAATGTTGCTTTATATTTTGGTCTACTGAACAAAAGGTTACTTCAGTACTAAATAAGCTTCAATGAATTTTCTCAATTGACCAAGCCATTAAAATGACAATGCATTCACAAGGAACTTATATTCTGCTTTTATTGAACTCACTGTGAGCAAAAATAGCTAGCTATGCAGAAAAGTTAGAGATACCAGATTTTGCAGGTTATGCACATTACAAATAGACAATATTAGTGCACTCAGAAAAAAGGGAATAATCTTTATTGAGCCCATCAGGATTTCTATTTCTTGACATACCTCAGCTTGTTTGGTGACTTCAAGCAAGTTAATTACTATCTGGTTGAGATTTCAGCTATGCTAATATTTATCTGGAAGATGGTCTTCAATAAATAAATATTCTAGGTAATATGTTTACCCATTATGCAATAAAACATTTTATATTTTAACATTTTGTAGATATTCTTCTAAAAAACTTTAATTCCCTACTTTAAAAAAAAAAGGCTAAAACTTAATTTAACTATTTCCTATAGATTTAGTCGCAACATGAGCACAAACTCTATCATACCGTGGTACTGCTGCATTTTGATCTCATGTTTTCTCAACTCTGCTAGATGCCATCAGTGTATTCTTAATATCTCATACCACTGTGAGAACCTAAGTGTAGTGTACAGGCTGCTAAGCGTAAAAGGCCTGGACTTTTGACATCTGGCTCATTGGAGGTCTTCCTCTCTCCCTCTTTGCACCTTCATGACTGGTTTTCAAATGACTGAAGTTCTCATAAGAAATCACAGCAAAACAGGCTGTTGACACTAGGAAGACAGTTCTAAAGAATTCTGAGTGTGTGAACATGAGAACAGAAAAACGTTTTCCTACAAAGTAACACTGGCTAATTTGTGGTCTCCCTTTTTTCCTAGGAACTGGAAATCAACCAGCCCATTCTAGCTTTTCTTACCCTTTATAGAACATTCTCTTTTCCTCAGATGATCTAATAGCACGCCCTCCATACTACCTATTCATTTGATACAAAGAGCAGAAACAAAGAAGAAACACTAGCAGTGTAGTCTAATTATACATGAGGTGTAATCTAATTATATGAAGAATAAGGTAATATGATTATGATTATATTATATAAATATAATGTGTGTTTAGCATGTATTTATATATGACAAATAATGCCAAACTATGAATCTGAGTTTACGGGAGTTCTCAGAAGTAGTCAGAGTACAAAGACGTAATTTTCTCTGGCTGGATATGAGGTTATCACAACAGGACTTTTGAAAAGCAGTAGGAATTTTTGAAACAATCAGAAATATTCATAAACCCTACAGTAAATAAATGAGAATTACAGAAAATCTAGATTTTGCTATCTCTACACATAAATTGAACAAATCACTAAATTCATTATCTAACCTGTTTTTCCACTTTTTAAATTAAGCATTAATAAAAGACCAGTTTTTAAAAAAATTCTGCCTAAATAATGACTTGCTTTTCGCTACCAAGTAAGTTCATGTGACTCATATTTTAGAGAAACTATTCTAAGCCATCAAAGATTAGGTGATTACATAATAGATAACTTAATCTTCTTGGCTGCAACAAATTCTTACTGCTCTGAATTAATTTTATCAGAAACAAATGTAAGCTGGCATTTGAGTAACTAATAAAAACTTACTTTACTTTCAATTTTTCCTACTAGAGATAAAAAGAAGCAAAAAAGACATTTAAAAGATTAGCCCTACTAATGTACTTGGCTTGAATAAATTAAAATTACCACTTTATTTCTGCTAGCTGGTAATGTCAAAAACAAGAAAGCAATAAATAAGAAAGAAGGAAAGTAAACAAGGAAAAAATACCTCTAGGGGAAAAGTTATCTTATAAAACTTACTGATTTTTTTTCCACATACAACCCAAAGCTACCCAGTTAACATATCTCCACTGTCTTGCAGCTGAGGATATATAAATTACTGAAATAAAACTATCCAAGATGATAAAGCGTTTCTTGGTAGCATCTGTAACTAACTATACATCACAAAATATAATCGTTCCAGAGCTAAAAGAATCATAAAGGATATATTCTTTACACTTTTGATTTTTGACCAAATAAATTGCTCTCTTCCTCTATCTGTAAAATGGAGTGAGTCAGACATTGAAAATTTATTATTGGCAAAATGCTTCTATTCTTCAGGTAAATTTTATACAATAATCAAGTACTTGATTCATACCTTGTTTTAATTCCAAACCTTCAGGTTGCTTGTTCTCTCTCATGGATGAAGTAGAATCTATACAGATGTCTTGCCTGGGAAATAAAAATGACATCGACTTTTAAAACTATATTCAATCACATTATATTTACTATCCAAGTTCCTAGAATTAAGTTAGGCACTAGGGAAGACAGGCTGAATTCTTCTAAGCCCCCAGGGTATCATTCAGTGTACTATGAAAACTCAGAAACATGTATACAAGTGTCAGAAGCAGCAGCTACAAACTACTAGCAATTTAAGCAGTATACTTATTTGTATAACCAAGGGAAAACCTGAAAGGAACATGGAAATAATTTTTTCTCCCTTCCATACTCTGCAGGATAGCTGATAGGAGAAATCATAACTCACAGCAGTATCCAATAATTTTTCAAGTTCAACTGTTTAATGGGCATTTTGGCATTCAAATTACTTTATATTCATTTAATTTCATACCTCAAATGCTCTGATGTCTACAGTATATGGAAAATACATATTTTATACATAATATACATATGTAATCAAAGTAAAAGGATTAAATGTAAGATCATACAAAAAAGTTTCACTATGTTCCAGAAAAGAGCTGCAAACTAATGTGCTTTCTTAGCATTTTACCATCTTAATATTAATATTATACTTTTCAGCAAAAAGATCAAGAAATTATAAATATTCAAATGAGTTATGTGACCATTTTCTTCAAAATAGGTATCTCCATTACCTTCTGAGAATTTTTATACACATTCTAAGGCTCACATACTAGAAATATTTAGGAAATTTTCCTACTCACAAAATTGTATCCATTCATTAACAGTAACAAATCCATCAAAAAACCAAAGGATTAAAAAAGACTTGCGATAATTTCTTTCAGAAGTTTACAATATTCTTTCCGGTCAGCACATCTGGCATTTATATGCTTGTTTTGTATTAAAACTGCACTAATACAAGGCCAAACTCAGAGGGTACAACATTATTTGGCTTTGCTGTTAACTGTGACATCAGAAATTTATAATTGAGATGTCTCAGTTAGACTTTTGTCTAATGTCACCAACTCAGATTTTATTTGTTCACCACAATGACTGGCAGGTCCCAAGGAGGATATCAGCAATTCTCCTTGGCAATCCAAGGACAGATTAAATGCCAGTATACTACATTAAGAGCTTTGCAAAATTTAAAGTTAAAATGTGCTACCTCAAATCTTCCAATCAGATTACATTTTACCTACTGGGAGCATTAGTCTAAGTATCTTCCTTTACAGAAAATGTTTCCTTTTACACATCCTGGAATTGCATTTAATTATTCTTCTAAACATATACATCTGAACTAACCAAAAAAAAAGACTTCAAAATATAATGTAACACCACCAATAAGAGGAGGATGGATATACGTAATACTTTAAGGAAGATACAACATAATTTATATAATATTCTAGCCGAGAATATATAACCTGTATTACAAAGAATCACCAGACAAACTCAAAATGGAAATGAGCAAAGTTCTGTTAAGGAAAGGTGAATGTCATTGTTATAAAATACAAAGGCTGTGGATTTATTTCAGGTTAAAAGACTGCTAAAGAGCCAAGACAATTAAATGTTATAAATGACCTGAGACTGCTGAACTGGTAGGGAAAATGTTGTGAAGGACATTACTGAGTCAAAAGACAAACTGAAATACTGATAGGAGACTGGATAAACGAATTATATCAGTGATAAATTTACTCAAGTTGATACTGTGTAACATATAGAGAAAAGTGTCATGAGGCCAGGCGTGGTGGCTCATGCCTGTAATCCAAGCACTTTGGAGGCCAAGGCGGGAGGATCACCTGAGGTTAGGAGTTCAAGACCAGCCTGACCAACATGGTGAAACCTCGTCTTAAAAAAAAAAAGAGAGAGAGAGAGAGAGAGAGAAATGTCACTGATGTATATAACTTAGCTTCAAATGTTTCCTTAAAAAATATACATATATAAAAAGGAAGTATGCAAATAGGATAGAAGGTCAATAAGTAAATCTAGATAAAAGGTATATGGATGTTTCTTGTACTGTTCTTATTATTACAACATTGTAGTAAGTCTGAAAGTATTTCCAAATGTTTCAATTGATAATAATGCAAGGTAATTGCCTTTCCTATAAAAGCCCCTTAGAGCCCCTTTAAATAAAAATTGGGCCCCTGTTTAAGCACTGACTTCTCTCATAAACAATTTATTTTAGTGTGCAAAGTGAACTTTTACAATATTCTAAGTTGGGTTCCATTAGACTGTTGGAAGTCACCAAACAGAATTTCAGACAGTAAGTATTGTACACCACCCTGTGGCAGAAAAGTGAAAAGCTATATGCTTTCAAGTCTGTTTTGCCCGAAGGAAAAAAAAAATCCCAGAAAGTTTTCAATAGTTTGAAAATTTTAAATCTATACTAATTTTTACAAGATGTACTTTTACAAACAAACTATAGGTACAAAGTTCTCTAATACAATTTAAAGGTCTCCAACAAATGGCATAAAAGGCAAGATATTTATAAAAAGGAAATGTCTTAAATTGTAAGAAAATTATGTGTACTTGTCTTTTTATGTCTAGTTTTATGAAAATAAAAACTTCATCTATTCTCAGATGGTAAGACATACTAGGTGTCAGAATTAGGAAAACGGAAGCAATTCCACTTTATGTTTAAATGACATTTAAATATTTCTATCAAACACTTCAAAACAAAAGAAGAATTTTATAAACAACTAGAACAAGAAGAGTGCGGAGAGGGTAGGAACACACTGCCAAAGCCAGTTTAGGTTAAGAATTTTACAATTATCTCTGTGTTTCTGTTTAAATTTTTTTTTTTTTTTAAAAAAAAGCCAGTCTTTTTGGTGACAGGTGGTCACCCTGTCTTCCAGGAGGCTAGAGTGCAGTGGTGCGCTCAAGCAGTCTTCCTACCTCAGGCTCCCAAGTAGCTAGGACTACAGACGTGCACCACCATGCCTGGCTAATTTTTTTAAGTAAAGATGGTATTTTGTCCTGTTGCCCAAGCTGTCCTCAAACTCCTTGGCCTCCCAAAGTGCTGAGATTACAGGTATGAGCCACCTCACCCAGCTCTATTTTTACATTTCTAACTCACTTCTGTCTCCAACATTCCTTTAAAGCAGCTTAATTTACAAGCTTGGCCTTGAATCACAAGAGAGCCGTATACTTATCACTGAGATTTAAGTTCTGAAACCAACATCAGCCCAACTAATTTTATTTTACCCTACCTGCTATCCACTGTCCATCCTTTCTGACAGTTCAATGAATTTTTTTTTTTTGGAATCAGAGTAATATACTGGGGGAGATGTGTGGAACTTAATAAAGAACAACCACACATATGAACTCCTAAAAGTTAAAAATGTATTTCTAAATGTGGATTTCAAAAATCCAGTTGTCCACAAGTGAAATAATGGCAAATAAATCAACTCACATCTCTATTGTGCCCCTCATCAAGCCCCTTCCTCAGATAGCAAAAGTTAACCCTATGAACCTGCTGAAGGAAACCTTATCTCCATATTTTCTCTGCTCAAATAATATAAATCAAAGGATCAGTTACCACACCCCAGTGTTTCCTCTGTCCCGTGATTCTCTAAGAATTCATTTATATAAACTGTCCCCCAACCCTGTAATTCCAAGACTTTTTTTTTTTTTTTTTTTTTTTGAGACCGAGTTTTGCTGTTGCTACCCAGACTGGAGTGCAATGGCACGATCTCGGCTCACTACAACCTCCGCCTTCTGGGTTCAAGCAATTCTCCTGTCTGAGCCTCCCAAAGAGCTGGGACTACAGGCGTGTACCACCATGCCCAGCTAATTTTTGTATCTTTTGTAGAGATGGGGTTTCACCTCGTTGACCAGGATGGTCTCGATCTCTTGACTTCGTGATCCACCCGCCTCGGCCTCCCAAAGTGCCGGGATTACAGGCGTGAGCCACCGCGCCTGGCCTCAAGATTTTACGAATAGGCAATTTCCTAAATAGGAGGCTCTGTTTATTTTAAAGTGACTAAAGGGAAACAAAGAGGTGAGTATATCTCCTCTTTGCTCTATCCCTATATTACTATGTTTTCATGTCCTTTCCAGTTTCAAAAATCAGCATTAGATCACTCTGTATAGACATTTAAACATGCAAACATGCAGGTTTTAAAATGTGGAATGCTATCTCTATCTAGCATTTTACATCACAATATTACCAGTGATTAGTAATATTGTCTGTGAAAATTTTCTGAAAAATGGTTATTTTCATAAACTTATTATGTTATGTAGAACATTCTATATATTATAGCCTAATAGCAATTTACAAAGAATACGAGAACATTAAGTGTTATCCAGATAACTGTTTTATGATCCTTTACTAAACCAAAAGCACAGTCAGCTTTTTATATGTGTCTAAGAGAAATGAATTTATAGAAAATAATGTCAATGTAACAAATTGATCTCAATTGTGAGAAAAATCCTTCTATACATTCAAATATGTTTTCTCCTAAACTATTTTTAGGAGAAATGAAATAATAATGTAATAAATGAAAAAAATAGACACAAACCAATGACTTTTTTAAGCAATAGTAAAGATTAAAAATCACAACAAATTTGGCTGAGCACAGTGGCTCATGCCTGTAATCCTAGCACTTTGGGAGGCCAAGGCAAACAGATCACCCAAGGTCGGGAGTTCGAGACCAGCCTATCCAACATAGAGAAAACCCATCCCTAATAAAAATACAAAATTAGCCAGGCGTGGTGGCGCATGCCTGTAATTCCAGCTACTTGGGAGGCTGAGGCAGGAGAGTCACTTGAACCCAGGAAGCGGAGGTTCCAGGAGGGTGAGGTGAGCCGAGATCATGCATTGCACTCCAGCCTGGGCAACAAGAGTGAAACTCCATCTCAAAAAAAAAAAAAAAAAAAAAACAAGAACAAATGTATTGGTTTCCTTAGGTTTGTGTAGCATAAAAGGAATGGAGGGAAAATCCCCAATACTCATCAGTATAAAGTAGAATTTTAGAAACAGTCATTGTTACAGATTTCAAGTAAAAATTCCAAAACAAACAGTAACATTTATTTCCATGTTACCATGTGGCAAGTACTAGTTCTAACGACTTTCAATCATTTTCTCATTTAATCATCCTAACAATCTTATGCTGTAGGATTCTATTTTCCAGATGAGAAAACTGAGGCCTAGGAAAATTTCATAGTACTAACAAAAGACAGTAAATAACATACTTTACTTACCTACCTACCTATTTATTTATTTACTTAGAAGATGGAGTCTCACTCTGTTGCCCAGGCTGGAGTGCAGTGGCACAACCTTGGCTCACTGCAACCTCTGCCTCCCAGATTCAAGTGATTCTCCTGCCCTAGCCTCCCTAGTAGCTGGGATTACAGGCACACACCACCACACCCAGTTAATTTTTGTATTTTTAGTAGAGACAGGGTTTCACCATGTTGGCCAGGCTCATCTCAAACTCCTGACCTCAACTGATCTGCCCACCTTGGCCTCCCAAAGTACTGAGATTACAAGTGTGCTCCACCACATGCAGCCAGTAAATAACTTTAAATGTCCACTAACAAAATGTTTAAATGTCTAATGAGAGACTGTTTATGGTCTGCTATACCAAACAATGGAATAGTAAATAGGCATAAGTATATGTACTGGATAGGACAAAGTCCAAGAGAAAGACATTATTATATGGAAAAAATAAATGGAAAAAGGCACAGAATAGTTTGTACAATATGCTACCATTTGTGTGAGAAGAAAATGTATACATATATATGTAAATGTATAAAATATCCCTGGGAGGATACACAAGAACTGGTTTACCGTAGTTGCCTACAGAAGAAAGAACAGGGAATGGCAAATGGAGAGACTTACTCTCACTATATCCTTTTAAAATCTTTGTATTATGTATATGTGTTTATGATTCAAATAAATGAGTTGTTAAATAACAGACAATACATAAGGACAAACATTCACTCTAGTATATTTCGGAATAAAAGGATACACAAGAAAAGGTTAACAGTGGTTACCTTTGAAGCACGGACCTTAACTTGGATTCTTGGACCTTCTCCACCTCCTTACCACCAGATGTATGGACTGAATTCAAGAAATTTGTGAATTTGCCTAGTGTATTTGTTTCCTAAGCATTTTGTAGTAAACTACCACAAGCTTGCTGACTTAAAAACAACAAAAATCTATCCTCTCCCAATTCTGAAGGCTAGAAGTACAAAATCACCATCTCTGAACCAAAATCAAGGTATCGGCAGGGCCACAATCCCTCCAGATGCTCTACAGTAGGCGTCCCCAACCCCTGGGCACAGATTGGTACCAATCCATGGCCTGTGAGGAACCAGGCTGTACAGTAGGAGGTGAGTGGTGGTGGGCAAGCAAGCGTTATCACCTGAGTTCCACCTCAGCATTATTTTCTCATAGGAGTGCAAACCCTATTGTGAACAGTGCGTGCCAGGGATCTAAGTTGCATTCTCCTTATGAGAATCTAAAACCTGATAATCTGAGGTGGAACAGTTTCATCCTGATAACATCCTCCCCCCATACTCCCTGCTGCAAATATTTTCTTCCATGAAACCAGTTCCTGGTGCCAAAAAGGTTGGGGATCGCTGCTCTGCAGAATACACTGTTTCCCAGGCCTTACAGCCCTCTCTTCTATCTCCAAAGCCAACAGCTCTGACTCTGCTGCCTTATGCTTCTATCATACAGTCTTCTCAAAGACTATGTCAAATATCCTTCTGTTTTCCTCATGTAAGGATACTGGATATAAGGATACATGCAAGTGACTGCATAAGAGCCCACTAAAACAATCCAGGAAAATCTTCCCATCTCAACATCTCACTTAATCATAACTGCAGTCCTTTCTGGTATATAAACTAACATTCATGGATTCTAGGGATTAAGATCTGACTATGTGGGGAGATTTTCTTTAGCCTACCACAGACGGAGGGAAAACTGCACCTGTATTTTCACTAGAATCCATTTTCTTTAGGTATCTGTGATTCTATAGCCATTAGAAATCACACATACTTTCATATAATACAGTTGTTGCAGACATCCAAAATACTGTTTATACTTACTGTATTTTAAAATTATGGAAGTTATTAGAACTGCTGCTAGATCTTATTAATATGTTCATAAGAAGCACATCACCATATTGCAAAATATTTTAATATTAACTATTTTAACATTAATTTCCTTTCTGATTCTTTTTTTTTTTTTTGAGACAGAGTTTCGCTTTCGTTACCCAGGCTGGAGTGCAGTGGCGCGATCTCGGCTCACTGCAACCTCCGCCTCCTGGGTTCAAGCAATTCTCCTGCCTCAGCCTCCTGAGTAGCTGGGATTACAGGCACGCACCACCATGCCCAGCTAATTTTTTGTATCTTTAGTAGAGACGGGGTTTCACCATTTTGACCAGCATGGTCTCGATCTCTTGACCTCGTGATCCACCCACCTCGGCCTCCCAAAGTGCTGGGATTACAGGCTTGAGCTACCGCGCCCGGCCCTCTGATTCTATTTTAATCCACAAATTATAAAAAAAAAAAAGAGCAAACATCCATAGGCTTCACTAGACTTCCAAGGGTCCTTGACATAAAAAAGGTTTAGAAGTACAGTACCGCTTTGGAGAAAGAACAAGTATAAGAGGAGGATGTGGTGAGATCAGAAGGTGAAACAGAAAGGTTTTTATCTTCATTTTAAACCTGTGTACTATCTGAATTTACCTATCTATCTATCTATTACATATGTACATTCAACCTTGCTTTATTTGAAAGTCAACAAGAGTTATGTTCAGCTTCATACTATTCTTTATTATGCTAAGCTGAATAACAGCCCCCAAATACGTCCACATTCTAATTCCTCAGAACCTGTGAATGTTCTCTTATATTCAACAAGTTCAATTATTAATAAAAAAGCAAAAAAGAACTTTGTGATTGTGATTAAGCAACTTAAAATGGGGAGATTATCTTGCATTATTCTGGTGAGCCCAATGTCGTCACACTAATCATTTCATAAGGTCTAAGAGAAATCAGAATCAGAAGAAACAGCAATGTCACCCTGGAAACAGAGAATGGTGTGAGATGCTCTAAAGATGAGGGAATATAAGCAGCGACTGGAAGCTGAAAAGGGCAAGAAAATGAATTCTCCTCTCAGAGCCTCCAGAAATAACCAGCCCTGCTGACACCTTGACTTTAGCCCAGAAAAACTGATTTTCACTTCTGACCTCCAGAACTATAAGAGAATAAATATATGTTGTTTGAAACCACTAAGTTTGTGGTAATTTGTTATAGCAGCCATAGGAAACTAACACATTTATAATTTTAAAAAGTTAATAAATCGCAGCTTACAAGAAAACTCAAAGGATATAAGAACAAGTCAAATAACACCATGAAGATACAATCAGATAAAGCCAACAGGTGAGATACCATACAGGACAATTTACCTACTTTATTCAGCAAGTTCAATTATTAATAAAAAAGCAAACAAGAGACAATAGGAAGGTAGATGCAGTTCTACATTAGAAGAGACTTAAGAGAGAGAACAACTAAATGCAAAGTGTACTTTTGCTTGTACTCTGCTTCAGAGAAACCACATGTAAAAAACCTTGTGGGACATCTGGGAAAATCTAAATACGAAATGAAGATCACATATTAGAGAATTATTGCTAATTATGTTAAGTTTTATAAAGACATGACTGCACAGGCAAAGATTATTAAAATTAAATAATTAGATTTAAAACATCTGTAATATACTGAAAATACTGTAAGAAAATAGACGAAGCAAACATGGAAAACTGTGATAATTGTTAGATCTAGATGACAGGTATATGGCAGTGATTACACCATTCTTTCTACTTTTCTATATGCTTGATATTTTTCATAATAAAAAGTAAAAAAAAAAATGAAACAAATCAAAATAAAACTTAATACAGAGAAATTCCTTTAAGTCAGACAGAAAAATGTCACTTCCATGAAAGAGAAACTTAACACAGAAAAAACATTTTTAAAGTATGTAATTTTGAGCATTTTTGATTAACTTAAAATTAAAAACATATCTTTAATTCACATCTTTAATTTGGATATGGAGCCATGGCCTTACCTTTAATACAAATTCATGGAATAGAGTTCCATATCATCCTACTCTCATAGATAATTGTTGAAATTTCTAGTTTTGGCTTAATTAAAATGAAAAAAGCTGAATGTGGAAAAAAAAAACACCTCAATTATATTTACAAAATGCCCCTCCAGATCTTTTGTTTCGCTACAGCTAATTGAGAGTAACTTTTTAGCAACCCAACTTTGAGTTTTCCCAAACTCAAAATAACTTAATCAATTACTCTTTTCTTATTAATAATTAATGTGTTTATATATTTAACTAAATTACACAATTACAATAATTGCCTTGGAAAAAGAGATTAGTCACTCTTGGTAAGCAAACAGTTTAAATGGTGGGAGAGGTACATGGGCATTATTAGAGAGTAGTCATTAACAACCAATTTAGAACACTATGAACATCAGTGAATCTATTTTTCAAATGAAAAGAACAATTAATAAAACGAATCAGGATTAAGTGATTAAGAAAATCTTCAATTTTTTTAAAAGGTGACAGAGAAACAGTAAAAAAAAGAAAAAATACCTGCTAATCATCTAAACCAGTGCTTGAGCAGCAGGATGAGGCAGTAAATTCACTGATGGGAAAAATGACAATAGATACAGTTTAAAAATTAGGTTTCTATAATAGAAAGAATAACTTTTTTTTTTTTTTTTTTTAAAGCAGAGGCAGCTACAAAAACAGATAACAATGCTTCCCAAGTCCCTCAAAGTTCCCCACAGGGAAACAGTTGCCAATCATACCACCTGACTGAAATGAAGATCCCACCTGGGGTTTCTGACAAGCTCATGCTCTCTCATTCTAAGGAAAAGTTCTATAGATTCTGGAAAGGTGACTATCTGCTTCCCATTTAAAAGTAACTATATCAAGATTTGCTTCAAAGTAATCAGATTAGAAATACTGAAAGGAGGGTGTTTAAAATAATAGAGAAGGGACATAATAAGCATGCAAGGGTTCATGGTACTACTGTCTTTTTTGTATATTAAAATTTATCTATGGGCCAGGCGTGGTGGCTCACACTGTAATCCCAACATTTTGGAAGGCAGAGGCAGGCAGGTTACGAGGTCAGGAGATCAAAACAATCCTGGCTGACATGGTGAAACCCTGTATCTACTAAAAATAAAAAATTAGCTGGGATTGGTAGCACGCGCCTGTAATTCCAGCTACTCGGGAAGCTGAGGCAGGAGAATGGCTTGAACCCGAGAGGCGGAGGTAGCAGTGAGCCGAGATCACACCACTGTACTCCAGCCTGGGTGACAGAGAGAGACTCTGTCTGGAAAAAAAAAAAAAAAAATCTCTGTGATAGAGTTAAACAAGCAAATAAGTAACTGTTACAGAACAATCGATAACATTCCAGAGTGGTTATGTGAGCTGTCTGAATCACACATCAATTTCCTAAGTGGATAATTCCCAAGAGGCCTAGATCTCAGTGGGGGGGGTGTGTGTGTGTGTGTGTGTGTGTGTGTGTGTGTGTGTGTGCACGCGCGTGCGCACGCGCTGAGATCCAGTCTTGCTCTGTTGCCCAGGCTGCAGTAGTGCAATGATGTAATCTCAGCTCACTGCAACCTTTGATCCCTGGTTCAGGCAATCCCCCTGCCTCAGGTCCCAAGTAGCTGGGACTACAGGTGTGTGCCACCACACCCGGCTAATTTTTGTGTTTACAGTAGATATGGCGTTTCACCAGTTAGCAGGCTGGTCTCAAACTCCTGACCTCAAGTGATCTGCCCGCCTCAGCCTCCCAAAGTGCTGGGATTACAGGAGTGAGCCACCACACCCACAATCAAGTCTATATTTTTGATAAAAATATTTCCTTAGGTATGTACTGCAGATTTATGCTGCCCATTAATGCAGTTCTCCAGAGCACAGTAAGTTTTACTCCAATACTTTAGTGCATTCAAGTTTATTAATAGCAGTTTAAGGGGGACTCTTATTCCCAACGAGTTCAGTTTTGCTGACACTTACTGAGAGAGGTTATCATTTGGCTGAATACCATTGCCCCTCTGAAAGTTATTTATATACATACATATTCATGGAATATATGTCACTTAAATTGAAACAATTCAAATTCTTAGTATTTTAATGACATGAGCTGAACCTACTGGACAGCTCTGATTCATCAAAAAGGACATGGCTTTTTTTTCCCTTATTAAAAGTAAAAAAGACCGGGCACAGTTGGCTCATGTCTGTAATCCTAATACCTTGGGAGGACGAGGAGGGCAGATCACCTGAGGTCAGGAATTAGAGACCAGCCTGGCCAACATAGTGAAACCCTATCTCTACTAAAATACAAAGATCAGCCAGGCACAGTGGTGTATGCCTGTAATCCCAGCTACTCAGGAGGCTGAGGCAGGAGAATCACTTGAACCTGGGAGGCAGAGGCTACAGTGAGCCAAGATTGCACCACTGCACTCCAGCCTGGGTGACTGAGCAAAACTCTGTCTCAAAAAAAAAAAAAAAAAAGATGGTGAGTAGCTGTAGCTGTATTATAATAGCTCAGTAGAAAAACTAACGCAGGCTGGGAATGGTGGCTCATGCCTGTAATCCCAGCACTTTGGGAGGCCAAGGTGGGCAGATCATCTGAGGGCAGGAGTTCAAGACCAGCCTGGCTAACATGGTGAAACCCTGTCTCTGTTATAATACAAAAATTATCCAGGTGTGGTGGTGGACACCTGTAATTTCAGCTACTTGGAAGGCCAAGGCAGGAGAATCACTTGTTCCTGGGAGGCAGAGGTTGCACTGAGCCAAGATCATGTCACTGCACTCCAGCCTGGGTGACAGAGCCAGACTTCACCTCACAAAAAAAAAAAAAAAAAAAAAAAACTAATGCAGCTGCTAATCTCTGGCTTTCAATTGGGCTATGGAACTGGATTGGCTATGTAACTCTATATACTCATAAAAATTATTAAACTAACAGACAGCAAGAGTTCTACCACATATCACTGCTAGGGTTCAACACTGCTACAGTTCACACATGTAACTCTAGTTACTACTCTCAATAAGAAAACTGATCAAGCCAAAGGAATAGCCAGTATTTTTCAAGAATAAATATCTTACTGCAAAAGCAGTCATTAAACCGCCTACATTTATGCACTGTGTTCTTTCATTCTATCTTCTCTAAATGCCTACCCTGACCATAAATGGCAGTATACAGGAAACTCCTGTTTTGAAGAGTGGAATAAGTTGCAGACTACATAAGAAACATAACTATTACAATGTACTAAAATCTAGTATGCTAGTAACCAATACGCTTTAAGTAGTAACTAGTGACTACAAGATACCAACTTGCTTTTTAACCGATTTACATTTTAAGAATACATATGCAGGCCGGCGCGGTGGCTCAAGCCTGTAATCCCAGCACTTTGGAAGGCCGAGGCGGGTGGATCACGAGGTCAAGAGATCGAGACCACCCTGGTCAACATGGCGAAACCCCATCTCTACTAAAAATACAAAAAATGAGCTGGGCATGGTGGCGCGTGCCTGTAATCCCAGCTACTTAGGAGGTTGAGGCAGGAGAATTGCCTGAACCCAGGAGGCGGAGGTTGTGGTGAGCCGAGATTGCGCCATTGCACTCCAGCCTGGGTAACTAGAGCAAAACTCTGTCTCCAGGAAAAAAAAAAAAAAAAGAATACATATGCATTCTATTTTAAACAAAATCACTCATATTTCAGATTTATAAAATAGGCAACTTACCTGGAGATTTTGAATAGACAGATATACACACATAAACATACATTTTACATATATATACGTGTATATATATGTATGTGTGGGTATATACATGTATATAAGTGTGTGTGTGTGTGTGTGTGTGTGTGTGTGTGTGTTGTTGCCCAGGCTGCGGTGCAGTGGCACAATTAAGGCTCACTGTAGCCTCAATCTCCTGGGCTCACCCAATCATCCCACCTCAGCATCCCAAAGTGCTCATATTACAGGCATAAGCCACTGTCCCCTAAAAATAATTCTTATCAAAGATTTACTCACATTACAAACAATTCCCTAAAGAATATATATTTAAATACTCTCATGAACATAAAATGGTTTCATTTATACATATTGCCTAAATGTAAGGCCTATTTAGGAGGGTCTTTTTTTTTTTTTTGCCAATCAATGAGAGCTTGTAAGGTTGCTGAGGTTGGTTGGCCTTGAACTCTTGGCCTCGCCTTCACAAGCGCCACGACATCCGGCCGGAGCCACTTTGGGCTCTGCGTCTTTTTTTTTTTAAGTCAATCATTTGGAATTAAAATTTGGTAACTAATTTAGAACACACCTATCCTCTGCTAAGAAAGGATTAGTGGCTAGAAACAGCTCTAAAACATTCATATAGATCCTACTTTGGTTGAGCACAGTGGCTTACGCCTATAATCCCAGACTATGGGTGGCTGAGGCAAAAAGATCCCTTGAGCCAAGGAGTTTGAGACAAGCCTGGGCAACACAGGGAGACCTCGTCTCTATAAAAAATTTAAGAATTACTTGGTTGTCATGGCTCATGCCTGTGGTCCCAACTACTCAGGAAGCTGAGGTGGGAGGATCACTTATCACTTGAGCAGTGAGCCGTGATCGAGCCAGTGTACTCCAGCCTGGGTGACAAGTAAGAAGCTACCTCAAAAAGAAAAAGAACCTACTTTATGGTATAACTTGTTTTGAGAACTTAGATTTTTAAAATTTCTTTATCTTCGGCCGGGTGTGGTGGTTCACACCTATAATCCCAGCAC
Source organism: Saguinus oedipus (assembly GCA_031835075.1). Lineage (NCBI taxonomy): Eukaryota > Metazoa > Chordata > Mammalia > Primates > Cebidae > Saguinus > Saguinus oedipus. The sequence goes on from CM063169.1 coordinate 139,117,351, forward strand.
TTTGGGAGGCCGAGGCAGGTGGATCACGAGGTCAAGAGATCGAGACCATCCTGGTCAACAAGCTGAAACCCCGTCTCTACTAAAAATACAAAAATTAGCTGGGCATGGTGGTTCGCGTCTGTAGTCCCAGCTACTCAGGAGGCTGAGGCAGGAGAACTGCTTGAACCCAGAAGGCGGAGGTTGCGGTGAGCCGAGATCAGGCCATCGCACTCCAGGCTGGGTAACAACAGCAAAACTCCATCTCAAAAAAAAAAAAAAAGAAATTCTTTATCTTCTAGAACTATGATATTAATACTGTTTATTATCTGTAGGAAATTACAGCATCATTTTTGCTAATATCTCCCTCAAAATCACTAAATAAAAACACATTCATTTAAAATTCATAAACATCTTTAGAGAAAGCAATTTTAAAACTGCTAAGATTTCCCTACAGTATTTATACTTTTATTCTTTATATATAAAACCTCAATCCAAATTATTTTATTGTGCTATTCAAGACTTAAATTTCACTGTAAGCACATTCTTTAGAACATTACAAGCCAAACTAATACCTGTTCTCATTTTTAGTGCTATTTTAACTACAATAAAACTTTTTTTCCAGCCCATCTCCGATCAGAGTCAACACACTAATTCCAGGCCTCCATATTACCTATTTACTTAAAAATGTTGCTGTTGTTAGGCAATTTTGTCTTAATGTGTAATTTTACAAATGTTGTCACAATCCCTAATAGTTTTAAAACACTACAAAACTATACAACTTGAAATAAAATACAAACAACCTGAAATAAAATATAAATTTGCTCATTTTCTTTTCCCTAGGGTGACAATACCATTCCTCGCCTTTTTCATTTTTTAAAAAAATTTTACAGATATATAATGGTTGTACATATTTATGAGGTATATATGATATTTCAATACAAGCATACAATGAGTAATAATAAAATCTGTATAACTGGAATGCCCATCACCTCAAACACATTGTTTCTTTGTGCTGGGAACATTCTAAATTTTCTCTTCAACCTATTTTGAAATAAACAATAAATTGCTGTTAACTACAGTAGCCCTATTGTACTACTGAACACTAGGACTTATTCCTTCTATTTGTGTTTTTCTATCCACTGAAGTAAACTTCAACCACCCACTTCCTGTGACCCCTACCTCCCAACTTCTGGTAACCAGCATTCTATTTACTATTAATATGAAGTCAATTTTCTAACTTAAAAACTGAAGATATTTAGAAACTAGTGTTGGATCTTCACAGTTTCTAATCCTCATCCCCATTAAAATTGTTGTAACAGTCATGATTAATTTGAAGTTTCAAACTAGCACACTATCAAAAATATCTTATTACTGCTTTCCTGTTGGTAGTACAAAAGAGTTATCTTAAGGTATGATAAGAGTAGGAAAATACATCCTTAAAACAGCAGTAGAAAGAGAAATCTAGAAAAAAAAATACATTAAAGCTGACCTTAGAGGAGAAATAGAATTTGAATATATAAAGCTGCCAATATGAGAAGATAAACTATAAGATAAATTCAGAATTTTTAAAGCTTGTTCATAAATATTTGTGCAAAATTATGTAACTTCAAATATTTAACGTGTTGTAAGAAAAATAATATACATAAGGTATATTAAATACCATACACAAAAACATGTATATGTACTCCTCATACTGAAAGATGTCACTTTATAGCTTCTTAGACAATTCTATTGATGTTATGTCCTTTCTAATTAAAACTATAATAAAAGAGTTTTAATTAGGGAGGCCAAGGTGGGCAAATCACCTGAGGTCAGGAGCTCAAGACCAGCCTGAGCAACATGTTGAAACCCTACCTCTACTAAAAAATACAAAAATTAGCCAGGTGTGGTGACATTTGCCTATATAATCCCAGCTACTTGGGAGGCTAAGGTGGAAGAATTGCTTGAATCTGGGAGGTGGAGGATGCAGTGAGCTGAGATCGTGCCACTGCACTACAACCTGGGTAACAGAGAACCTGTCTCAAAAAAAGAAAGAAAGAAGGAAAAAAACATAATAACAGAGCATAGGTCACCCATTAAAAGAAAACATCAAATTCTTTCACGTATTTTTAATATCACAGATTGCTTTATCTAGACATATTTGAAATTATTTTTCTTCATTAAAAGAGCTGTATGTCACTGTTAATAAGAAACTGACAAATTGATACAACTTTCTAAAGCCAACCTTTGGCCTTTCTATATTTTCCCGTTCAATCAGAGTCTCATTTTATAAACATTTTGTACATTTAATATTCAGGCAAATGAAGTACTAGGTCACTTACTAAAATACAATGTCATAAAAAACAGCAGCACTCAGCTCTAATTTTTTGCGCTCCCAGGAAGGTTGCTTGATCTGATTTTTTTCAAGGAACTAAAAAATCCAGGTTGTGATATAACCTTACTTGGCATGTTGGAAACAATTTCAAAAATTTTAAAGCATTTCAAATACCCCTATTGCTCTAGGCAACCAATCTGTAACTTTGGCTTACTGTCCAGGTTTTAATCAAGTATACTGTATTGGTTTTCTATTGCCAATCTAACATACTATCACAAATTTAGTGGCTTAAAATAACATGTATTTATTCTCATACAGTTCTGAAGGTTGTAAGTCCAAAATAAGTCTTAAGAACTAGAATCAAGGTGTAGGTAATACTGCATTTTTTGCAGAGATCCAGGAAAAATCTACTTCCTTCCTTGTCTTTTCTAGCTTCTAAAAGGCAGCCTACATTACTTGGTTTGTGGATCCTTCCTCCATCTTCAAAGCACATGATTTTAATCTCTGCTTCCAGCATCTCTTTAACTGTCTTATTTCCCTCTTATAAGGATCCTCATGATTATACTGGTCTCACCTTGATAATCCATAATAGTATTCCCATCTCAAGATCCTTAACTTAATTAATCACATCAGCAGAGTCTCTTTTGTTATTTTTTATTTTTTTGAGACAGAGTTTTGCTCTTGTTACCCAGGCTGGAGTGCAATGGCGCGATCTCAGCTCACCGCAACCTCCACCTCCTGGGTTCAGGCAATTCTCCTGCCTCAGCCTCCTGAGTAGCTGGGATTACAGGCACGCGTCACCATGCCCAGCTAATTTTTTTTTAGTAGAGACGGAGTTTCACCATGTTTACCAGGATGGTCTCGATCTCTTGACCTCATGATCCACCCGCCTCAGCCTCCCAAACTGCTGGGATTACAGGCTTGAGCCACCGCGCCTGGCCTTGTCTCCTGGGTTTAAGCAGTTCTCCTGCCTCAACCTCCCAAGTAGCTGGGATTACAGGCGCACACCACCATGCCCAGCTAATTTTTGTATTTTCTTTTAATAGAGACGGGGTTTCACCATGTTGACCAGGATGGTCTCGATCTCTTGACCTCGTGATCCACCTGCCTCGGCCTCCCAAAGTGCTGGGATTACAGGCTTGAGCCACCGCGCCCGGCCTTCTTTTGTTTTTTAAAAGTACATAATTCAGATTCTGGGAATTAAAATCTGCATGGCCCTTGGGTGAGGCAGAGGTCATTATTCTATCATATAAGTATTCTAGAACTGTTTTTGTTTGTTTGTTTTGGAGATTCCTTAAAACTTTCTATATAAATAGTCATGCTCTGTAATTAGGGAAGTTTTTCTTTTTTCTTTCCAAACCATATGTCTTTTATTTCTTTTTCTTGTCTTATTGTACCCGTGCATATAACAATTCCAGCATATTCTCTAGCAGAAAGTGAAAGTAGATATTCTCACCTTTTTATTATCTTAGGAAGAAAGTAATCAGGCCTTCACAGCTAAGTATGACATCTGTATGCTTTTGTTTTTTGAAGTATATTTTGTTCTTTTCCCCTACCTTCTTGAATTAGAAAAAGCCATGCATTGCATAATGTTTCAGTTAACAACAGACTGTACACAGGACAATAATCCTGTAAGACTATGATAGGGGGCCGAGCACAGTGACATGCTCCTACAGTCCCAGCGATTCGGGAGGCTGAGATGTGAAGATCGCCTGAGCCCAGGAGTTTGAGATGGCAGTGCATTATGATGGTGCCTGTGAATAGCCACCCTCACTCCAACCTGAACAATGCAGCAAGGCTCTGTCTTTAAACAAAAGAACAAGATTATAATGGAGCTGAAAAATTCTTCTTAGCTGGAGACATCTTGATGATACTGACCCTGTGTAAAGCTAGGTCAACGTGTGTGTTTGTGTCTTAGTGTTTAACAAAAAAGTTTTAAAAAGTAAAAATAACTTAAAAATAGAAAAAAGCTTACAGAATAAGGATATAAAGAAACAAATATCTTTGTACAGCTGTACAACGTGTTTCTTTTTTTAAGCTAAGCATTATTAAAAAGTCAAAAAGTTTTTAAAAATGTAAGTTTTTTTAAGTTATGGTAAGCTAATGTTAATTTATTATTAAATAATTATTTTATACATTGGTGTGTATTCTCAGTATACATGCTTATAAAGTCCATAAAGTAGTGTACAGTAATAAGCTGGGCCTTCACATTCACTTACCACTCACTCACTTATTCACCCCAACTTCCAGTCCTGCAAGTGCTCCATTCAAGGTAAGTGCCCTGTACAGGTGCATCATTTATTGTACCTTTTCTATGGTTAGATAAGATTTAGACACATAAATACCACTGTATCACAACTGTCTACACTATTAACTACAATAACATGTTGTACAGGTTTGGAGCCTAGGAATAACAGGTTATATCATACAGCCTAAGTATAGTTTAACCATCCCTAATCTGAAAATTCAAAATCCAAAATGCTCCAAAATATGAAATTTTTTGAGCATCAACATAATGCCACAAGTGGGAAATTCCACGAAATCTGACCTCTTATGACAGGTGCACAAAAGTATTAAAAATATTTTATAAAATTGGTCGTGTAGTGGCTCATGTCTGTAATCCTAGCTCTTTGGGAGTCCAAGGTGGGAGGATCACTTGAGGCTGGGAGTTCAAGACCAGCCTGGGCAACATAGTGAGACCTTGTATCTACAAAAAATTTAGAAGTGAGCCAGGGACGGTAGCACACACCTATAGTCCCCAGTCACCAGGGAAGGTGAGGCAGATCACTTGAGCCCAGGAATTTGAGGCTACAGTGAGCTATGATTTTTTTTTTTTTTTTTTTTTTGCCAATCAATGAGAGCTTGTAAGGTTGCTGAGGTTGGTTGGCCTTGAACTCTTGGCCTCGCCTTCGCAAGCGCCACGACATCCGGCCGGAGCCACTTTGGGCCCCGTGAGCTATGATTGTACCTGCACTCCAGCCTCAGCAACAGAGTGAGACTCTACCTTTAAAAATAATTGTTTAATAAATAAATATTGCAGAAAATTACCTACAGGTGTATGTATAAGATGTATCTGAGTGCTCGCTTTGGCAGCACATATACTAAAATTGGAATGATATGGAGAAGATTAGCATGGCCCTGCGCAAGCATGTCAAGCAAATTTGTGAAGCGTTCCATATTTTTGAGAACAGCCTGGGCAACATGGTGAAACCCCGTTTCTACTAAAAAAAAAAAAAAATTAGCTGGGTGTAGCAGCAAGTGCCTTTAGTCCCAGCTACTTAGGAGTCTGAGGCAGGAGAATTGCTAGAACCCAGGAGGCGAAAGTTGCAGTGAGTCGAGATCACATCAATGCACTTCAGCCTAGGCGACAGAGTGAGACTCAGTCTCAAAAAAAAAAAAAAAAGATGTATATGAAATATAAATGAATTTCATGTTTAGACTTAGGTCCATCCCCAAGACATCAGTATATATATACAAATATTCCAAAATCCAAAAAAATCTAAAACCCAAAACACTTCTGGCCCCAACATTTCCAATAAAGGATACTGAACCTGTAACATCTAGGTTTGTGGAAGTGTACTCTCTGATGTTTGCACAACAACAAAATCACCTAACTACACATCTCTCAGTACAATTCCCCATTATTAAGCATCACATGACTGTATTTTCTTCAGATGAGTACATGGGCATATCATCTCTGCATTCCTGCCTATCTGCATCTTTCTTTCACCTAACAGATAAATGATATCTTGACCAAGTATAGGAGCATGGGTAATTTTAGTTGTATGAAGATGTTACTCCACTATCTTATTAATGTTTCTGGTGTTGCAGATGAAAAATCTGATCCTTTTCCTTCTTTGATGTGTTGACTGGAAGACTGTTAAATTTTTCACTTTATAAAAAAAATTTGCTTCTATGTTATTTTTTTCCCCTGCAATCCTGCCTAGAACTCAGTGAGCACTTTCAATTTAAAGACTTAAATTTGTTTTTTCAGGTCAGAAATGTTTTCCTATATTTATTAAATGTATTTCCTATATTTGTTTTATTTTCCTATATTATTATTTAATAATTTCTTAATGATTAAGTATTTTACCCCTCCTTTCTATGTTTCATTGTCCCTTTCTAGGATTCCTATTTATTATACATGAGGATGGAAAGCCTTCTAGCTTATTTGATTATTTTCTCTTATGATTTCCATCTTTCATATTTTTGCTTTGGGAATCCATTCTTTCAGGCATCTAATTTGGGACTTAATGATAACAATCCCCTACTCTGATTAACTTACAGAATTCAGTTTTAAAAAATCATGTTTTCAGCCCAAGAATGATTCTTTGTGCTGCACTTGATTTTCCATAAGAGCTCATTTTATTCCCTGCAAATGTTCATTCCTCTAACATTTAATTTGGCTTGGCATGTACTTTGTTTCTTTCAAGTAATTGTCTCTCTTGATATCAAGTCCTTTAAAGATGTTATATATGTATGCAGGCATGTATTTATGTATGTCATTATGGTCAATTCCTTGGGGCTCAGGTTTAGTAGCGACCCTAAAACTGGCAGAAAGCAAAGCCATCTCTCCCTCCATAGATCCACAATGTAGAAGTAAACCACTATTCTCTGAGACATCTACTCCCCAGTTTTCTCAGGTTCTCCCAGACTCAAAGACAGGAAACACCTAGCCCACTCAATTCCATCTTTCAACTTATAAAATGAAAGAAACTAGGTATATTCAGGTAAGATAAATGTTAACTTTCCCCTTCCCATTCCCTGTCTTCCTCCACTTCCCCACAGGAGTTCTCAGACCACAGCAAACCAAGTTTTCTTCAAGATCCACCACTTCGGCCAGGCATGGTGGCTTACGCCTCTAGTCCCAGCAGTTTGGGAGGCCAAGGTGAGAGGATCGCTTGAGTGCAAGAAACAGAGGTTTCAGTGAGCCAGGACTGCACACTGTACTCCAGCCTAGGGGACAGAGTTAGACTCTATCTAAAACAAAACAAAACAAAATCCACCACATTCCTCTAGGATCTTCAATGCAAATCAACAAGTACCTATCCAGCCCAAAATAAACACCTAGTACTTATTATCTTTGCTAAGATGTCCAAGCAGCCCAAATCTTACCTGTAACCAATATCCATCTTATTTTAAAGAAACAGATACATTATATAGTTACTTGTCAAAGAAGAAAGGAGCAACATTCAAGTTTCCTTCTTCCCTGAATCTCTTCCTCTAACTTTGGAGAAATGTACACTGCGTCTTTGAGATTTGTATACATGGAAGTTTTCCACAGGTATCTTGCCACATTACTTGAAAACCACTGCATTTAAGAATAGCTCCTCAAAGTGATTTGAAGTTAAGGATATCTCCTAATTTCATCCAAAATAATTTATATTTCTGTTTATTTTTGCTGTTGATTTGCAGTAAATTCTAAGAAGAGTAAAAATGCTGTTTATGATGTCACTTTTTCCAGAAAATTTTAAGATTTATAATTATTATAAAGTTGAACCACTGAAACTTGTTCAATGAAATATTTGACTTGCATGAATGCTTTATGTTCCTGAATTTGTTAAAAATTCACACATAAGCAGCCAGGAGCAGTGGCTCACGCCTGTAATCCCAGCACTTTGGGAGGCTAAGGCAGGTGGATCACGAGGTCAAGAGATCGAGACCATCCTGGTCAACATGGTGAAACCTGTCTCTACTAAAAATACAAAAATTAGCTGGGCATCGTGGTGCGCATCTGTAGTCCCAGCTACTCAGGAGGCTGAGGCAGGAGAATTGCTTGAACCCAGAAGGCAGAGGTTGCGGTGAGCTGAGATCGTGCCATTGCACTCCAGTCTGGGTAACAAGAACGAAACTCCGTCTCAAAAAAAAAACAAAAAAAAAAAAATTCACGCAAACTGGAAATACCTGATTTCTATCCCCTATTTTTTCACAAACAATCATATACTTAGGTACTGTGATGGTTAATATTGTCAACTTGAAGGCCGGGCACGGTGGCTCACGCCTGTAATCCCAGCACTTTGGGAGGCCGAGGCGGGTGGATCACGAGGTCAAGAGATCGAGACCATCCTGGTCAACATGGTGAAACCCCGTCTCTACTAAAAATACAAAAATTAGCTGGGCATGGTGGCGGGTGCCTGTAATCCCAGCTACTCAGGAGGCTGAGGCAGGAGAATTGCCTGAACCCAGGAGGCGGAGGTTGAGGTGAGCCAAGATCGCGCCATTGCACTCCAGCCTGGGTAACAAGAGCGAAACTCCGTCTCAAAAAAAAAAAAAAAAAATATATTGTCAACTTGATTGGATTGAAGGATACAAAGTACTGTTCCTGAGTGTGTCTGTGAGGGTGTTGCCAAAGGAGATTAACATTTCAGTCAGTGGGCTGGGAGAGGCAAACCCAACCTAAATCTGGGTGGGCACCATCTAATGAGCTGCAAGTGCAGCTAGAATAAAGCAGGCAGGAGAAGATGGAAGAGTAGACTTGCTGAGGCTTCCAGCCCTCATCTTTCTCCCATGCTGGATGCTTCCTGCCCTTAAACATCAGACTCAAGTCTTCAGCTCTTGGACTCTTGGACTTATGCCAGTGGTTTGCCAGGGGCTCTTGGCCTTTGGCCACAGACTAAGGCTGCACTGTCAGCTTCCCTACTTTTGAGGTTTTGGGTCTCAGATTGATCCTCCACTGGCTTTCTTGCTCCTCAACCTGCAGATAGCCTATCATGGGACTTTGCCTTGTGATCGTGTGACCCAATTGTCCTTAATAAACTCCCTTTTATATATACATATATCCTATTAATTCTGTATCTCTAGAGAACCCTGACTAATACAGGTACCTTTTGCCCCTATGGCAAAAAAATATCTAAGCTCAGAACTACCAACAACAGAAAAAAAAGGTTTTCTTTTTTGTTTCTCTTTTAGAGACATTCTCTGGTCGGGCACAGTGGCTCACATCTATAATCCCAGCACTTTGGGAGGCGAAGGCAGGTGGAATATGAGGTCGGTTGTTCAAGACCAGCCTAGCCAGTATGTTGAAACCCCATCTCTACTAAAAATACACAAATTAGCCAGGTGTGGTGGCACGTGCCTGTTGTCCCAGCTACTTGGGAAGCTGAAGCAGGAGTCTAGCTTGAACCCAGGAGGCAGAGGATACAGTGAGCTGAGATCATGCCACTGCACTCAAGCCTGGGTGACAGAGCGAGACTCCGTCTCAAAGAAAGAAAAAAAAAGATGTTTTCCATGCTAACTAGGTGTCTTTGGCTTAACTGTTAATACATTTAGCATGGACAGACACAGGTTGGTGTCTTTAAAAAGGCAAACCAGATAGGCCTCACTTGCCTCCTGCAAACCACCAATAGTTGTGCTCTGGAAGCATTGGTCTGATTTGAAGTCCTGAGCAATTTCTCAAATCAGACTGAGGAAGGGAAGTTTGTGATTCAGAAGATCAGTGGACTTCCAATAACAACTGATTTCATGAAGTGCGACAGTACCAGGCCTGTAGCAATGAGGTTTCTTCTCCACTCTAGGAGAGGGTGCACTCTCTTATGCAGCCTTTGTAGTCAGTTGCTTCCTGGGTGCTTTACCACTAGGTGATGTACAAGCAGTCTGTTTTGTAGAAGCCACCATATAGCAACCGCCTTACTCAGTCCCTTTCTCCTTTAGTTGGAGTTCAGTGAGCTAGAGGTGGCACTGGCCTTAGAGAGTCATAATGGGTCAGCAGCACAGCAGAAGTTGTGAAAACCTCTCTGTCATCTTTATTTATTTGTTTATGTTGAGATTGAGTCTCACTCTGTTGCCCAGGAGTGCAGTGGTGGGATCTTGGCTCACTGCAACCTCTGTCCCCTGGAGTCAAGTGACTCTCCGGTCTTAGCCTCCCAAGTAGCTGGGATTACAGGCACACACCACCATGCCTGGCTAATTTTTGTATTTTTCATGGAGATCAGGTTTTATCATGTTAACAAGGCTGGTCTCAAACTCCTGACCTCAAACGATCTACCCACCTTGGCCTCCCAAAGTGCTGGGATTACATGCATAAGTAAGTGTGCCAAGCCCTCTCTGTCATCTTTAAACCTTAAATCCTATTCCATAACTTTAGAAACAAACCTTGACTAAAAATCAAAATGGGGTTATCCATGTTTTCGAATGCTGAGGTAGGAGGACAGCTTGAGACCAGGAGTTTAAGATCAACCTGGGTAACACAGCAAGACCCCATTTAATTTTTTGTAGAGACAGGGTCTCACTACATTGCCCAGGCTGGTCTCAAACTCCCAGCCTCAAGTGATCCTCTCAACCTGTTCTCACAAAGCGCTGGGATCATAGGTGTGAACCACCATGCACAGCCATTGTTGTAATTGTTAAAAAAGAGTTAAATAGCTACTATAATTGGCTATCCATTTGGTACAGTTTGGCTGTGTTCCTATCCAAGTTTCATCTTGAATTACAGCTCCCATAATTCCCACATATTGTAGGAGGAACCCAGTGGGAGATAACTAAATCATGGGGGAGGTTTCTCTCATACTGTTCTGGTGGTAGTGAATGAGTCTCATGAGATCTGATGCTTTTATAAGGGAAATCCCTTTCACTTGGTTCCCTCGTTCTCTCTTGCCACTCCCATATAAGGAGTGCCTCTTGCCTTCCACCATGATGTGAGGCCTCCCCAGCCATGTGGGAGGCCTCATGACATGGTGGAAGGCAAGAGGCACTTCTTATATGGCGGTAATCCTCTTTTTCCTTATAAATTACTCAGTCTCGGGTATGTCTTTGCCAGCACCATGAAAACAGACTAATACAGTAAGCTGGTACCAGTAGAGTGGGGCACTGCTATACATATACATGAAAATGTGGAATTGACTTTGGAATTGGATGACAGGCATAGGTTAGACAGTTTGGAGGGCTCAGAGGAAGACAGGAAAATGTGGGAAAGTCTAGAACTTCCTAGAGACTTACTGAATGTTTTTGAGCAAATGCTGGTAATTATATGGTCAAGGAAATCCAGGGTGAGGTGGTTTCAGACGGAGATGAGAAACTTGTTGAGAACTGGAGTAAAGGTGACTCTTGCTATGTTTTGGCAAAGAGACTGGCAACATTTTGCCTAGAGATTTGTGGAACTCTGAACTTGAGGAAGATGATTCAGGGTATCTGGTGGAAGAAATTTCTAAGCAGCAAAGCATTCAAGAGGTATGTGGGTGTTATTAAAAGCATTCAGTGTTAAAAGAGAAAGAGAGCATAAAAGTTCAGAAAAATTTGCAACCTGACAATGCCATAGAAAAGAAAAATCCATTTTCTGAGGAGAAAATCAAGCAGGCTACAGAAATTTGCACAAGTAAGAAGTGGCCCAATGTTAATCACCGAGACAATTGGGAAAATGTCTCTAAGGCATGTCAGAGGGCTTCATGGCAGCCCCTTCCATCACAGGCCTGGGGGCCTAGGAGGGAAAAATGGTTTAATAGGCTAGGCCCAGGGCTCCCTTGCTGTGTGCAGCCTAGGGACTTGATGCTTCAGAGGATGCAGGCCCCAGAGCTTGGCAGCTTCCAAATGGTGTTAGCCTGCAGGTATGCAGAAGTCAAGAACTGTGCACCTGCAAGTTTGGGAATCGCCACCTAGATTTCAGAGATGTATGGAAACAGATGTCCAGGCAGAAGTTGGCTGCAGAGGTGGGGTTCTCACAGAGACCTCTAATAGGGCAGTGCAGAAGGCATATGTGGGGTTGAAGCCTCCACACAAAGTCCTCACTGGGGTACTGCCTAGTGGAACCATGAGAAGAGGTCCACCATCCTCCAGACCTCATAACAGTAGATTCACCGACAACTTGCACTGTGCACATGGAAAAGCCTCAGACACTCAACATCAGCATGTGAAAGCAGATGGAACTTCTCAAGACCATGGGAACCTACCATTTGCATCAGTATGACCCGGATGTAAGACATGGAGTCAAAAGAGATCATTTTGGAGCTTTAAGATTTGACTGCCTCACTGGATTTCAGACCTGAATGGGGCCTGTAGCCCCTTCATTTTGGCCAATTTCTTCCATTTGGAAGGGGTGTATTTATACAATGCCTGTATCCCCATTATATATAGGAAGTACCTAAATTGCTTTTGATTTTACAGGCTCATAGGTAGAAGCGACTTGTCTCAGATAAGCCTTTGGATTATAGACTTTTGAGCTAATGCTAAAATGAGATAAGACTTTGGGGGACTGTTGGAAAGGCATGACTGATTGTGAAATGTGAGGACATGAGATTTGGGAGTGGCTGGGGAGGAATGATACAGTTTGGCTGTGTCTCCACCCAAATCTAATCTTGAATTACAACTCCCATAATTCTTACATGTTGTAGAAGGGACCCAGTGGGAGATAACTGAATCATAAGGGTGGTTTCTCCCAGACTGTTCTCACGATAGTGAATAAGTCTCACAAGATCTGATGGTTATAAAACCAACCAAGACTTCACTTGCTTTTCTCATTCTCTCTTGCCGCCACCATGTATGAAGTGCCTTTCACCTCCACCATGATTGTGAGGCATCCCCAGCCATATGAAACTATAAGGCCATTAAACCTTTTTCTCTATAAATTTCCCAGTCTCGGGTATGTCTTTATCACAGCAAGAAAATGGACTAATACATCATTAAATGGCTTCTAACAGTTGAAAAGGTAACACCAATGATCAGGTATGAAAAAGCAAAGCACAGCCGGGCACGGTGGCTCACACCTGTAATCCCAGCACTTTGGGAGGCTGAGGTGGGTAGATCACGAGGTCAAGAGATTGAGACCATCCTGATCAACATGGTGAAACCCCGTCTCTACTAAAAGTACAATAAATTAGCTGGGCATGGTGGCGCGTGCCTATAGTCCCAGCTACTCAGGAGGCTGAGGCAGAAAAACTGCCTGAACCAGGGAGGCGGAGGTTGCGGTGAGCCGAGATTGCGCCATTGCACTCCAGCATGGGTAACAAGAGTGAAACTCCATCTTAAAAAAAAAAAGAAAGAAAAAGAAAAGCACTTAAGCCTAACGACACTTCAAAAACTGGAAAAAATTAATAGATTTTGAAAAAGGACAACAAATATAATCAACCAAAAGCTTAATTCAGGATTCTCCATAAACAGCATCAAGAAACAAAATGTTGATCAATGTGGGGATTAGGGGAGAAACAAAATGATTACTTTCCATAATTAAAGAAACTTTAAAATATATTTTTTTCATAAATTCCTGCCTCATTTATTTGTTCAGATTTCAGTAACATACAATTTTTTGAAAATAACATCAATTTTCTTAACTTTAACTTCTTCTCATGTTAGAAAGTCTTCAATATAAACTGATCTGAGTTTTTTGGTCAGGAATAGATTATATAGTAATGAACAAGACAATCCTAGAATGAAAAATAGAATACGGCCTTCCAGAAATACAAAAGACAATTAAATCAAGGGGGAGTTTTCTGATATCATAAAGGATAAAAGCTCCTTGGGTTATAATACAGTTGTTTTTTTTTTTATTTAATTGCATTTTAGGTTTTGGGGGAAACTTTAAAATATTAAAAGGTTAATAGGTCTTGTAAATGCTTAAACTAGCTGAACCAAATTAGTATACAATATAAATGATTTAAAGCTAAGTATTTTGAAGGAACTCCAATAGTAAGACATTAAAAATGTGTACATTTTCAGAGGCAGATTCAAGATGGCCAAATAGGAACAGCTCTGGAGTGCAGTTCCCAGTGAGAACAACATAGAGGGTGAATGAACGCTGCATTTCCAAACGAGTTATTATTGCCCACAGACCAGGAGATTCCCAGGCTGAAAAGCGCTAAGAGTTTCCAGCATGACTGTTTCAGCCGGTGCAGTGGGTCTCCACACAAAAACTCACAGAAATCCAGGCGGCTGTTTCAACTGGTGCCTGGAGTGCCTGGGAGACAGAGCCACCCATTCAACTGAAGAAAAGGGGGCTGAAACAGGGAGCCATGTGATCTGGTTTGGTGGGTCCCACCCCAACAAAGACCTGCAATCTGAAACACTCTGGATTGAGAGATTCACAGCAAGCGCAGCTGGACCCAAGTAGGTCCAGCTCTGTTGGGGGAAGGGCGTCCGCCATTACCGAGGCAGTCCGACACTACCAAGGCAGTCTTCCATTACTGAGTAAGACCACCATTACCAAGGCAGTTCTAGTAATACCTCTATAAACAAAACTGAAGAAAGTTCACACAGCAGCTGGGCAGAGCCCACAGCAGCTCAGCAACGCCTCTGCTGGCAGACTGTGACAAGGCTACCTCCTTGCTGGGCAGGGCAGCTCTGAAAAAAGGCAGCAGCACGTCAGGAACTTATAAACAAAGCCCCACCTTCCCAGGACAGAGTACCTGGGAAAACAGGTGGTTATAAGTTCCGCTGCAGCAGACTTAAACATACCTTCCCAGCAGTTCTGAACAGAACAACAGAGCTGACAACTCAGCACTTGAGTTCCTATAAGGGACAGACTGTCTCCTCAAGCAGCTCCCTGACCCCTGTATATCCAAAGAGTCAACTCATAAAGGAGAGCTCAGGCTGATATCTGGCAGGTATCCTTCTGGGATGAAGATAACAGAAGAAGAAACTGGCAGCAACCCTTACTGTTCTGCAGCTGCCACAGGTGATCCCCAGGCAAGCAGGATCTGGAGTTCATCTCCAGCAGTCCTATACCAGAGGGGCCTGACTATTAGAAGGAAAACTAAAACACGGAAAGAACTTTATCATCAGCAAAAAGGACATCCACTCAGAGACCCCATCCAAAAGTCACCAAAGACCACAGGTAGATAAATCCACAAAAATGGGAAGAAACCAGCACAAAAAGGATGAAAACACCCAAACTCAGAACACCTCTCCTCCTCCAAGGGATCACAATTCATCACCTGCAAAAGAACAAAGCTGGATTGAGAATGAGTCTGATGAACTGACAGAAACAGGCTTCAGAAGGTGGGTAATAACAAACCTCTCTGAGCTAAAAGAACATGTTCTAACCCAATGCAAAGAAACTAAGAGCTAAAAGAACATATTCTAACCCAATGCAAAGAAACTAAGAACCTTGAAAAAAGGTTTGACGAAATGCTAACGAGAATAAACAGCTTAGAGAAGAATATAAATGACTTAATGGAGCCGAACAACACTACATGAGAACTTTGGGAAGCATACATAAATTTCAAAAGCTGGACCGACCAAGCAGAAGAAAGGATATAGAGACTGTTGAAATAAAATGAGAAGGCAATATTAGAGAAAAAAAAGTGAAAAGAAATGAACAAAGCGTCCAAGAAATAGGGGATTATGTGAAAAGACATAATCTATATTTGGTAAGTGTGCCTGAATGCGACAGAGAGAATGAATCAAAGCTGGAAAACACTCTTCAGGATATTCTCCAGGAGAACTTCCCCAACCTAGCAAGTCAGGCCAATATTCAAGTCCAGGAAACACTAAGAACACCACAAAATATTCCTTAAGAAGAGCAACCCCCAAGGCAAATAATCATAAGATGCACCAGGGTTGAAATGAAGGAAAAAATGCTAAAGGGCAGTCAGAGAGAAAGATAGGGTTACCCACAAAGGGAAGCCCATCAGACTCACAGCAGATCTCTCCACAGAAACCCTACAAGCCAGAAGAGAGTGGGGGCCAATATTCAACATCCTTAAAGAAAATAACTTTCAACCTAGAATTTCATATCCAGCCAAACTAAGTTTCATAAGTGAAAGAGAAATAAAATCCTTTACAAACAAGCAATTGCTCAGAAATTTCATCACCACCCAACCTGCCTTACAAGAGCTCCTGAAAGAAGCACTAAACATAGAAAGGAACAACCAGTACCAGCCACTCCAAAAACGTACCAAATGGTAAAGAGCATCAACACAATGGAGAAACTGTGTCAACTAATGGGCAAAACAACCAGCTAGCATCAAAATGGCAGGATCAATTAAGGTTAACATAACAATGTTAATCTTAAATGTAAATGGGCTAAATGCCCCAATCAAAAGACAAAGACTGGCAAATTGGATAAAAAGCCAAGACCCAACGGTGTGCTATATCCAGGAAACCCATCTCACATGCAAATACACAGATAGGCTACAAATAAAGGGATGGAAGAAGATTTACCAAGCAAATAGAGAGCAAAAAAAAGCAGGAGTTGCAATCCTAGTCTATGATAAAATACACTTTACACAAACAAACATCGAAAGAGACAAAGAAGGGCATTACATAATGGTAAAAGGATCAATGCAACAAGAAGAGCAAACAATCCTATATATATGCACCCAATACAGGAGCACCCAGATACATAAAGCAAGTTCTTAATGACCTACAAAGACGCTTAATAAGACTCCCACACAATAATAGTGGGAGACTTTAACACTCCACTCTCAATATTAGACACATTAACGAGACAGAAAAATAACAAGGATATCCAGGACTTGAACTCAGATCTGGACCAAGCAAACTTAGAGACATATACAGAACTCTCCACCCCAAATCCACAGAATATACATTCTTCTCTGCACCACATCACACCTACTCTAAAACTGAACACATAATTGGAAGTAAATCACTCCTCAGCAAATGAGAAAGAATAGAAATCATAACAAACAGTCTCTCAGACCACAGTGCAATCAAATTAGAACTCAGGATTAAGAAACTAACTCAGAACCACACAACTTCATGGAAACGGAACAACTGGCTCTTGAATGCTACTGGATTAAAAAAATGAAATGGAGGCAGAAATAAAGATGTTCTTTGAAACCAACGAGAATGAAGACACAATGTACTGGAATCTCTGGGACATATATAGGCAGTGTCTAGAGGAAAATGTAGAGCAATAAATGCCCACATGAGATGCAAGGAAAAATCTAAAATCGACACCCTATCATCAAAATTGAAAGAGCTAGAAGAGGAATATGAAAAAAACTCAAAAGCAAGCAGAAGGTAAGAAATAACTAAGATCAGAGAAGAACTGAAGGGGATGGAGACACAAAAAAACCCTTCAAAAAAAAAAAAAAAATCAATAAATCCACAGGATCTGGTTTTTTAAAAAGATCAACAAAATAGACCACTAGCCAGATTAATAAAAAAGAAAAGACTGAAGAATCAAATAGATGCAACAAAACAAAATAAAGGGGATATCACCACAGACTCCACAGAAATGCAAACTACAATTAGAGATTACTACAAATAACTCTATTCACATAAACCAGTAAACCTGGAAGAAATGGATAAATTCCTGGACACTTGTGCCCACACAAGCCTAAACCAGGAAGAAGTCAAAACCCTGAATAGACCAATAAGAAGGGCTGAAGTTGAGGCAGCAATTAATAGCCTACCAACCAAAAAAAGCCCAGGTCCAGATGGGTTCACAGCTGAATTCTACCAGACATACAAAGAGAAGCTGGTACCACTCCTTCTGAAACTATTCCAAAGAACGCAAAAAGAGGGAATCCTTCCCAAATCATTTTATGAGACCAACATCATCCTGATACCAAAACCCGCCAGAGACTCAACAAGAAAAGAAAACTTCAGGCCATTATCTATAATGAACACAGATGCAAAAATCTTCAATAAAATACTGGCAAACTGATTGCAATGAAACATCAAAAAGCTTATCCATCACTATCAAGTAGGCTTCATCCCAGGGATGCAAGGCTGTATGTATATTCAACATACGCAAGTCTATAAATGTAATCCCACATAAACAGAACCAAAGACAAAAACCACGATTATCTCAATAGATGCACAGAAGGTCTTTGACAAAATTCAGCAGCCTTTTATGCTAAAAACTCTCAATAAATTAGGTATCAACAGAACGTATCTCAAAATAATAAAAGCTATTTACAGGCCAGGCACAGTGGCTCAGGCCTGTAATCCCAGCACTTTAGGAGGCCTAGGTGGGTGGATTACGAGGTCAAGAGATCAAGACCATCCTGGCCGACACAGTGAAACTCCGTCTCAAAAAAAAAAGCTATTTACGACAAACCCACAGCTAATATCATACTGAAAGGGCAAAAACTGGAAGCATTCTCTTTGAAATCTGGCACTAGACAATGATGACCTCTCTCACCACTCCTATTCAATATAGTATTGGAAGTTCTATCCAGAGCAATTAGGCAAGAAAAATAAAATAGGCCAGGCGCAGTGGCTCATACCTTTAATCCCAGCACTTTGGGAGGCTGAGGAGGGTGGATCACGAGGTCAAGAGATCGAGACCATCCTCGTCAACATGTTGACACCCCATCTCTACTAAAAATACAAAAAATTAGCCGGGCATGGTGGTGCGCACCTGTAGTCCCAGCTACTTGGGAGGCTGAGGCAGGAGAATTGCCTGAACCCAGGAGGTGGAGGTTGTGGTGAGCCGAGATCGCGCCATTGCACTCCAGCCTGGGTAACAAGAGTGAAACTCTGTCTCAAAAAAAAAAAAAAAAAAGAAAAGAAAAAGAAAATAAAGTGTATTCAGTTAGGAAAGGAGGAAGTCAAATTGTTTCTATTTTCAGATGACATGATTGTCTATTTAGAAGACCCCACTGTCTCAATTCAAAATCTCCTGAAACTGATAAGCAACTTCAGCAAAGTCTCAGGATACAAAATCAATGTGCAGAAATCATAAGCATTCCTATACACCAATAACGGACTTAGAGCCAAATCAACCACTGCCATTCACAATTGCTACAAAGGGAATAAAATACCTAGGAATACAATTAACAAAGGATGTAAAGGACCTCTTCAAGGAGAACTACAAACCACTGCTCAAAGAAATAAAAGAGGACACAAACAGAAGGAAAAAGACTCCATTTTCACAGTTAGGAAGAACAAATATTGTGAAAATGATCATAATGCCCAACGTAATTTATAGATTTAACCCTATCCCCATCAAGCTACCTATGACCCTCTTCACAGAACTGGAGAAAAACATCTTAAACTTTATATGTAACCAAATGAGAGCCCACATAGGCAAGACAAGTTTAAACAAAAAGGACAAAGCTGGAGGTATCATGCTACCTGACTTCAAACTATATTACAAGGCTACAGTAATCAAAACAGCATGGTACTGGTACCAAAACAGAGATACAGACCAATGGAACAGAACAGAGGCCTCAGAGGCAACATCACACATCCAAAACCATCTGTTCTTTGACAAACCTGACAAAAACAAGCAATGGGGAAAGGATTCCCTGTTTAATAAATGGTGTTGGGAAAACTGGCTAGCCATGTGCAGAAAGCAGCAACTGGACCCCTTTCTGACACGTTACACTAAAATCAACTCCAGATGGATCAAAGACTTAAGGCCTAACACCATAAAAACCCTAGAAGAGGGGCCCAAAGTGGCTCCGGCCGGATGTCGTGGCACTTGCGAAGGCGAGGCCAAGAGTTCAAGGCCAACCAACCTCAGCAACCTTACAAGCTCTCAATGATTGGCAAAAAAAAAAAAAACCCTAGAAGAAAACCTAGGCAAAACCATTCAGGACATAGGCATAGGCAAGGACTTCATGACTGAAACACCAAAAGCATTGGCAACAAAAGCCAAAATAGATAAATGGGATCCAATTAAACTCCAGAGCTTCTGCTCAGCAAAAGAAACAATCATTAAAGTGAACCAGCAACCAACAGAATGGGAAAAAATTTTTGCAATCTATCCATCTGACAAAGGGCTAATATCCAGAATGTACAAAGAACTAAAACAGATTTACAAGAAGAAAACAAACCCATTCGAAAGTGGGCAAAGGACATGAACAGACACTTTTCAAAAGAAGACATTTATAAGGCCAAAAAACATAAGAAAAAATGCACATCATCACTGGTCATTAGAGAAATGCAAATCAAAACCTCATTGAGATATCATCTCACGCCAGTTAGAATGGTGTTCATTAAAAAATCTGGAGACAATAGATACTGGAGAGGATGTGGAGAAATTGATCATTTTACACTGTTGGTGAGAGTGTAAATTAGTTCAACCATTGTGGAAGACAGTCTGGCAATTCCTCAAGGACCTAGAAATAGGAATTCCATTTGACCCAGCAATCCCACTACTGGGTATATATTCAAAGGATTATAAATCATTCTATTGTAAAGACACATGAACACATATGTTCACTGCAGCACTGTTTACAATAGCAAAGACCTGGAACCAACCCAAAAGCCCATCAATGATAGACTGGACAAGGAAAATGTGGTGCATATACACCATGGAATACTATGTAGCCATAAAGGATGAGTTCATATCCTTTGTACGGACATGGATCAATCTGGAAACCATCATTCTCAGCAAACTGACACAAGAACAGAAAAACAAACACCGTATGTTCTCACTCATAGGCCTGTATTCAACAATGAGAACACATGGACACAGGGAGGGGAGCATCACACACTGGGGTCTGTTGTGGGGGAATAAGGGAGGGACAGTGCAGGGTAGGGATGTTGGGAAGGGATAAGATGGGGAGAAATGCTAGATATAGGTGAGAAGAGGGGGGATGGAGGCAGCAAATCACACTGCCATGTATGTACCTATGCAACAATCCTGCCTGTTTTGCACATGTACCCCAGAACCTAAAGTGAAATAAAACATATATATTTTTTTAAATGTACATTTTCTACTCTGTGGTTTCATATAAATTACCCTATAACACTCCTACCCAATAGCATTCTTTTACAAATGAAAAAAATTCTATATTTCTGGTTAACTATGTACTTCGCTATGCTACTACGCCTGGTAACCTCTTATTTGTACTACTGCCTGTGACACAAGTATTTCTTTTTCTTTTATAATTTACTTTTTTCTCATCTAGCACAACTCTTTATATTCTTCAGGAAAAATGCTAAGCTTTGCAAAGAACAAGTCATTCTTTGGAAACTACCAAAATAGTTAATTGTTTTAAGCAAAGAGCATCAATATATGCTCAAATTAATAGGTGAAAGTTTGATGTACACTAATAAAATGAAAAAAATTACAATTAACATGTAGCTTCTTGATTAGTCAGCATCCCAAAACTTTAAGTATTATTTTATCATCCCAATAATAAAATAATATATATTTATAGGTAAAATGTGTAGACTTACATTAAATGAACATAACTATTTCATCTGTGAAGTGAGACTATTATTGCCTAACAATAGATACAAAGATTAACTTAATTAGATCACTTGTTCTATGCTGTTAATATAGAAACTGACAGAGTGCTTAATAAATAGTGAGGATCATGAATAGCATATTCAAAATCCAAATAAGAGTGATTCTGCGGCCGGGCGCGGTGGCTCAAGCCTGTAATCCCAGCACTTTGGAAGGCCGAGGCAGGTGGATCACGAGGTCAAGAGATCGAGACCATGCTGGTCAACAAGGTGAAACCCCGTCTCTACTAAAAATACAAAAAATTAGCTGGGCATGGTGGCGCGTGCCTGTAATCCCAGCTACTAAGGAGGCTGAGGCAGGAGAATTGCCTGAACCCAGGAGGCGGAGACTGTGGTGAGCCGAGATCAGGCCATTGCACTCCAGCCTGGGTAACGAGAGTGAAACTCCGTCTCAAAAAAAAAAAAAAAAAGAGTGATTCTGCTTCAGTTTGGCACTGCTATTGTTCTATATCTATGTGGAGTAGTTTTAAAAAATCATCTTAATCCTGAAAGTAGTTAATCCATCCTCCTATATACCAAAAGGACCAATCAGTACAAACACACAAATAAATCTCTTTATACCACTGAATGATTTTATAAATAAAACACACAAAAAGAACCAGTAACATCCTTGACATAATGAATCATCAAAGGAATAACAAAGACATTTTTAAATAAAAAGGAACGTTTTTAAACTTACTGACTGACTAAATCAGATCCCATCTTAGAGCCATCATCTGCCTCCTCTTCCATATCAGAGTCCATTCCATTGTCACCTTACAAATGAAAGAAACTATTGAAAGGACACTTTTTAAAAAGTTACAATGGTGTAATCATTACATTAAAAGAATCATCTTTAAAAGTGATACAGATTAAATAACTTTATACTGGGTCAAATTTACATTTTTAATTGCTTGTATTTAAAATACTTTTTTCAGTGCCTTATGTATTTCTCATTGCCTTCTTTTTATCTATTATATAAATGTATACAGACAAGAAATGTGTGCCTATATACTTTAACACTACATACATATGTATGTATCTATTTCCAGAGTTACAAAATTCCAACAAACAATTTTATATTTAAAAATAAGCTACCTGGCTAGGCGCAGTGGCTCAAGCCTGTAACCCTAGCACCACCTTGGGAGGCCGAGATGGGCAGATTACCTGAGGTTAGGAGTTGGAGACCAGCCTGGCCAACACGGCAAAACCTCGTCTCTACTAAAAATACAAAAAAACATTAGGAGGACACTGTGGCACATGCCAGTAGTCCTAGCTACTTGGAAGACTGAAGCTGGAGAATCGCTGAAACCTGGGAGGCAGAGGTTGCAGTGAGCTGAGATTGCACAACTGCACTGCAGCCTGGGTGACACAGTAAGACTCAGGCTCAAAAAAAAACAATGAAACTATCTCTGGGAACTTCATGAAAGGCTCCAATTTTTGTTTCTTCTTCTGTCGTGTGAATGCTAAAATCCTTGCAAAGTTCCAAAAGAAAAAATAAATGGCCAAAAGTCCCAAATTCTAGAGATGTATCACAAAGAGTAGTCATACTTCAGGCAGACAAAAAAATATTGATAAATTGAATGGAAGTATTCTAACTCCAAACTTGGGTCTCATTAGAGAATAAACAGTATGCAATAGTAACTAAACAATGTAAAAAAAAATCTAAAAAAGAAAATCAAAAATATTTTAAGGAAAATCTTTGCCTTTTCAATATTTAATTTTTTAACAGATCTTCAGTAAACATTTTTTACTTCATTTTCTTACACTCTTATCTATGTACACTTGATTTGGAAAAACTACATATTAAGTGTATTCTTGAACTGCTATTCTCATACATAAACCGTACAAATAGAAGTAAAAATACTCTTCAATGATAACTCAACAATAAAATTAAAGTAACATCCAAGTAGGAGAAAGATTAACTAAGGATTTATGGTGAACACAGTATTAACTAATAAGTTACCAGAATGTAAAAATATGTATTCTTACCCTCAAGAATCTTCAAAATTTTTTTTTCAGACAGGAGCTCTAACTGTTCCTGGCATAGTTTTTTAATTTCTTCTATTGAACAGTTCTAAAGGAAATGACATTTTTAAAAATGCATTTATGTAACACAGCCCCACTGTAAACCGGAAAATTTCAGTCACAAAAATTTAAGTTAGCAAAATCTTACAATAAAATAAATTAAAGCCTCAACTAGATTCAAATACATCTTTTCCTGGGATGAAATATGAAAAACTGCCAGTTAATATGGGAATATTATAGATTTGATGGTAATACATAAAGCTGTATTTATTATCAAAGAACATAAAGAGAGTCTGTTTCCCAGCTATTCTTAATAGCAGCTTATTTGTGTTAGGTAATTATTCTAAAGGCTTAAATATTCAAGTCTTGTATCTTCAGATATATGATCTCGAGCTTAACTTCAGTGTGCAAGGTCTATTTCTACAACTATAAAATTAGAACAACAAATATTTCCCTAATTTTCAAAAATAATTACATAAAAATACTTGTGAATCTAATGAAATATAAGGTATTATCAACCATTGTTGTTTATTGTTACAGAGCAGCATACTGTGACATTATTTCCTAAAGCACCAGAAAGATTATATGTCTAATTTAGTTACTCCCATTCCCCATACTTAACAGAATAATCTCCACAGGGTCAACAAATTTCTTGCCTAAACATTTTTTCTTGGCAAATTTTTAAATAAACAAGGCTGTTTATGATTCTCCATTTTACAAAATATTTTCAAGTAACTTGTTTCAGATACAAACATCCAATTAAAAACTGCATTAAGGCCGGGTGAGGTGGCTCACACATATAATCCCAGCACTTTGGGAACCCAAGGTGGGCGGATCACAAGGTCAGCAGTCGAGACCAGTCTGGACAACATGGTGAAACCCTGTCTCTACTAAAAATACAAAAATTAGCCAGGCGTGGTGATGCACACCTGTAGTCCTAACTACTCAGGAGGCTGAGGCAGGAGAATTGCTTGAACTCGGGAGGCAGAGATTGCAGTGAGCTGAAATTGCACCAGTGCACTCCAGCCTGGGCAACAGAATAAGACTCTGTCTCAAAAAAAACACGCATTAAGTAAAACAATTGCTACAAAGAAAGTTGTATTTCTACATATGTATATAGTCTGATGTGTAATGAAATACCTTTAACACGTCAGGAAGCATCTTCTGTAACTTCTTCTCTCCTATGATACAGAAGCACTGCTGAAGCATTTCTTTTTTGTCTGATATGTAGAAACTAACTGGTTTCAATGAGACAGTCAGGTCCAGTCCACCTTCTTCCAGGTCACTGTGCTCTGCCAAGAATAATTCTTTCTCCAAAGTTGGCAAAATATATTTGCTTTCCTAAAGTTAAAATAAAGAAACATTAAATACTACTACTTAAAATATGAAGAATATGTATGACATCATTTTCATTTAATAATTATTCTTTATCAAAAATTCTCAAATACTTTGCACAATTATTTATCTAAAACCACAGGAGAGAATATTTAATTGTTCAATATTCTTTTATTTTCCTCTCCAAACTGCAATTAACTCAAGCAGTAGCTATAAAGGGAAGAGATATTTAGGACACACAAACAAAAGTATACTAAATATTGAACAATTTCTTAAAGTTTTAAATTTTTGAAAAATTAGGATATTCCCCTAACAGGCCATCCACCCAAAAGTTCTACGTATGCATTATCACTGTACTTAAATCCATATAAATAGATTGAAGTAAAAAAGTTACAAATCACAATTATTATTCAGTAAATTAATATACTTACCAGGAGCTATCATTTTTAAAATTTACATAATCATAATGAAAGTAACCAATTTCAGTAATTTAAGATATTTCTGTCCATTTTACTCTCTCCCAACTCTATCCAGTCTCTCCAAATCTATTCCATCATTCTGTTCCAAACTCCTACAATGTTTTGCCTAGGTTACACCAACAGCCATTAAATGGGACTCTCTGAATCTAATCTGAGGTTTGTTTTGTATACTGTTAGCAGAATGGATCGTATAAAACGTGTATGTGTGCATCCTTCCCATTGCTCTTAAGGTAATATGGCCTACATGGCCTTCATACTCATTCTTGTGTTCAGGACACAGTCTTCTTTGAATTACTGAAGTGTAACCTATTCTTCTTTCAGCTCATACAGGCAGGGCTTCTGCATACCATTTTCCTAGGACAGTCTTTCCTCTCTCCTTTCTCTATCACTCTTACAAGATTAACAAATTCAGATAATTCAGACAATTCAACAGTCATTTTCTCTGGAAAATCTTCCCTGACCACAGAGGTCAGAGTTGTTTACAAAGCAGTTTTAAAATGGGTCAATCTTAAAGAATACTATAATAATTAGACTCAAAAAGTAAAAGAATTAGTACTTGTTCTCAACGGCTTAAAATGTAATGATGCAGAGAAACTGGAATCCTCATACACTGTCAGCAGGAGTATACAACTGTGCAGCTACTTTGGAAGCTAATTTGGCAGTTCCTCAAAGAGTTACCATATGACCCAGCAATTCCATTCCTAAATATACACTCAAGAGAAATGTAATAATACATCCATACAAAAACTTGTTCTTAACGGCATTACTCATAGTAGCCAAAAGGCAGAAACAACACAAATGTCCATCAAGTGATAAATGGAAAAATGAAATGTGGTATAGTGGTACCTATGCACAGCTATACAAAAACAAAACAAAATGTGGTACAACAGCCATAAAAAGGCATGGATCTCTGTGATACAAAGGAATAAACTCAATGTGCTACAATATGGATGAACCTTAAAAACATTATGCTAAGTAAAACATGCCAGACACAAAACACCACATATTATATAATTCCCATTCATATAAAATGTCCAGAACAGAAAATGTATACATCTATAGAATTAAGAAATAAGTTAGTAGTTAAATAGCTATGGAGCACAATAGGGGTGAGTATTGAGGATAATAGCTACAAGTAACAGATAAGGTTGCTCTCTGGAGTGATGAACATATTTTAAAACTGACAGTAGTGATGGCTGCACAACTCGGTGAATACACACAAAATCACTTAACTGTACATGTGAAGTGGGTGAACTGTATGGTATGTCAACTATATTTCAAAAAAATAGGGAACTCAATACACAACAGATACAATAGCACTCTAAAGTTTGAGATGTTATCTACATGCCTAACACGCAACGACCTTTTCTTCACAAATACACACATATTTCATGAGAAGATGGGTTTCATTCCGTATGCAAATGTTTTCAATATTCAATTGACCAATGTTGTTGGTCTCCCTATCATAATGGAGTGTTAGAACTATGGAAACTGGATGGGCGAGGTGGCTCATGCCTGTAATCCCAGCACTTTGAGAGGCTGAGACAGGTGGATCACCTGAGGTCAGGAGTTCGAGACCAGCCTGGCCAACATAGTGAAACCCCATCTCTACTAAAAATACAAAAATTAGCTGGGTATGGTGGCAGGTACCTGTAATCCCAGCTATTCAGGAGGCCAAGGCAGGAGAATTACTTGAACCCAGGAGATGGAAATTGCAGCGGGTTGAGACAGTGCCACTGCACTCCAGCCTAGGTGACACAATGAGACTCCGTCTCAAAAAAAAAAAAAAAAGTAAACTATTTAAAATAAAAATGTGATATCCAGAATTGAATCTAGGTGTGATAAAACTTAATAGATCTGTATTAAATAATTTTTAAAGAGTTTTTTTAAAAATCACCCTAAAAAACTCCACTAGACCCAGATATTTCTGACAAATATATGAGAAGAAAATATAAACCAGTCTGGAACACACCAAAAAGACAAAAAGCTTCCTAACTCAATCCACTACAAAAATAAAAACCACAGGTTGATCTAATTTAGAAATATTTACATCAAATTAAAAATAGGCTGATGGCAGTGGCTCACGTCTGTAATCCCAGCATTTGGGGAGGGCGGATCCCAAGGTCAAGAGATTGAGACCATCCTGACCAACATGGTGAAACCACGTCTCTACTAAAAATATAAAAATTAGCTGGGTGTGACGGCATGCTCCTGTAGTCCCTGCTCCTCAGGAGGTGAGAGAGGAGAACTGTTTAAACTTGGGAGGCGGCAGTTACTCCACTGCACTACAGCCGGGCGACAGAGGGAGACTCCATTGCCGATGCGGTGGCTCATGCCTGTAATCTCAGCACTTTGGGAGGCCGAGGAGGGTGGATCACCCAAGGTACGGAGTTCAAGACCAGACTGACCAACATGGAGAAATCCCATCTCTACTAAAAGTACAAAATTAGCCAGGCGTGGTGGCGCACACCTGTGATTCGTGAGGCTGAAGCAGAACAGTCACTTGAATGCGGGAGGCGGAGGCTGTGGTGAGCCGAGATCACGACATTACACTCCAGCTTAGGCAAAAAGTGCGAAACTCCGTCTCAAAAAACAAAAAGAATAAAAGTAAAAATACTGAATTCCAGCCAAATAGAAGAAATTCAACAAACTAAAGAGAACTTTTCCCAAGACTCCAAAGACTGTTCAACATCAACTAATCTATCAATAAAAAACATTACATGATTGAAGGGAGAAAAAGTATGTGATCATCTCAACAGAATGCCAGAAAACCACCTGATAAAACTCTAGAACCCTACTGAACTAGGAATTGAAGAAAATTTTCCTAACCTGGTCAAAGACATTTCAAAACCTGTAACAAATAATTTCAAACTAATAACAGAGTGGTTAGATACAAGAAAAATACATAAAAATACACAGCCCATGCTTCCTTAATTCCCAACTTTCAAATGTCATGTTGGCCGGGTGCGGTCGCTCAGGCCTGTAATCCCAGCACTTTGGGAGGCCGAGGCAGGTGGATCATGAGGTCAGGAGTTCAAGACTCGCCTGACCAACAGAGTAAAACTTCATGTCTACTAAAAATGCAAAAAATTAGTAGGGCGTGGTGGAGAGCGCCTGTAGTCCCAGCTACTTGGGAGTCTGAGACAGGAGAATAGCTTGAAGCCCAGAAGCGGAGGTTGCAGTGAGCCGAGACTGCGCCACTGCACTCTAGCCTGGGCAACAGAGCCAGACTCCGTTTCAAAACAACAACAAAAATGGAATGTTAAAAAACATGAGAATACAGAATAGTCTCATAATCTTGCAATAGGAAAGATCTTTCTAAACAACACATAAAATCCAGAAGGCTCAAGAAAATATTCGCTTTGACTACAAAAAAAATCAAAGGCAAATTAAAGACAAAAAAAAGACAAAAATTTAAAAAAAATCAAAGACTTCAGTACACCCTGGACAACGTTACAACAATGTTTGCAATACACTCTACATAAAAATTAGAACCAAGGCTTTATGTGAAAATATTCGAAACTTATCAGTTAAAAGTTGAAACACTGAAGAGAAAAATGTGCAGAGGATATGTACAGGAAAATACATAAGAAGGAATCAAATGGCAACTAAAAATATAAAAATGTTCAATCTCACTAATCAGGAAAATAAAAATTAGTCTGGCAATTTTTTTAAAAAAATGGTTATCAAATGCTAGTTAAGAATTTCGGAAATAAGTATAATTATACATGTGTATTCTTATATGTATGCTGTTTGGACTACAAATCTGTACCTATTTGGAAAGCATTTGGTGGCATTCACCAAGTTTTTTCATAGCATAAGCCTTGACCCAGGAATCTGAGTTCTCACTCTCCCAACATAACTCTTGGTAGAAGATATATAAACAAAGGTGTTTGTAATGTAGTTACAACAATACAAAAAAACCCTGCAAACCTAAATAGCAGTAAGAATATAAAATACCAGGAAGTCACTAAAAATAACAAACCACGTATAGAAAAAAACCTATCACAACAATGCAGGCATTCGACAGCGGGAATAACACTATAGCTTAAGTGTAGGAACTTAAATACATATATCTGACGAGAAGTAATGAAAAGAGGCCGCATATCAAAATATTAATGGAGAGGCAAGAAGATGCTTTCCCTTTATTTCCACACTGAATGAATTTAAAGTACATATTCATTCTTTTTGAAACAAATTATGAATTTTTTTCAAACGGTGTTATGTTGGCAGATTAGCAGCATATATACTTTTGTAGTCAGATATTTGGATTCAAATCTAGGAGCTATTAACAAACTCTGTGATCGTAAGTGAAGTTTCTTAACCTCTTTGGACTTCAATTTTTCTCATCTGTAATGTAGAGTTAACCATATCTATGAAAAGATGAAGACAAAGGGAGAAGTGTTTGACTAGCAAGGGCAATGAAGGCTAGCTTCCAACTCATACTCTTCTGAGAGACTGAAACCATTGGAGTGGAAGGAGCCAAAGGTGAAAAAAAAAGTCAAGTGATCAGGGAATCCAGGAACTTGAAGTTCAGGATTCAATATATGGATGGGAGTGTGGAGCTCACCAGGACTTAGGAACATGAACCACAAGCAGGGACGACCTTGGGATCGCCGCGCTAGCAGTAAGCTCCAGCCGGCGCCCCATCCCTCTGGTAGCCCAACTACTTCCGAAAAAGCAGCAGCGCCGGGAAGCGGCGAGAGGGGCGCGCACGCACCTGCTGCAGGGAGCCCGAGACGCTGGAAGAAGAGTCGGTACTCCTCCGCTTCCGGCGCTCGCTGCGCTCCACGCTGCTCCCACCCCAGCAACTGCCGGCGCTCCCACCGCCGGTGACACTTCCACTGAAGCTGGCATTCCCACAGCAGCTGACGCTCCCGCAGCCCCCGGCGCTCCCGCAGCCGCTAGTGCTTCCACTGCCGCCGCTGGCCAAGGCGGGTATGAGGTCTGGGGCAACGAGCGCCGCGGCCGCCTCCTGACTGCTACGTTTGCGCCGTTTCTCCCGGGAGGACTTTTTCCCCGTCATGATCCCTCTGCTGCAACCATCGGAGGAAAGCACGCCGTCTCCGGTGCGACCAACGGCCGACTCCCGCAGCCGTGGGCTGCAGGCACTGGCGTCGCAGGTTTACGTCACTTCCGGCCGTGTCGCAGAACGTGGTGAGGCGTTTTTGGAGGGGGTGCCAGAACTAGTTGCCCTTCCTCCTCCACTCGCGGAGGTCGGCTTGAGTGTGTAGTGAATAGCCCTTGTAGTCGGAGTTTGTTTTGTTTTTATACCTCTACAAAGGATAGAGGGCCCTTTTAACTTCAAACGTTTTTAGTGTTTGTCAGTTTACAGTAAGGTTGAAGTATGGTTGCTGATTCCCCATTTTCGTTTACCTCCAAATTTTAAGCTATTAACAACGCTGTAACAAAAAGAGAAGTTATGGAAAAGTTGTATCTCATTTTCGTCATCACCTCGGCAAATTACGTATTTCTAGCGTAGAGGCTAATATGGACAAGTAAAGGACTTGAGTTCGTTTTCGAAAATTGGGAGTGGAACTGGCGTGGTGCCTCACCTGTAATCCAAGCACTTGGAAGGCAAAGGCGGGTGGTTCACGAGGTCAGGAGATCGAGACCAGCTTGGCTAACATGGTGAAATCCTGTCTCTACTAAAAACAAAAAATTAGCCGGCCGTGGTGGCATACCCAGTAATCCTAGCTCCTGGGGAAGCTGAGGCAGGAGAATCCCTTGAACTTGGGAGGCGGAGGTTGCAGTGAGCCGCGATCATGCCACTGCACTCCAGCCTGGGTGACAGAGTGAGACTCTGTCTCAAAAATAAAATAAAATAAAATTGACAATGGTTCACATATTTTACAGGTGGATGTAACCTAAACAAAAGAACAAGAACACTTAAGAAGTGAACCGCAGGGGCTTAGGGGAAAAAGGTAGAGCCTGGGGCAAAACTAGCTGGATGGTTGTAATTCTTTGCCCTTCCCTGGATTAAGAGGCAATTAAAGAAGCTTCCCTTCAATGTGTGTCCTATTTGTCTCAGTCATTCAACAATTACTTCACAAGTGCCTAAAACAAACCAGCCCAGGGTTAATAACCAGGAATACTTCTGACCCTAGGAAAACTGTTTCCCCCAGGCCTCACTCTTAAATTAGCCTTATAAAATGCTGGGGTGAGCCCACTATGTTCATAGGAGTTCCATTAAGTATCACACTCATTAAGAGTCATACCTGAAATGACTTGAGAGTATTGTATTCACAGATAAGAAAAATACATAAAATCAATAGTGTGTTGTATTTATAAACCTGTTATGGAGTGAATTGTATCCCTGATACTATCCTTATAATTTTAATAAAACTAAATTGCTAATTTTTTTTTTTCAAGACGAAGTTTTGCTCTTGTTGCCCAGGCTGGAGTGCAGTGACGTGATCTCAGCTCACCATAATCTCCACCTCCCAGGTTCAAGTGTTTCTCCTGACTCAGCCTCCCAAGTAGCTAGGATTAGAGGCATGTGCCACCACGCCCAGCTAATTTTGTATTTGCTGGTCTCAAAGTGCTAACCTCAAATGTTCCACCCGTGTCAGCCTCCCAGAGTTCTGGGATTACCAGCGTGAGCCACCGCACCTGGCCAAATTGCTAGACTTTTAACAAAAGGTAAGTTTTCAATAGAAAACTATCTACAGATAGTACCTTTGTCTCGGTTAAGAAATCTCAAGTTTTCCATTTTGAGATATTTCCCAGATTCTGTACTCCAGTGGTGTTATAGGACTTATTAAGAAGTTATTTTGGAACAGAACAGAGGCCTCAGAAATAACACTACACATAAAAAAAAATTATTTTAGGCAGATAGAGAGGAAAAGGGGTCTTTGGGAAGTTTTTTTTTTTTCCTTTTAAGGCAGCTCCAGAAATGTTTCTTGTCTAGCAAAAAAAACTGGGCTGACAAGCTTTGGTATACAAATGCAGGCTATTAGAAACTGGGTTTACTCAATATGGTGATTCCCCTTTTCTTCTTGTCCCCACATGTGCCTAGCAACATGGCCGTCCCCACATATCCCCATGTGTGTAGAACATCATGGCACCCTACATTTGCATATTAAAAGGCTAGGGTGGGAGGGCCAGATCTTTTGCAGGCTGTGTAAATGACATACCTGGTCAAACCAATTCCCTGTGCCCTTTGCAAATCAGACACCATCTCCTCTCGAACTCCTGACCTCGTAATATAACTGGCTGTTGTCTGCTGCACCTGGGGTTCCCTCTTTCGGCTCTTCCCTCTGCCTCTGTATGAGGGAGCCTCTTCTTTATTGCCTATTACGTTCTCTGCTCCTTAAAACCACTCCATGTGTGTCTGTGTCATTTTATTTAAACCAGCAGGAGACAAAGGACTCTGGTGTTCCTCCAGTCCTTGGAGCCATATCAATGGGGTCACTGATGCTACTTGGTCTGAAGACCCTTCTGAGAAGCTCACTCAGCACAAAAATGCACTTTCTACCTTTCATCCCCCATGCCCTAACCGATCAGCAACCCTAGCTCCTCAGCCCCCTACCCACCAAATTTCCCTTAAAAACCCCTGTCCAAAACTTACTTGGGGGTAATTTGAGGTTCCCTCCCATCTTCTTGTTTGGCTGCTATACCATTATTAAACTCTTTCTCTGCTGCAACTCCTGCTGTTTCCATGTGTGGGTGTGTCACCATGTCGTGGGTAATATAACCTGTTGGTCCTATAACATCACCCACAAAATTCGTATGTTGAATCCCTAACTCCAATGTGACTGAATTTGGAGACAGGATCTTTAAGGAGGTAATTAAGATTAAATGATGTCAAAAGGATGGGTCTCTAATCTAATATAACTGATGTCCTTACTAAAAGAAGAACCTGCCTGCAGTGCAAGCTACTCAGAAGGCAAACTGGGGAGGACTGCTTGAGGCCAGAAATTCTGGGCTGTGGTGTGCTATACTGATCAGGTGTCTGCACTTAGTTCAGCATCAATATGGTGACCTTCTGGGAGTGGACCAGGGGTGAACTGGCCCAGGCCAAAAATGGAGCAGGTAAAAACTCCCGTGCTAGGCCAGGTGCAGTGGCTCACACCTGTAATCCTAGCAGTTTGAGAGGCTGAGGCACAGATCACTTAAGGCCAGGAGTTCAAGACCAGCCTGGCCAACATGGTGAAACCCATCTCTATTGAAAATACAAAAATTAGCCAGAAATTGCTTGAACCCAGTAGGTGGAGGTTGCAGTGAGCTGAGATGGTGCCACCACACTCCAGCCTGGGTGATGGAGTGAGACTCCATCTCAAAAAAACAAAACAAAATAAAAACAAAAGAAACAAAAACACCCATGCTGATTAGTAATGAGATCACAGCTGTGAAAAGCCACTGCATTCCATCCTCAACAATATAGCAAGACCAAGCCTCTAAAAAAAGAACAGAGACTGCCCTGTCGTCTCACCATGCACAAAGGAAAGGCCATGTGAAGACACAGTGAGAAGGCAGCCTCTACAAGCCAGGAAGAGAAGCTTCACCAGAAACCAACTTAGACGGCACATTGATCTTGGACCTTTAACCTCCGGAACTGAGAGAAAATACATTTCTGTTTAAGCCACCCAGTTTGTGACACTTTGTTACGGCAGCCTGAGCTAGCTAAAATAGATCTAAAATGTTATGTGTGCCTGGATAGAGCTAGTTCTTTATTAATTCCTGGCTGCAGATTACTCTTGTAAAATCCATTGAGAAGCTCCTGGGTTTCCACTTTGTTCTACAGCAACCTGTCAAACAGTGTTCGTATTTCTTCAGGAGGACCAAAAAAGCAAGGCACTCCTCACTAGATTGCTGAACGGTATTTATGAACTTGGCAGATGAATTACAGTCTTTGTCTGCCCGCTCACACACTTGTTCTAGGACACAAAAGCATTGTTCTACCACTGGTGTTAGAGAAGGAGAGAAAATAGACAAAATCCATGCCTTCATAAGCATATTTTCTAGTGAGGTGAAACAATGAGAAAATACACAATAGGAAGTGCTTTCCTCCTCACTTTGGCACTCTGCATTCTTCTTACCCTGTTTTTCTTCAGCACCCTTAAACACCACCACACATATATTTATCTGTCTCCTTCCACTTGAATGTAAACTCCTGAAAAGCAAGGACTTTCTTTGCTTCTTTTTTTTTTTTTTTTTTTTTTTTGAGATGGAATCTTGTTACCAGGCTGGTGTGCAGTGGCGCAATCTCTTCTCATTGCAACATCCACCTCCCGGGTTCAAGCGATTCTCCTGCCTCAGCCTCCCAAGTAGCTGGGACTACAGGCACACACCACCATGCCCAGCTAATTTATTGAATTTTTAGTAGAGTCAGGGTTTCACCATGTTAGCCAATATGGTCTTGATCTCTTGACCTCGTGATCTGCCCGCCTCAGCCTCCCAAAGTGCTGGGATTACAGGCATGAGCCACCATGCCCAACTTATTTGCTTCTTTATTCCCAATATCCCACTGTCCTTAATAAAAATTTGGCATAGTCCAGTCACAGTGGCCCAATCTGTAATACCAGCGGATTCGGAAGCTGAGTTGGGTGGATCCCTTGAACACAGGAGTTCAAGAACATCCTGAGCAACATAGCAAAACATCATCTCTACCAAAAATACAAAAAAAAAAAAAAAAAAAAAAACTAGATAGGCATGGTGGCACACGCCTGTAGTTCCAGCTACTCAGGAGGCTTAGATGGAAGGATTACCTGAGTCTGGGAAGATAAGGCTGCGGTGAGCTGTGATTGCACACTGCACTCCAGTATGGGTTACAGAGTGAGTAAAATTAATGGCTAGAAACCAGTCCTTAATAAATGATGTTGATAGGAGGTTTGCAGTGCTCTTACATCGCATGGCAGAGAGATTTAGCTGTAGGGACTTAGCTGCTACTGTGAAGTTCACAATCAAGTGGGCTTTGGAACCATGGGTACAAATTGCTTTCTACATGGTGTTCTGCTGAATGGAAGACAGGGAAGGACTTTGACTCATGCTAAGAACATGCCACAGAGACATCACAAGCCTGTTGAACCACATGAAATTGGCTTTTTACAAGCTGAAAATGGTTGAATGTTGATTGAAGCAGCAGAGAGAAAAAAAAAGAAAGTAGTTGAATATTGACAGTTTCATATGGTCCAACTTAATATGCTTAAGAGACCAGCACTAAACATTGCTATGGACTTAAAGCTCTGCAAACAAACGCAGACTGCTTTTCTGCCTACAACAAGTGCATGGGAGGGTGGACAGAGATTGGTCCTTCTAAACCAATTTCAGTAAAGCAGTGAGAGCACTGATCACAATGATTGCCAGGGACAGACACGCATTAATGCTGGGGTCAATCAGTTATTCTCTGGGATTTTTATAAAGAGATGCTAGGTGAGAAATTTGCTCTTTCACACTAAGTCATCACTTAACTTCATTACAGTCAACTGTAAGGAAATTATCTCCTAGGCTATTAGTTGTCATGTTCTCTGTCTTGTGACAATTCTAAGAAAATGAGGCCAACAAAAGCACTTGCTGAAACAAGTAACAAAACCCTGATACTATCATTTTCCATCAGTGAGACATCGTAATTCTTTTTTTTTTCTTTCCCATTTAGCTGGAGTGCAATGGTGCGATTTCAGCTCACTGCAACCTCCACCTCCCAGGTTCAAGCAATTCTCCTGTCTCAGCCTCCTGAGTAGCTGGGACTACAGGTGTTCACCACCATTCTGGCCAATCTTCTGGTATTTTAAGTAGAGACAGGGTTTCACCATTATCAGTTGGGCTGGTCATGAACTCCTGGCCTCAAATGATTCCCCCGCCCCCGGCCTCCCAAATTGCTGAGAATACAGGCGTGAGCCACCGAAGCCCACCCAATCTGATTGCTCTCCGTCACTTGCATCCTAAAGTCCTAATTAATACAACAAAGTACATGTAAGATCTTCCATGATGTCAACAGCATTTTTCTCTTCAGCGTTTCCTAGAAATATACTCTATACAACCCTATCTATACTTACTGTATCTAAGATTCATTTAAGTATTACTTATTTAAAATATTTCCAAATCACTTCCATTCTCAATCCTCCTAAAATTTACCACTTCCTTTTTTGTAATCCACTGTTCTCCCTACAGTGTTCAGAACTCTTTACTGCAGGCACTTGCTCAGTATCTCCTCCAATATACTGTTAGTTTGCAGGAAGAAAGGGCATGTATTATACATTTTTTTTTTTTTTTTGAGACGGAGTTTCGCTCTTGTTACCCAGGCTGGAGTGCAATGGCGCGATCTCGGCTCACCGCAACCTCCGCCTCCTGGGTTCAGGCAATTCTCCTGCCTCAGCCTCCTGAGTAGCTGGGATTACAGGCACGCACCACCGTGCCCAGCTAATTTTTTGTATCTTTAGTAGAGACGGGGTTTCACCATGTTGACCAGGATGGTCTCGATATCTTGACCTCATGATCCACCCGCCTCGGCCTCCCAAAGTGCTGGGATTACAGGCTTGAGCCACCGTGCCCGGCCTTAAACATTTTATTTTTCTGACTTATCACAATGTGTCGAGGAATTCCAAGGTCAGGAACATCTTGGAACATCACCTAAAATGAGCCCCAACATCTCATTTTAGGCCTAGGACCAATTATCAGACTATCTACTTTACAAAAGTGCTTTAGTTAACTTTCTCCTCTTTACAGCTTCCATTACACACCTATTCTGAAGACTATTTTAACCCCTAAGGAAGCTCAAATATGATATAATCAAGTCAAAATAACAAACACATATCCCCTATAAAGTATTCCTACAAATAGTTTAATCTCAATGGAAAGAAGCTTTCAGTTTACAGGAACTAGGTGTTGCAGTCAGTCTCCATGATAGACAGTCCCTGATAATCCCTCCTCTACTGGTATTCACTGCCTTGCATAATCCACTCGCCTGATTAACTTACTTCCAACCAATATAATACCTTGATTTGAGATATCACTTATGTGATTATAGATTTCATATTTGGTCATGCCAGCAGACTCTCCCTTGCTGGCTCTAATGATGCAACTTGCCTTACTGGGGAGGCCCATATAGCAAAAATCAGAGAGGGCAGTCTGCTCAATAGCTAGCTAGGAATTGAGGTCCTCAGTCCAACCCCAAAAGAACTAAACGCCAAGGATGTGACTTGAAAATGAAACCTTCCTCACTAGAGCCTTTAGATGAGACCCGAGCCTTGGCTGATACTTCAGTCTGAAGTGAAACAAGGAAACAGAGAATCCACCTAAGCTATGTTGAGATTCCTGACCCACAGAACATTTAAGCAAATGTGTGCTATTTCTAAGTTTTGGGGTAATTTACTAAGCAACAATAGATAACCAATACCAAAGGGTTGTAGAAAAATATTTTACAAACACAAAAGGTGAGGTGCTTCACATGCTGGAGTGCCCTAAACATTCCAAAAAGTCAATGATAGTTTTAAAAAATGAAACACTGTTCTAGATTAAGAGGCCAAAGAGGCATATAACCAAATAACTATTAATAAATACATAAATCTTGATTATTTAGATCTTTTTAAAGCAACAGTTATAAAAGGCATTCTTGGAACAATGAAGAAATATAACATATGGACTAGATATTAGATGTTATGAAATTACTAATTTCCTGAAGTGTGATATTATCAGTAATAAATTACGTTCTTAAAAATGCCTTCATTCTTATAAGATGCATATTGAAGTATCCAGTTGATAAGCATTTAAGTAATTTCAAAAGAAAGTATAAACTATGGAGATAAAGCAAATCTGGCAAAATACTAATAACTGTGGAATCTAGTTAACAAGTTTACGAACGTTCACTATATTTCTTTCAATTGTTTGCATTTTCTGTTTTTTTGAGACAATGTCTTGCTCTGTCAACACTCAGGTTGCAGTATAGCAGTACAATCATGGCTCACTGCAACCCTAACTTCCCAGGCTCAAGTGATCCTCCCACCTCAGCCTTCTGAGTAGTTGGGATTATGGGCATGCAACATCACACCTGGCTAATTTTAAATTTTTTTGTAGAGATTCAGTCCATGTTGCCCAGGATGGTCTTGAACTCTGGGCTCAAATGATGCTCTGGCCTCGGCCTCCCAAAATGCTGGGATTACAAGTGCAAGCCACTGCACCCAGCCTCTTTCAATTTTTATGTATGAATATTTTTATTAAAAACTTGAAGTGCGGCCGGGCGCGGTGGCTCACTCCTACAATCCCAGCACTTTGGGAGGCTGAGGCAGGTGGATCAGGAGGTCAAGAGATCGAGATCATCCTGGTCAACAAGGTGAAACCCCATCTCTACTAAAAATAAAAAAATTAGCTGGGCATGGTGGTGCGCACCTGTAGTCCCAGCTACTCAGGAGGCTGAGGCAGGAGAATTGCTTGAACACAGGAGGTGGAGGTTGAGGTGAGCCGAGATGGTGCCATTGCACTCCAGTCTGGGTAACAACAGCAAAACTCTGTCTCAAAAAAAAAGAAAAAAGTTGAAGTGAAACTCATGGAAAAATTATGTTAAATAAAGTCTTCAAAACTGTATTTATAATCGCAACTACATGGCATATATTTCTACAGAAAAGAATGCATTATAAATTAGAATAAATAATTTTTTTTAAAAAAGATTGAATAACATTTTAAAATCTCAAGTCTGGAATTTATCTAAGACTTCCAGGAAGGATGATACATCACAATTGGTCTTTTATGCATTTTATCATTTCCTAATAAAATAACCATAACATACAAGTGATAACTGCTAAGTAACCTACCTCCCACTCTTATCCACAGAATTGTCTCTGTAAAGAATCCATTTTTACTTATGCTCCTTCAATCACTTAAGAAAATTACGATGTCCAGGCACAGTGGCTCATGCCTGTAATCCCAGCACTTTGGAAAGCTGGGATTGCAAGGAGGCAGAGGCAGGCAGATCATCACCTGAGGTCAGGAGTCCAAGACCAGCCTGACCAACATGGAGAAAGCCCACCTCTACTAAAAATACAAAATTAGCCAGGTGTGGTGGCGTGCCTGTAATCCCAGCTACTTGGGGGGCTGAGGCAGGAGAATCACTTAAACCCAGGAGTGGGAGGTTGCAGTGAGCTGAGATCGCGCCATTGCACTCTAGCCTGGGTAACAAGAGCGAAACTCCATCTCAAAAAAAAAAAAAAAGATTATGAGGTAGATAATAAATTTCATTGCATTGCTATTCAGTTATAAATTCACATAGTCATGTAAATAGTAACATACTCATCTAAAAGAACCTAATGCTAGAGAGAAGACAATAGTTAAGAATTGGAGACAATACTAATTTAGCTCTTGTAGGCAATGGGGTTTCAAATGCAACATGATGTACATTAATTCTAAGAGCGTACCACTAGAGGTGGGACAGCAACGTATATCAGTCTAAAAAACATAAACTATCTTGATCTACCAATTCCATGTATAAAATGTATTCCTAGGGAACTGGTAAGACTCTTTTGAGATTTGTCACAGCATTGCTTGATAGCTGAAAGTTGGAAACAGTGCCAGTTAATAAAAAATGGGTTAATCCGTATGATAGAATATTATATTTATTAATGTGGACCTCTTTGTACCAAATATAAGTTTAAACATCAGGTTATCAAAGAGTATGTATGATACAATGCCTTTTTAATAAAATAAAACACATTTACATACATAGTCAATATGCCAAAAGATGTTAAGAATAGTTTTCTCTAAATAGAGGCATTACAGGCAATTTTTATTTGGGGTATGTGTGTGTGTTTTACTCAACAAATGTTTATTACTTTTGTATTCAGAAAAAAACATTAAGAGAATCATAGGAAAGTTTAACTAAAAAAGAAGAAAATCTTTAAAATATTATTTAGCATATCTTTCAAGCAAGATTGTTTTCTTTTGCTAAGCTATATTTTGTAATCTTCACAATAAACGTGAAATGGTAGAATAAAAGTTGATATAAAAAAACTTGTACAGTAATAGGAAGCAGTGTTTACATTTTGCCGCCCCTTACATTTCAAAGAGGAAGCTCATATTCTTAACCAAGAAGACTGTCTTATCATTAATCAAAGGTATCTACTTTTCCTAAATATTGCAAATAAATTGTTTGTACTTACAACTGCATGCTACACTAGACTTATTAGCAAGAAAGCAGTGTATTATAAAGGAACCAGCCAGATCTGTGTTAAACTCCTAATTTTGCCATTTAACTTTGACATAACTACCTATACCCAATCAACAAAAGGAAAGTATAGGTACCTAACAGAGTCAGTAAACAGAATACTTGAAGTCCAGGTACACACCAGGGAGTGCAATTTAATACTCGGCAAAGTACGTATCCCCTCTATTTACATTTTA
This sequence comes from Saguinus oedipus, assembly GCA_031835075.1. NCBI lineage: Eukaryota > Metazoa > Chordata > Mammalia > Primates > Cebidae > Saguinus > Saguinus oedipus. The sequence goes on from CM063169.1 coordinate 139,157,890, forward strand.
CTCATTTCCTTTTGATATTCCAAAAGTTTTTACTTGGATTACTCGAGACAATTAGAACCTTTTTCTGCCCATTTGGGGAAGAATTATTCTAACAAGGGTGTAATTTGGCATTAAGCCAGGAAACTCACGGTTTTTTGTACCATGATTTGAGAATGTTCTCACTTTTGGCAATGTCCTCTTTGTGAAAAGATCTTTCCCACTTTTAAAAGTAGAAATAGTTACGCTTCTCTCAAGAAATTGGGTTACCTCAGACACTAAAAACTGTGTAATTAATACGATGGTTCCTTCTTTGTATTAATTGCTAATATGTTCACACGAATCTGTGAACTCCTCTCTAGAAAGTATAGCATGGCATGTACTTTGAGTAGTTAACTCACTTAGCTTCAATTTTCTTTTTCTCTCTAAAAATGATTCATCCTATTGTATCTACTTCTGAAAGCAGAGATAATACTGGCCCTCATTTAAAGGGGTTTTAAGGATTAAATATCAGAGTGTCTACTATACTGCCTGGACCACATAGAGGGCTCAAAAATAGTAATTTCACATGACAGGTTTTAGACTTTCAAAGAATACAGTTTGATGTACTCTTGCTTATGTCATCACCCGATGAAACTCAAGATGTTCCAAATTCCCTTTGAAATAATGGGAAATGGCAAAAATAAACAGTCACATATCAAAACTAGAATGAAAAATGAAGTTACCTCAAATACTGAAGGGCAAAATAAACCAGACCCAAGCCTGGAGTTAAATTGAGACCTTGTCTGTCTGAACTGATACATGCCTAACATAGCTTACCAACTGGCTTTTTCTTCATCTAAAAATAAGCCATCAAACAAATATACTTTAGGATTTATAAAGGACAAATCAAGAATTTATCTTATATTGTTTTATTATATGAATAATTTATATATTATTTTATAAATTTAATATAACTTAAAAAATGTTAGTAGTTAATCTAAAACAAGAACTTGAAATGTATCAGTGCTGTTCGAAGAATCTAGCAATGAAAATAGGTGAAGTTAAATAAAAGATAATTGACAACAACAGGTTGGTGTATTTAAGTAATAAAAGCAAGTCATATGAATAAAAGCCCTTGTCTCCTCCTTAGTGGCTAAGGCAAGGGGAAAATGTCATTGTCATTGTGTTGCTGCTGATTATAGCTCCTTTTAAATTTGTTTTCATACTCTTGAAAACTTACCCACATTACACAGGAAAATCTCACAATTCAACAGTGCAAAAATTTTATTTGTTTCCCCTCCCCACCACTTTACAACATCTAAAATTTTACTTAATCCACAGTATTCTTTTCTTAATCATCTGGTATCAGTCATGTCAAATGTGAGGAAATAAAAACACTAATCAATTACAAATCTCAGTCCCCCTTCCCCATCGCTACAGCAAATTTAGGATAAATCTACAGCATTCACTTACTTTTGCTGGTTCTGATACTGAGGAATACTTTTTTATTTGAGAATCAACACCTAAAGACTTGGCTAATTGTACAGCATTTGAATCATCACTGATAAGTGTTCCAAGAGCCACAAGAAGTCTAAAAGTGGCTTCTAGGTCTTGTACTACTTCCAAAATTGTGCTAATTAGTGACAAACATTGAGCTTTCCCTTCAATGTTATGGTCTTTATGAAAACAAACAGAATAGTTCAGGGTCAATGTAGCCAGAGCAATGTGAATGTTCTTATTGCTCCCTGATTTCAGTTTTATTGCATGGGACATCAGTGATTCCCTCTCGGACATCATGAGTTTTTGTCCTGCCTGGCCAATAAAACAATTGCAAAAAGTCCTGAGAGCAAGCAGCTGGTTTGCTGGCTTTCCTTTAGGGTTCAGAAGATTGATGAGATGACTGCTGAACTGAGCTCCTTCTTTTTCACTGCAGAAGTTCTCATTCACGCTGGGGTGTTTAATTGACAACCGAAGAATGTCAAGTGCAGGAAAGACAATATCTATTTTAAAAAAATGTCATTAATGTTTATGGAAATAAAGACCATTTCTTTTGACTATCAACTTTTAAGGATTTTTTTCCCACTACAAAATTAACCATTTTCGAAAATGTGAAAAATTTTGTGTATGCTTTATAAAATGCAAATATAAATAAATATATATATTTTTTGATATGGAGTCTCGCACTGTTGCCCAGTCTGGAGTGCAACTGCACGATCTCAGCTCACTGCAACCTCCGCCTCCTGGATTCACACAATTCTCCTGCCTCAGCCTCCTGAGTAGCTGAGATTGCAGACACACACCACCACACATGGATAATTTTTTGTATATTTAGTAGAGACAGAGTTTCACTATGTTAGCCAGACTGGTCTTGAACTCCTGACCTCAAGTGATCCGCTTGCCTTGGCCTCCCAAAGTGCTGGGATTACAGGTGTGAGCCACTGCGCCTGGCCAACTTCTCAGATTTATATAAACTAGATTTATTACTGTAAGATCATATTCGCTTTAAAAATAAGGTAACACTTTCAGGTTATCAAATAGCCTGACACACTGAGTATTCAAAAACGAATGGAAGGCCAGGTGCGGTGGCTCATGCCTGTAATCCCAGCACTTTGGGAGGCCGAGGCGGGTGGATCATGAGGTCAAGAGATCGAGACCATCCTGGTCAACATGGTGAAACCCCGTCTCTATTAGAAATACAAAAAATTAGCTGGGCATGGTGGCACGTGCCTATAATCCCAGCTACTCAGGAAGCTGAGGCAGGAGAATTGCCTGAACCCAGGAGGCGGAGGTTGCAGTGAGCCAAGATCGTGCCATTGCACTCCAGCCTGGGTAACAAGAGCACAACTCCGTCTCAAAAAAAAAAAAAAAAAAAATGGAAAGAATGGAGTGCAGACCTTGCTTTTTAAAATTCTGTAAGACCAAACAGTTCAACAGAGTTGTTATTTTTTTCTAATTATACTTTAAGTTCTGGGGTACATGTACAGAACATGCAGGATTGTTACATAGATATACACATGCCATGGTGGTTTGCTGCATCAATCAGCCCATCATATACATTAGATATTTCTCCTAATGTTATCCCTCCCCTATTTCCCTACCCGCTGCTATTCCTCCCTTAGCCTCCCAACCCCCACCCTCTGACAGGCCCTGGTGTGTGATGTTCCCCTCCCTGTATCCATGTGTTCTCATTGTTCAATGCCCACTTATGAGTGAGAACATGCTGTGTTTGGTTTTCTGTTCTTGTGTCAGTTTGCAGAGAATATTGGTTTCCAGCTTTATCCATATCCCTGTAAAGGACATGAACTCATCCTTTTTATGGCTGCATAGTATTCTACAGTGTATATGTGCCACATTTCTTTATCCAGTCTATCACTGATGGGCATCTGGGTTGGTTCCAAGTCTTTGCTGTTGTGAACAGTGCCACAATCAACATATATGTGCTTATGTCTTTATGACAGAATTATTTATAATCCTTTGGGTATAGACCCAGTAATGGGATTGCTGGGTCAAATGGTATTTCTAGTTCTAGATCCTTGAGGAATCGCCACACTATCTTCAATAATGGTGGCATTTACACTCCCACCAACAGCGTAAAAGCATTCTTATTTCTCTACATCCTCTCCAGCATCTGTTGTTCTGCTGACTTTTTAATGATCACCATTCTAACCGGTGTGAGATGGTATCACAATGTGGTTTTGATTTGCATTACTCTAATGACCAGTGATGATGAGCTTTTTAAAATGTTTGTTGGCTGCATAAATGTCTTCTTTTGCAAAGTGCCTGTTCATAACCTTTGCCCACTTTTTGATGGGGTAACAGGGAAAGTACTTAAGAGAAGAATTTCAGTTAACAAGTGGTAGGATGCTAATAGGTTGGAGGGAGCTTTATAATAATCATGGCCCTGGTTAGATGCCATCTGAATGAATAATCAATCTTAGCATCACTAAAGGTGAGGAATCCAACTTTATATGTGCCATAAAAGTAGTATGCATCATCATTTATAAAGGATTTCACCTAAAAAAAAAAAAAAAACCTACTGAACCAGAATCTAATTTTGCCACTAGCAGTAAATACAGAGATGGAGGAACATATCAGTAAAACCCATAATAGGGGATATTTTGTTGAAAAGAAAAAAAAGGCTTTTTTCTCTAATAAATCACAAGAAAAAAAATAAACTGGGCAAGGACTTTTTGGGAATTAAAAAAAACTTAACTGATGTAATTGGAAAAAAGTATACTTATAGTAAATGTTTGTACCCTAGGATTAACAGGTCACTAAGAGTATCTTGAATGCCTGTCAGGGAATCCAAAAATGCTTTGAAACGTATAAAACTGGTGCATGTATGGGGATCATTATATTACTTTCAGATTCTCTTAAGGCATGTAACCAAAATAAGATTATCAATTCCAGTAGTGTAGTGAACCCTCTTCATAAAGATTTTCCAAAGTGAATTAGAACTACCCAAGTTAACTTTTATTTAATCTAGAAACACCGGTAATATTGACAGAAATGTAGGTAACACTTCTTGCTTTCTAGTTACATTTTTGAAGTGTTTATTTACCTTCAGGCCAGTTAATAGCTTTCCACAAAATCTGAAGTTGCTGGACTGTGGGTTTTTCTGAAGAACTATTACATATTAGAGACAGTATCTTCTCAAGAAGTATCAAGTCATCCTCAGTTAATTTCTTCTCTTCAGGTGCAGTTCCATTAAGTTCCTTCAGTTTACCTAGAACCCAAAACCAAACTTTCAAAATTCCCTAACTGTAACTGGCCAGATAATAGATAAACGCCAAGACTTTCAATAAAAGTACTCTAGTGTACACCATGGAGAGTTAAGACTTTTCTCACCAATTATCAAAAACCATAAAATAAGGATAAGGCTTGTGAGTATTATTTTTTTTTTGAGATGGAATCTCACTCTGTTGCCCACACTGGAGTGCAATGATGCGATCTTGCCTTACTGTAACCTCACTATCAGGGTTCAAGTGATTCTCCTGCCTCAGACTCCCAAGTAGCTGAGACTACAGGCAGCCATCACTACACCGGCTAATTTTTGTACCTGTAGTAGAGATGGGGTTTCACCATGTTAGGCAGACTGTTCTGACCTCAAGTGACCAGCCTGCCTCAAACTCCCAAAGCGCTAGAATTACAGGCATGAGCCACCACGTGCAACCTCCATTTTGAACGACTTTTTTTTTTTTTTTTTTGAGACGGAGTTTCGCTCTTGTTACCTAGGCTGGAGTGCAATGGCGCGATCTCGGCTCACCACAACCTCCCTCTCCTGGGTTCAGGCAATTCTCCTCCCTCAGCCTCCTGAGTAGCTGAGACTACAGGCACGCGCCACCATGCCCAGCTAATTTTTTGTATTTTTAGTAGAGACGGGTTTTCACCATGTCGACCAGGATGGTCTCGATCTCTTGACCATGTGATCCACCCGCCTCGGCCTCCCAAAGTTCTGGGACTACAGGCATGAGCCACCGCACCCGGCCTTTGAACGACTTTAAAGGCAATATCATGTGTCATATATACTCAACTATCAGTCAATCACCTGGTTCTCAATGAGAAAATTTTTAACAACTTTTTACCCAATTTATGTCAACTTCTATAGTTGTCAAAAAAATAAGAGTTAAATGCCTACTGATAACATCTAATTTATGACTTAGCTCCATATGCATATTTGACATTACATTATTTTAAAATTTTATTTAATGGACATACTGCCCTTTTTTCTCATCTTCACATTTCATGAAACAATCTCCTTCAAATCCTTCACATGTATCTTTCCTATCAGTATCCTTTTCTATCATGAATACTACTTTGAGTTGTTTCTTCAAAAATCTTTATCTCTAGAATAAAAAAAAGCCCAAATTCTGATAATAAAGGTAAATTATCCAAATTTACAACTTTGAAATCAATTATAAATGGAAACTTGAACATGTTTCACTAATCTCAGGTATTAACAATTTTAACACTAATAAATAAAAATGAAGTTTATTAAGGAATGCAAAAATCAAGATACCTGTTAGATTTTCACAAGAGTTAAAAGTCTAAAAGTGTGCATATTCTACATTATTCAAAATAAAGCGATTAAGAAAACATTCATGAGTGTCTTATAAATGTTCATAATACTGACCCTGCCTTAAACTCTGGTAAGTATGTTATGTTATCCCAATTATCATAATCTTTGTGGCAAACAAAGCTAACAGTACTCTTAGTCCAACACAACAACAAAACACTGTGTTTTGAGGAATACAAATAAACAGAAAAAGGAATCTAAGGCACTAAAGTAGCTTCACTTCTAATGGCCGATTTAAAATGAACTTTTATTATTTCTGAGGGCCACTAATTTTTTAAAGATAAGATCTTTATTTTTCAAATGCTTTACTCATTCATTTTCATTAATTTTTTTTCCTGAAAACATTAAGAGCTTGGGTGGGTAGAACTTACATTTTCTACCTTTAATTTTTTACTGATTAAAGTCATCATAAATTATTTACTTTATGTTTGTGTAAGGCTTCTTACAAAGTATTATAGATCCATTACCAGATTACCTATTGTGGTGGACATAGTTGTTTAATACCACAATAGAAATCTCTATTCGTATTAAATGCCCAATTCCTGACATGTTGGGAAAAGAAACAACCTTGATGACAACTCAAACAGTCTGTGAATATGTGAAAAGATTAATTATCAAGAGACTTACCTAATATTTGTGTAGGGTTTGCTTGGTCAAAAGTGACAGCCTCTTTTTTAGGGAAATAAATATTCATTGTTTTAGATGCAGCTGATCGGTAGGCACTATTCCCTTTTTAAAGAATAGAAGATGATGACAATCATAAGGAGTGACCAAAAATAAGATTTTTCTAACTACATAACTTAGTTTTCACAATTACTGAGATATGTAACTATTCAGTGCATGCAATAAACTAACAAGGAACCTCAAGAGAAAATATAAAGAAATCTACAAGATTTTGTATAATTTATATTTATTGATATAATATGGTTTTGGGAATGGAAACTTAAATGTAGAACAAGAACTTTCCATCTCATACTTTCTACTTCTTTTTTCTTTCTGAGACAGGGTGCAGTGGTGCAATCACAGCTCACTGCAGCCTCAATCTCCTGGGCTCAAGTGATCCTCCCACCTCAGCCTGCCAAAGTGCTGGGATTACAGACATGAGCCACCAAGCCTGGCCTAAGATTCAATCTAAATTATAAATTTTAAAAATCATCAAAAAATACCATATAATTGTATGAAAATTTCCGTTTTCATCTTCTCTAAGGCATACTGATCTCTTCTTTCTTATGTCTTTTATTCAAAATGAGCAGTAGGCATTATCATTTTCTCTCATCTTTTTCTGTATCTTTATAAATTCCCAAGGTGTAAATACCTGAAGGACAGAAGTCCTAGTCTTTTCTTTTAATTATTTTATTTTATTTTTTAAATTCCAGGGTACATGTGCAGGATGTACAAGTTTGTTACATACATAGGAAAATATGTGCCATGGTTGTTTGCTGAGGAGTCCTAGTCTTTTTTTTTTTTTTTTTTTTATATATCTAAAGTCTCTATTATATTAACAGAAACTGAGTATCCAATGATGAACAAACTGGCACAAGATGAAAATATTCAATGAATAAAGTGACTTTTTTTTTTTTTTTTTTTTTTTGTGGAGATGCAGTCTTGCTCTGTTGCCCAGGCTGGAGTGCAATGGTGCAACCTCCGCCTCCTGGGTTCAAGCAATTTTCCTGCCTCAGCCTCCTGAGTAGCTGGGACTACAGGCATGCACCACCACGCCCAGCTGATTTTTGTATTTTTAGTAGAGACGGGGTTTCACCATGTTAACTGGGATGGTCTCAATCTCCTGACCTGTGATCCACCTGCCTCAGCCTCTCAAAGTGCTGGGATTACAGGTGTGAGCCACCGCGCCTGGCAGTGACCTTCAACTAAAGTATAATTTAAATTTAATTTACATCTCACTTACATTTCACATCTTAATCATTTTAAACCCCAATTTGTTCTAATGTACAGTTAAGGTATTCTGCAAAAATATAAATAAAAGATTTGTGTTAATAATTCTGAGAATATTAGGAATAGAAAAGGATGAAGGCAAAGATGAAACAAGTAATGAGAATGGTATATAAAATTAATTGTTTATAACGAATAAATTTTTCTTGACACAAAAAATGAGCTATACACACATTGCCTGCATTCATGGTCATTAGAGTCTAGTAGTTAAGAATGCAAATAGTAATAAAATATTATCCAAATAAGTACAATGAAAAGTTCCCTGATGTAAAAGTACAGGATGCAATGAAAGACAGAGTAGGTGATCTAGTGAAGGATATATTTGTGTGTTCAGAAAAGTTTCATTGAGCTTATATAATTAATATTGTATTACAAAATTAAATAAAAAAGAAAGGGGAGAAAAAACAACCAATAATTTGTGGTCTAAATGACAAGGCAAAGGCCAATGCATAAGTATGCCAAAAGAGCACAGTGAGTTCAAAGCTCTGGAGGTAGAAAATAGCATTACATGCTCAAGAAACTGATGCACACAGGTATGGCTGGACAGAAGGCAGTGAGGAATGTGAGGCAAGGCAAGAGAAAAATACTCACTAGGAAGCCACTAAAGAGGTTTTTTTTGTTTTTTGTTTCTTTGTTTGTTTTGTGAAACAGTCTCCCTCTGTCTCTAGGCGCCAGGCTGGAGTGCAGTGGCACGATCTCAGCTCAATGCAACCTCCACCTTACGGGTTCAAGCAATTCTCCTGCCTCAACCTCCCGAGTAGCTAGGACCACAGGCACAAGCCACCACACCCAGCTAACTTTTGTATTTTTTAGTAGAGATGGAGTTTCACCATGCTGGCCAGGATGGTCTCAACCTCCTGACCTCGTGATCTACCCGCCTCGGCCTCCCAAAATGCTGGGATTATAGGCGCGAGCCACTGCGCTGGGCCACTTAAGAGTTTTTAATCAAGGGAGGTGCATAAACAGAGTAAGCAATTAAAAGATTACTGGCTACAATATGGATCATGGAGAGACTAATTTGAAAGTTACTTCATTAGTCTAGGCGAGAGGTGACATTAGCTTGTACTAAATTATATAAAGCTCTAATATGTACACTATACTGTTAAAAACTAACTTCTGGAAAATGAGAGGGAGCACTGTTAACTTTTATTAACAAGTACAGCTAACAATTACTAAGGATTAATTTGGTAAAAAGTTATTTACATAAATTTTATAATTTTAAGCTCTTAATTCTAGGAGGCAGATATTCTCAACTTTGCAAATGAGAACAACAAATGCACAGACACATCAAATAACCTGTTCAAGGTCAAACAGATAAAAAGTAGTAGAACTAAGATTTGAATCTAGATTCTCACTCCAGAGTCCATAATCTTAATTACAGGTACTATGTTATACTTCAGTATTGCTAACCAATGTTACTTTTTCAATTAAAAAATAGCTGACAAAATCACATGCCAAGTGCTGAATATGGTAGCATGTGCATGTAAACCCAACTACTCAGGAGGCAGAGGTGGGAGGATCATATGAGCCCAGGAGTTTGAGCTCAGCCCAGGTAACAAAATAAGATCCCATCTCAAAATTAATAAAAAATAGGCCGGGCGCGGTGGTTCACGCCTGTAATCCCAGCACTTTGGGAGGCCGAGGCGGGTGGATCACGAGGTCAAGATATCGAGACCATCCTGGTCAACATGGTGAAACCCCGTCTCTACTAAAAATACAAAAATTAGCTGGGCATGGTGGCGCGCGCCTGTGGTCCCAGCTACTCGGGAGGTTGAGGCAGGAGAATTGCTTGAACCCAGGAGGCGGAGGTTGCGGTGAGCCGAGATCGCACCACTGCACTCCAGCCTGGGTAACAAGAGTGAAACTCCGTCTCAAAAAAAAAAAAAATTAATAAAAAATACGCTAAGTTATTAAGTGGTAGGTTTATGGGTGTTTATTTTGATGCTGAATAAAATATATGTTATTAAATTTCTCTTATATAAATTATACAGAACATAAAACTTATGTAGAAAAAATATGTGCCAAGAAATATGTCAACCTTGAAAGAGATGAACCACAAATTTAGTTCTGTGTTTTTCTGGCAGCTAATACAGAGGAAAACATGCCAGCATATATTCAACAAACAAGTGAGGTATGTCAGACTGTAGACTAGATAACTAAGGATTAAAAAAAAATCAGTTGCTCAGAAGAACAATAGCTATTCCAGGCCTAAATCACAGAAACAAATATTTTCCTGGGTCTTCTTAAAGAGAACAATGTATAATCCAGTGGATAACATTCTCCACACAGTAAGTTAGAATGAAGAGATTAGAATAAACACAGACTTTGTAAGAGTAACGAGGAAAGCAGACTTACTACAGTAAAACAGAATCCTGGATGCATATTAGAATCACACTGGAAGATTATGAAGCTGCCCTTTGTCAAGCCCCCAACTCAGAGCAGAATTAGACCAAGAAAGCACTTCTGGGGATAAGGCTGAAGTATGTTTGTAAAGTTCCCCAGATGATTCTAATAGTAGTAATGAGACGATTCTGAGAAAACTAAAAAAGCCAGACAAGTCTGATCTTGATTTACTATATAAAAAGTTCTCAAGCAAAAATTAAAACAAATTTTCTTACTTTTTTTATTAAATGTAAGTTCCAATGAATTTATAAAATCTAAAAAAAAAAAAAGAGAAATAAATAGAAAGTATGTACCTGTAAACGGATCAACTCCAGCCATGGTAGTTCCCACACCTGCAGAACCTGGTACATAACGACCAGCACCTATAATACAGTAATACTTATAGTAAGCAAAGGTGACTGCAAATTATAAAGTTCAAACTGCTCCTTCTTTAAATAGACTCAATCATTCCCATTGTTAAGCACACTTCACAATGGCATCATTATATACATAATAAATATGCCATAAATTGAATACAGAAAAATGCTTCGACCAGTGCCTGGGGATGTTGTAAGTGCCCAATAAATGTTAGCTACAAAGTAAACATTACATGCCTTATATATTATAATGATGGAAGTTTAGTAAATTACAAAAATACAAGTGGATTGGAGAGAAATAAAAGTTTGCAGAACAAAATATGAATGCTATTCTATTAAAGTAAAGGAGTGGGACTAACACACGCATAACACAATTGGAAAAGACTGAGGTAAGAGTTAGCGATACTATGACAACAGCCCAGTCACATTTTATTATAGAGAATACTTGTGGCTGTCTTACTGAAAATAGACAGAAGGAAACATAAAAAGTGTAGAGAGAGAATCAGCAGGATTTGGAGATGTTCCGAAAACTGGATCAGCCTTTATGGGAAGAAGAAAACTGAGCTACTCTTCCAGCCTGAGTTTATACTCTAAGAGTTGTTATAACCAGTACAACATATACAGAAAAGCCAAACAAAATTTAAAAAGCAAAATAAACCAAAAAAAGTAAGATTAATTAAAATGAGGAACACAGAATAAATGGATTTGCTGAATTTTAACCATATGCCAGCTAATCATCTTTATTAAAGTATTATGTAGATACCATTATAATTCACAATATTTTAGAAGCAGAAGGTTGAATAACTTGCCCAAGGCATTAAGCTGTTAAGGGGTCAAGTACAGTCTCACACTTTTCTAAATATGGTTCTCTGACCACCTGAAGGAATCAGATTCAATACAGATTCCCAGAGTTCACCCATAACCCAGGGGGTACTCCAAACTGGCTCCACTTTAGAAACACTTAAGAAACTTAAAAAATATCTAGGATTGTCACACTGTGGCTCACAACTTTAATCCCAGCACTTTTGGAGGCCGAAGCAGGCGGATCACCTGAGGTCAGGAGTTTGAGACCAGCACGACCAACATGGTGAAACTATGACTCTATTTTTAGTCTCTACTAAAAATAGAAAATTAGCTGGGTGTGATGGTGCATGCCTGTAATCCCAGCTACTTGGGAGGCTCAGGCAGGAGAATGGCTTGAACCCTGGAGGCGGAGGTTGTGGTGAGCTGAGATGCACCATTTCACTCCAGCCTGGGCAACAAGAGCAAAACTGTCTCAAAAAAATAAAACAGAAAAGGAAAAAAAAAAAAATCTAAGATCAAACTACAACCAAGATCATTTATTTAATTAGAATCCTTGGGTGAGAGATCAGAGCATAAATCTGTTCTCTAGTTTTAACCTCCTCACCAATCTAGTGAATCACAATCTCTTGGCGGTAGAACCCTGGGATAAGTAATTTAAACAAGATTCCCAGAGAGTTCTAATAAACATTAGCAGTTTAAGGACTGCATAAATTAATAAGAAAAGAAAGAAGAATTAAGATTGACCTTAAGTTGTAGCCGAATAGGGAAATCTTTCGGCCCTAGTGCTGTTGACAAAGTTAGGAAAACATCATCATCCTCAACAATAACTAACATATACCAATGGCTTAAATATACTCCAGGCATTTTGCTTAACACTTACACATATGATGCTATTTTATTTTCATACCTCGATATGGTAGACACTATCTATTTATATAAAAGTGTATTCAATTATCCTAATGATACCCTAATTCTTTTGGACACTGTGCATACTATCTTTCTTATCTGCATAATCATTATATCTTCTGAGTTACTGACATTATGGAACAGTGAGATGTGCTCTGGTTATGATGGCCCCAGGAGACTTCTTGATTTTGCTGTTATTACTTGAAGCTTGGTATGTTCTTTCTGTTCCAAAAAAAAAAGCCGTCAAAATGATTTGGATTCTCGCTTGGTGTAAGTTTCAGGGCATCACTGTTTCAGAACTGCTGATAAAGAGAAAGTCATCTTTATCTACTCTTCAGATGCTTACTACCATTTGAAATCACAGTATGTTATCAAAGACTTCCTTAACAGCCACTGTACCATCACAGCATTTAGCATGATAGCTAATTCTTTTCATTTACTGGTTATCAATGCACATGGTATAACCATTTGCATCTGGGCCAGCAATACATTCACAGGAAAAAGGAAGCTCACTGACAGCAATCCACAACTTCATGACACCGACCTAATGTTGGGTGTTTGTCCAATCAATGGCTCATTGTAGGCTGTCATGTTCATAGCTCACAGTACTAATCTGCAAGGCCAGTAGATATCTAAAGGCTATGAATCTCTTCCCAAACTGAGTATACTGTCGAGAAACTCTGTCTGAAGATCCAGCAACAGCATCATACAAGATATCAAAGCCATTCTGAAAAGAGAGACTTCTTCAGCTGCCTTAAAGTCCAACTCTGGCAACTTTTTCCAGTAGTGTTGATGCTGAGGCATGCATACCTTGGTAAATAAATTCATTTTGAGGAGACACACCAACACTTCAAGGGCTTCAAGAAGGACATTAATAACTCAGATTAGGAAGACTATTCCTGTGTAGCTGGGTGGAATGTCTCCTTCCACGCTATGTCAAAATATGCCTGGGGAGATTTCTTGATTGCACTGCTCCATCCAGTATCAGGGACTCACATGGCTCCTTCTCTGCTGGTGATTGGTAGCATCTCGCCAGTGTGATAGCACTCAGCTGTGTCTTGGTTGGTGGGTTCCCCTATTATCTAATTTCACAGATAAAAAAAAATAGGCTCAGATAGGTTAGGTAACTTGCTAACTTCTCATAGCAAGTAAATGGTAGAGCCCAATTTCAAAACAAGGTTTGTCTGACTCTAAAACCTATGTTCTTAACTACTCTGCTCTCCTGGTGGGAAAGACCCCTGGAAAAAACAATGAATTCTAATAATATGCTATTTAAAAGTCATGAGGAAATCTACACAACTACTCCAGGAAGAAGCAAAAATCAAAAGTTAAAGAAAAGGAGATCCCTTAAAATTGGAAATACAGATAAGGTAATTATCAGTTACTGGATGACATCTCCAAGATGTAAAGTCACGCAATGTAAGATGCTACACATTTAGTGAAGAAAGATACATGAATCAAAACTGCATCTCACCTGTAAAAGGATCTTCTGTGGGTAGTGTGTTAGAAGATCCTGAAGAGCCTGGTACATAACGACCACCGCCTGTCAAGGCAAAACAAAGAAATAGCAGAAGTACATCAAAGTTCTGATTTTTACAACAGCACAATGCTTATATTAGAAGAACCTACATTTGGAGAAAAACAGAAGAGCAAAACTTTTCCATGACAGAAATATCAGAAACTAGTTAGAAGTCTTATTATAGCTGGGAAAAAACTGAAATTTTAATGATTCTCCAAGTTTTGTTTTCTTAACTTTAATGCTTTATTATATCTTAGCCCCAGCACTTAAATATTAAAACTGAATTCAAATATCAAAAGAGAATTGCAGGTTATATCTGCCCTAAATAAATATATACATACAATCAATTCCTGTCCCTGTTCCCATACAAATTCACTAGAATTCCTGCAATTGTTGTCGCTATCAAAACCCCAGGCACTAAATGTTAATCTTTTAGAACTCTAGGTTCATTAATTCATGTGTCAAAGAGTGGACTCAGTGCTGGGGATCCAGCAGGGAACAAAATTGCTTATATTCACTGAACCTTACAACCTACTGGAGAAGAGAATTAGAAAGGGGATGAAAACTACAAAGGAAAGAGATTTCCATTTACACATTTACGAATGTCTGGTGTATGTACGTATGTTTTGTTACTACCTCTAGGGAAATAATCAGGTTGTCCACAAAGAAAAAATTTCTAAGATGTTTACAGAGCCTTGGGGCCAGGCACGGTAGCTCACGCCTGCAATCCCAGAACTTTGGGAGGCCAAGGCAGGTGGATCACGAGGTCAGGAGTTCAAGACCAGCCTAGCCAAGATGGTGAAACCCTGTCTCTACTAAAAATACAAAAAAATTAGCTGTGTGTGGTGGTGGGCACCTGTAATCCCAGCTACTTGGGAGGCTGAGGCAGAGGATTGCTTTAACCGGGGAGGCAGAGGCTGCAGTGAGCCAAGAGCGAGACTCCATCTCAAATAGATAGACAGACAGACAGATAGATAAAAGTAAGAGTCTTGGAAGGGCAAAACAAGCCAAGTAGTTCCGAGGTTTCCAGACAAAGTCAGCTAGTTTAATTCCTTTCCTGTAGCCCACACCCAAAATAACATACACAGTACTACAATATGTGTTCACTCTTTTGAATGATAGTCTGAAATTCCAACAACAAAAATCTCCAGATACTAAGCACTTCTTTTCTTTTTTCAAGTACAAGTATTTGGAGGATTAGATCATCTTTAAGTCAATCAATATGCAGGTAACATTAATTTTATTATATGAATGGGCAATGAAATTCTGAAGTAGAATGAGAGGAGATAATTTGGGAATGTGGAGTACCTGTCAGGGAAGAAAAGGTGGATATACATAAGGATTTGAGACAGGAATATATATGAGGCTCTTGTAAAACAAGGAAGATCACTAGCACATAAAAAATGTGCATCAGTAATGACGAGAGGAAACATTAACGGTAAAGTGCCTATATAAAAATATTAATTAGAGGAGGCATTTTATTCCTCCTATACCAGTCTCCAGAACTCAAGTTAATGTTACTAGGATAAGAGTCCACTTCCTAGGAGCCAGAATTTGGACTAGGACCACCAGGATTACAATTTACAGACTGGTATGAGCACCTAACTGCATTTATAACATCTGAGATATTGCATACAATGTTACAAACAACTAACTTAAAATGAATGTGTAGAATACACATCACATATAAACTAAAACTACCCACAGGGTTCACTCTTAGATCTGAGGCACAACTAACCAATGTAGCCTTATCTGAAAAAAGATTTACTAAATTTTGCCAAAATATATATTTTTAAAAGAAACACTATATAAAAGAACTTACAAGTTTATTTTTGTTTCAAATAACTGACATTTCATTATTTAGTTTATATTATAGTATGACTGTATTTCTGAAAGATGATTTATGATTATTTCTGTAAAATATAGATTTACTACATAATTTGAGGCTTAAACATATGAATGTGAAGTCAAACCCTGCGGTAGATGTTGGTCTTTACTGAAAAAGCTAATCACAAGTGTTGGAAAACATCAAAAAAATAAATCAACACGGATGGAACTACATAAGACTTAATATAAACACTAACTTACCCGTAAATGGATCTGAAAAGTTGGGATTCCCAAGTCCTAACATTTGACCTTTTGTGTTATCAATAATAAATTTAGCTACTTGATCCAGAAACATGGGATTCAAATCGTTCTTCTGTAAGAAGTTGTAGGCAGTTAACCAGGGATCATCACTAGTATTATATGGCAATTTATATGATGGTCCACCTTCATTAACATCAATTGAGAAAACATAATCAAATTCCTAAAGTAGGAATATAAAAAGGAGATACATGTTTATTAATTTATCTGTTCATATATATTAATGACATATACAACACAAATGTGTTCTTTAATAATTACAGTACTTAAACTTTCTCCAAAGTGTAGTGGTAAAATCTTCCTTTTCGGCAGATAAAGATTAATCGCCCCCATATGCATGTGATAGAAAATTAGTATTTCATTAGGGGATGGGGGTGAGGATGAAGGATGGATTACAACTACATATTAATTCTAGGGCCAAAGGAGGGTTTCCAACTGGTTGATATCAAGGCCAAAATTATCAGCTGTTACTGTGCCCTACTCACCAAAACATGCTGGCATTTTAAGCACTGCCCTGCAGGGTGCCTCATGTCTTGTCAAGATAAATATAGCCAGGCATGAGGCATTAGGTGAAAGGTGGCACAGAAGCTCCCAATTCAAAATGGCTGGGAACAGCTTTTTATAGGAACTACTAAGTGACAGACACTTGCTAATTTGTCCACCAAATGCAGCTCTCTCGACATGGGAAGATACTTTTAAAATACCTATTTCATGATGGGGAAAAATGCAATGTATTTTTAAATGTCAAAACAAAGAAATTTTATCACTATGGGACATAGCAAGCCTTTCATTTGCCTAATCATTTAAGATAATGGTAATTAGAAAGAAGTTGACATACTTTCCCTTCATATAAAACTTTTCCAGATGTTTGCTGATTAGCACCAGATGAGCCAACAACATCACCAATTTTTATCCACCTCCCTTCACTAACACTCCACTGATAGGCTTCGACTTTCTCCCCATCTCTGATTAGACGAGTCTGTCCTTCTCTAGTACCTTAAAATAAAAATTTTAAGAATCAAAGGTAGAATGGCAGTGTAAAATTGAAAAACATTTAGATAGAAATTTCTTAACATTAAAATTTACACATAAGAGAATATGGATTTTGTTTTAAAAGAAAATTGTATTAAATAAAAGATTTTAAAATGTAATTTTACTAGTAAGTGGCCAAAAGAAAGTAACAGTTAAAATGAAATATTATTAATCAAGGGAAAGTTAACAAAACATGACTCTACTAGGAAGCAACTGGCCCATCAAAAATAAAACAAGTTTTATTAGTGAATATATCCTCCTAACACATGTCATTTTGGTAAATGGCTCTACATTAATCCAGTGGCTCAAGCCAAAGAATAGAAAAGTCTGATACCTCTTTCTCTCAACCCCACAGCATCTTCACCTACTTCTCAGCACTCACTACAGCTACTTCTATCAGCTCATTCTTTTAAATGTATCTAGAAAACTATGTCTCCTTTACATCTCCATCATCATCCCTTGGTCCAAGCCACCATCATTTCTCAATTGGATTGATTCAATGGCCTCTTAACTGTGCTCTTGGCCCCTGACAGTGTATATTCCACCCAGCAACCTCAGATGTTTTCAAAGGTTTAAGTAGGTACTGACGCTTTTCTGCTTGAAACCCATTGATGCTTCTCATCTCACTTGGTAAAAGCCTAAACCCTCAAGAAGTGTACAAGACCACATATAAATTGCCCCCACTATCCTATATAATCTTACTTTCTACTATTCCCCCCATCTCCCAACTTCAGCCACAGAGCCTTTGCACTGACTTTTAATCTTGTCTATGATACTCTTCACACAGATATTGGCAGTATTTGCTCCTTTCCTCTCTAAGGACTTTACACAAACGTCACGTTTTCAACAAGGCCTTTCGTGGCGAAAACAGCTTATGCGTCCTTCAAAGAATCATGCTCTTCTTCCATTGGATACAGCTGTAGTTGTCTAGCCAGAGACTTTATTATCTAGCCCCCTTGAATCAGGCAGTTACATGATGTCACACTACTGAGTAATGGTCAGTGTAATCTGGGTGGGTGTGATATATACTGGTTCTAGCCTAATCCATCATACTTTAATCTCCCTACTTACCCCATCTTAATCTGTCACAATTTGTTATTTTGGTTGACTACATAAAGAATATCCAGTCTAACACACGTAGGCAGTTGAAAAGAGAAGACAAGTCTTTTCAGAAAATATGGACAGGCCAGAAATAATCAGTTTTTTTTAAAGGTTATACAGAATATTTTATTTATTTATTTATTTTTATTTTTGAGACGGAGTTTCGCTCTTGTTACCCAGCCTGGAGTGCAATGGCACAATCTTGGCTCACTGCAACCTCCACCTCCTGGGTTCAAGCAATTCTCCTGCCTCAGCCTCCCGAGTAGTTGGGACTACAGGCGCGCACCACCATGCCCAGCTAATTTTTGTATTTTTAGCAGAGACGGGGTTTCACCTTGTTGACCAGGATGGTCTCGATCTCTTGACCTCGTGATCCACCCGCCTTGGCCTCCCAAAGTGCTGGAATTATAGGCGTCAGCCACCGCACTGGCCAAGGTTATATAGTATATAATCTGAAACCACCTCAATGAATTTCTCATGCCCTATTATACTAAAATCTACTACTGATCTATCATCTTACACTTTAAACGGATCTCTTTCCCATGTCTGAGTTGGAATCAGATACTGGTCATATGGAAAATAGTGGTTCAATGACTTAAGCAGATCTTCTGTTTATTTATACAATTTATTATTCAATATTTAAAAATGCATTTGTTAATATTACCACTGGTATCAATACAACTGGGAAGCTACTAAGATCCTGGTGGAGATACATTTTTCCTAAATTTCAATTTTCACTCAAAAGCTTGAATTTTATTTTGGCAACATATATTTGTCCATAATTTTCCGTAAAGGAACATACTCAATTTGTTCATTTTCAAAAATTCTGCCAAATACCAAAGCCTGAATAACCATAGTCATTCTTTCAAATAAAAATAGCCCTCCCTGAAAAAGCTGGTGGTTTAGGCGATAACTCAAACGACTATAAACGTGCTTTTCTTCGAGACACCACAGTATTTTGATTTACTTTATGTCTATTTTCTGTTTGTTCTCCCAGAATATTTAAAAGATGTGTCAAATTGTAATAAAATTGATAATTCTTAATATTAATGCCTCATCAAGGACATGCTTAACGGTAAATGGTTTTTTCAAAAAAACTACAACTGCATGCAAGTGAAGAACACAGTAACTTACCAGAATGGTTTAGTGTCCCTGCCTTGATTTACATACAAATGAACCAGTGGTTTTACCCACCATTGTTTTTGTACCATTAAGTGTAAACGTTAGCACAATGTGCAAACGTTAACACAATGCAAAAAAATCAAATATCTAGTATTATAAAAATTAGTTTTGACCTCGTGGACATCCTGATAGGATCTCAGAATCCCCAGAGGTCCATGAATCAAGCTTTGAGAAGCACTGGTATAATACTGCAGTCAAGGGATATATCCAACACAAGATTTCATTTGAGATGACTACTGTCCTCTGATTTCAAACTCAAATGATTCCCAATTCATTACGCAGATAATGCTTGATTTAAACTCTTTTTTTCTTTTGTTTGTTTGAGACAGAGTCATACTCTGTAACCCAGGCTGGAGTGCAACGGTGTGGTCTCAGCTCACTGCAGCCTCCATGTTCTGGGCTCAAACCGTCTTCCCACCTCAGTCTCCTAAATAGCTGGGACTACAGGCGCATGCCATCACACCTGGCTAATTTTGTATTTAAGCTCATTTTAACATTCAGTTTGCACAGCCCCTCTCAGGGAATCCAATCAAGCAAAAAGCATTAAAAGAGTGCTTTCTGAGTGCCTACTATAAATGATCTACATGCTGGGAGATTTATGTTTTAATTCCTGTTTATCAGAAGCTTAATTCAAAGTCTACTGTGAGACAGAGGCAAGAATATGGTTTCTCATAGTGATTACGTGTAATAGTAAAAATTCTCAAAAATCAGTATCAAGCAATAAAAGTAACACTAAAACACGAGCAAAACGTGTATCTTCTCTTCATTATTCCAAAAGGCAAATATGGTGGAATTTTTTCTATTATGTACAATAAAATACTTACCAGGTTCATTAAGATGTTCCCTCCCAGGAAGCTGCTCAGCATTGATGTCCCCTAAATCACCAGTTTTAGAATCAATGGTTGCCTGAGAGAGCTCCTTTTCAAAAGCCTTGATTTCTTCAGCACCCGCTGTTCGATCTTCTGATTCTGTAAACACTCTAATAATGCCATCACTGTAAGGAAAAACAACCTGATTTTAGAAGTAATTGCCATAATACATTAACATTATCACACGTGAATGATCCAGTTAAAATAATCTCTATCAATGACTATGAGAAACATTAGCATGTATTAATTGCTGATTACAGCACTGTGCTGAGTTTAGCACATACTACTCTCTATTATGCCAACTATTTAACAGAGAAGTTATTGACAAAGAATGGAGAAATATATATTTAAAGTCAATATTTTATAGTTATTACCATATAGAGAAGGGTACTGAACTGGTTTAGTTTACAAAGTACTCAAATACCCAATATAAGGCTTAAAAATAGCAGATGTTCAGTAGAAAAATGTGGTCTTCCTTTACTGTACCAGTAACTAGCAATGTAACTTCAGTCAAGGAAAAAAAAAATGGCCTCATGTTTGGATTTGATGGCAGCCCTTAACCTCTTTTCTCAGAAAAATTACTTCATCTCCATGATTTATTAATTCTAAATTCTGAGATAGGAGAAACAAATTAGACACTTTCCAACTGTATTTTCTGCGATAGGAGAAACAAATTAGACACTTCCAACTGTATTAATCCTGGCCCATTCTACAGGAAACCTGTTTCTTTCTTTTTTTTTTTTAAGACAGAGTTTCGCTCTTGTTACCCAGGCTGGAGTGCAATGGCGCAATCTCGGCTCACCGCAACCTCTGCCTCCTGGGTTCAGGCAATTCTCCTGCCTCAGTCTCCTGAGTAGCTGGGATTACAGGCACGCACTACCATGCCCAGCTAATTTTTTGTATTTTTAGTAGAGACGGGGTTTCACCATGTTGACCAGGATGGTCTCGATCTTTTGACCTCGTGATCCACCCGCTTCAGCCTCCCAAAGTGCTGGGATTACAGGCTTGAGCCACCGCGCCCGGCCGGAAACCTGTTTCTGACTTAATCATCCAAAACAATCTATATCACTCTATTAGTTTTTCTTCAACTTCAAATATGCTTGGGGGGTGGGGGGAGAACTAACCCTACAAATCAAGTCCTGCCCCAGCCAAAAAATAAAACACCTACTTTATTAGACCTTCTATCCCTTATAGCTGTCACCTTCTTTGTCTTCTTCCTTTTTTTTCTGAGACAGGGTCCCATTCTGTCACCTACGCTGGAGTGCAGGGATGGCAATCACAGCTTACTGCAACCTCAAATTCCTGGGTCCAAGCAATCCTCCCACCTCAACCTCCTGAGCAGCTGGGACTACAGATGTGCACCACCATGCCCAGCTAATCAAAGAAATTTTATTTTGTAGAGACAGGGTTTCACTAGCTCAACCAGGCTAGTCTCAACCTCCTGAGCTCAAGCGATCCTCCCACCTGGAACTTACAAAGTGCTGGGATTCTAAGTGTGAGTCACAGCACCTAGCCTTATTGCTTTCAATGCTAGAGTAGCATTATAGAGTAATCTATGATCCTCCATCCATCTCCTCTAACTTGCCTTTTTTCTATGATATTCTATTCCAAATATGATTGATGCCAAAAGAGTCATTAATAACATCTTTCAAACCAAATCCAAATGCTTTTCAAACTTTCCATTCCTTGACTCCTCAAATACTTTTTGATACTGATGACAATCTCCCTCCAAAATCTCTGTCTCCCTAAAATTTCAACATTTGAATTCCTTTGTTCTGTTTAACCTCCTAGCTTCTTTTTCTCTACTGATGGTATATCGTAAAACTCAGTTCTTAGTCTTAGTCTTCTGTTCCCCCGCTGCATTTCTTCCCTCAGAGAATGGTGTTCTGTGGTTTGCTTTTGGAAGCTTTGCGAAATCTTTCTCTTAGCCTCAATTCTTATACTAGGCTCCAGTTCAGATGACCATGATCCACTAGCACGAGTGTGGCTCACCATCACTGTTAGACCTCAGGAAGTCTAAAGCCACAGTCATCACCTTCACCTAACCAATTCTCCCACTTCTCCATTTTTATTAATGGGGACTTCCAATCACCAACAGTTTGAAGCTTTATCCTTTTTTTTTTTTTTTTTTTTTTTTTTTTTTTTGAGACGGAGTTTCGCTCTTGTTACCCAGGCTGGAGTGCAATGGCGCGATCTCGGCTCACCGCAACCTCCGCCTCCTGGGTTCAGGCAATTCTCCTGTCTCAGCCTCCTGAGTAGCTGGGATTACAGGCATGCACCACCATGCCCAGCTAATTTTTTGTATCTTTAGTAGAGACGGGGTTTCACCATGTTGACCAGATGGTCTCGATCTCTTGACCTTGTGATCCACCCGCCTCGGCCTCCCAAAGTGCTGGGATTACAGGCTTGAGCCACCGCGCCCGGCCAGCTTTATCCTTTTCTTTCATCCTTTTTCTGATTGTTTTCCTTCCGGATTATCTCATTTATTTATCTCCTACCCATTTGCATTGTAGGGCCAATGTCTTATAACTTCACACTCCTACTGTACTTGCTTTCTAATTTACTTTCCTGTCCATTGTCACAGCAGTTAAATCCAATCTACATATCTAATAATTCATAAGTTCTGCTTTAATCCTATTTCTTGCTCAAGAACCACAACGCTTTAACCCTAAGCACTGAATCTAAAAAATGCCAGGTATGAAAGCGCTAAAGATTCTCCAGAGTTAAGCCCCATTGTACCTATTATCCACTACCATTGTACCTATTTTTTTTTCCTTAAGACGGAGTCTCTCTCCATCACCAGACTGGAGTATGGTGACGCGATCTTGGCTCACTGCAACCTCCACCTCCAGGGATCAAGTGACTCTCCTGCCTTAGCCTCCTGAGTAGCTGGGATTACAGGCACATGCCACCACACCCAGCTAATTTTAGTTTTTTGTTTTTTTTTTTTTAGTAGAAACGGGGTTTCACCATGTTAGCCAGGCTGGTCGTGAGCTCCTGACCTCTGGTGATCCACCCACCTCAGCCTTCCTAAGTGCTGGGATTACAAGCGTGAACCACTGCACCAGGCCCACCATTGTAGTTGTCATCCCAGCATTAGTCTTCCACCATTTTCCTTCACTTCCTATGCACGCTGCATTCATTCTCAGGAAGGAAACTTATACTGTTAGCTTTGACAAAAATTCATGTATCTTTTCTTACTCATAATCTTTCAAAATCCAATTCAAATTTCTTCTTCTACAGAAAGTTTTCCCACACCAATCTCTACCTTCTCTAACTTCTTTTGTAGTCACTATCTTGACTGCACAAGTTGCAGTACAATACTGGTATATCAAGCATCACTTAGTGTGAAAGCTGTAATATCTACCACTGTTTTGTTTAGTATTTGAAGTGTCCATATAGTCTCCCCAAGTCACCTGAAATTCCTTATGGCTTATCTCTGTACACTCTAGTGCCTACTGAAGGCCTAGACACCTAACATTTAATGACTGACTAGAATATAAATACCTCGCACCAACCACAATGTCACCATTGTCGAGCACACAGCAGCACCATATAGACTGAGCTGGAAGTCGGATAGTTTGAGCACATTCCCCATGTTTCCAGATTCTCAGAGATCTGTCCTCTGCCGTTGTCACAAAATCTAAAATTAATGAATACAGGAAGTATTAGTTGGAATAAATAAAATTAAGTACATTTATACATACCATCTTTCTAGATAAACGGACTTTTTAAAACCCAAAGTGTTTTAAAATTAGTTTTAAATTTCATGTTTGTCACTTACAACATATACAACTTGAAAATCACTTTTTATTCATGTCACATCTTACAAAGTCTTTCTTCAGATACTCAAGAACTTTTTACAACACAACAATCTAATCTGAATTAATATAAAGATGGCTATACAGGTCAGGCACAGTGGCTCACACCCGTAATCCCAGCACTTTGGGAGGCCAAGGCAGGTGGATCATGAGGTCAGGGGTTCAAGACCAAACTGGCCAGGATGGTGAAACCCATCTCCATAAAAAAATAAAATAAAATAAAAAGATGGCCATACAGTGTTCTCCTTTGTAAAAAGGAGAAAGATACTTACAAAATAAATTTACTAAATTACTCAAGCCACAGACAGTAAATTGATTTAAGTAATCAGCCCTCCTCCCTCTATCTCACAAGTGGGATGGAATAATGCTCAATACAAAACATTAAATACGTAGCATAAAATAATCTTACCTCTACAATTTGGAAAAACAGATATACTATAAATATAATTTGTATGTCCATAATATACTTCAAGACACTCGCCAGTGATTTGCCACCTTCTAACACTAGCATCGTTTGCACAGGAAAGAAATTCTGTTTCACTCAAAATTGCCAAACCTCTTACACAGTCTTCATGTCCTGCATTAAAAAAAACAATAATGCAAATCATTAAAATAGATAATCTGGTTGATGGCTCCATACATTTTGCTAACATTATAATACATATCGGTGAGTAGTAAAAATTAATTTTCAAGTTAGAGAAATCTTTTTTTTTTTTCTATCGAAAGCCTGGTAACCAAAATTTGTATTTAAAGTTTAGCGATATTTTTTTTAATACCAGTCTTGGAAAATTACTTTATATTCATCATATCTTCTCCAAAAACCTCCATAAATAGTATTTTAGCCCCAACAATTCATTTTCACCCGATAATTCATTTTCAGTTTTTCTTCCCCAGTAACAAGAGTAATTCACAAAAAAACAAATACTCAAATATAACAGAAATATACAACAAAGAGTAGCCCATAAATTTAAGAATAAAGCATTCTCTGAAGCTTGTGATGGAGATTACAAGTCAAATTTCCCATGTTCAGTATTTGTTGACTTAGGTTAGCTATCACAGATAAATAATCACTTCATACATACATATAGTATATATGGATGCTTAGTCAACATCCATTTTCCATCAAAAGATACTTTTTTTTGTTGTTCTTTCCTTTTTTTGTTTTTGAGACGGAGTCTCACTTTGTCACCCAGGCTAGAGTGCAATGGCATGATCTCTGCTCACTGCAGCCTCTGCCTCCAAGGTTCAAGACATTCTCATGCCTCGGCCTCCCAAACAGTTGAGATTACAGGTGTGTGTCACCACATCTGGCTAATTCTTTAGTATTTTTAAAAGAGATAGGGTTTCACCATGTTGGCCAGGCTGGTCTCGAACTCCTGGCCCCAAATGATCCACCAGCCTCAGCCTCCCAAAGGACTGGGATTACAGGTGTGAGTCACCACGCCCGGCCAAAAGATACTTTTATCTGTATAAAGGGACTTCCTGCATATTATCCTGGGTAGTTACCAACTTTTAAGGAGAAAATTCAAAAAAGAGAGGGAAAACAACAACAATTAAAATTCACAGTAAAAATTTAAGTACCCTACAAATAAATCAGTGAGTGATATTACTATTAGACGGCATATGCATCAGTATAGGCATCATTTAATAGCTGGGGTTTAAAAAGAATACACACCATAAACCACAACATAAACAAGACTGAAATTCGTTATAAACAATGCACTTCAATATAAAGGCACTAATAATGCTTTCCTCCATATATGAAGATAACACTGCTGACTGACCATCAGTAAGTCTTATGATCAGAAGTTTCAGGCTATTAAAATGACGACCAGTATCAAAATGACAACCAAAAATATAACTATGTACCAAAAACTACATACATATTAGAGAAGCACATACACATATTACAGCTTATCAGACAGCTATTTATCAGGCTACACCTGGCTGTTTTATGAGAAGTCTCATTATATCTTTTTAAAAGGTATTAGATACTAACTCGTTAGAAATAAAAGCTTAAATATACTAATGTTTTTCAAATATTTTCATGCTTTTAAACTTCTGAGAAAAGAAAATCTGAGCAAATAAAAAGCAAGGATATTATAAAACTTATCTACTCTGATCTTACCTGAAAAAGTCCTCTCGCATCTTCCAGCCTTCCACAGTTTAATAGTCTTGTCGGCTGATCCAGTCAACATTAAGCCCTGCTCAGGTAAGATCTTTACAGCCCACACTGCAGCTGTATGGCCCTGTGAGTAAAACGGGTATCAATTTAAGTTGCTACAGAATCATAAAATTTAATTATTCTTTAGAATATTTACACAGAACCACTGTACCTGTAAGGTCATCATGCACTTGTCATTCAGCCAGACTTTAGCAGTAGTGTCCCATGAACCACTAAGTAACGTCCCAAATTTTCCAGATGACAGACTACAAACTAAGGAAAAAACACCATTAGATAACATATTTTCATATAGGAAAATGCTCAACAATGAAAATTACCAAAGCATTCCAATTTTAAAAACACTCTTTCGGGTGGCAGTATCTTAGCTAACTAAGGCTTCATTCAGCAGCGACACATAAGAGTACAGTAGTCAAGAGCAGACTCTGATGCCAGACTGCCTGGGTGCAAGGCCTACCTGTGCCACTTTCAAGCCACTTAACTGCAGAGATATTACTCAAACTCAGAGTCCTTGTCTGTAAAATGAGGGAGCAGAACTTAAGTGAGCTATACAATCCTTCCAGCTTTAACAAATCACAAAAGGGAGATAACATAAATGATTTTGAAACACTGTTTATATAAATATTTAAGGTTGCTTTCATTAAAATGACCAAAAAACCTGCAGCCAAGCTCAATGTCCAACAGTAATGATATGGTTAATTAAATGTCTTACCTTCTTGATGTAGAATTATGCAGGCTAAAAATTACAAATGTGAAAAATTATGCCAGGCACAATGGCTCAAACCTGTAATCCCAGCACTTTGGGAGGCCAAGGCAGGCGGATTGCTGAGCTCAGGAGTTGAGACCAGGCTGGGCAATGTGGCGAGATCTCGTCTCTACTAAAAATATTTAAAAAAAATGCAGGGCGCGGTGGCTCACGCCTGTAATCCCAGCACTTTGGGAGGCCGAGGCTGGTGGATCACGAGGTCAAGAGAACGAGACCATCCTGGTCAACATGGTGAAACCCCGTCTCTACTAAAGATACAAAAAATTAGCTGGGCTTGGTGGCGCGTGCCTGTAATCCCAGCTACTCAGGAGGCTGAGGCAGGAGAATTGCCTGAATCCAGGAGGCGAAGGCTGCACTCCAGCGTGGGTAACAAGAGCGAATCTCCGTCTCAAAAAGAATAAATAAATAAAATATAAAAAAATAAGCCGGGCCAGTGCCTGTAGTCCCAGCACTTTGGGAAGCCGAGGTGGGTAGATCACAAGATTAGAAGTTCAAGATCAGCCCGACCAATATGGTGAAACCCCGTCTCTATTAAAAACACAGAAATTAGCCAGGCATGGTGACGGGCATCCCAAGTAGTAGTCCCAGCTACTTGGGAGGCAGAGGCAGGAGAATGGCATGAACCCAGGAGACGTAGGTTGCAGTGAGCCAAGAGCGCGCAACTGCACTATAGCCTGGGCAACAGAGCGAGAGTCCACCTCAAACGAACAAACAAAAAAACAGCTGGGCATGGTGGTATGCCTCTGTGGTCCCAGCTACTTGGAAGGCTGAGGTGAGAGGACTGCTTAAGCCCACGGCGCAGTTTGCAGTGAGCTGTGATCACATACCACTGTACTTCAGCCTCGGTGACACAGCAAAATCCTCTCTTTAAGAAAAAGGAAAGAGGCCGGGCATGGTGGCTCACGCCTGTAATCCCAGCACTTCGGGAGGCCGAGGCAGCCGGATCACAAGGTCAAGAGATCGGGACCGTCCTGGCCAACATGGTGAAACCCCATCTCTACTAAAAATACAAAAATTAGCTGCGCGTGGTGGCATGCACCTGTAGTTCCAGCTACTCGGGAGACGGAGGCAGGAGAACTGCTTGAACCCAGGAGGGGGAGGTTGCAGTAAGCTGAAATTGCGCCACTGCACTCCAGCCTGGTGCCTGGCGACAGAGTGAGACTCTGTCTCCAAAAAAAAAAAAAAAAAAAAAAAAAAAGGGAAAGGAAAAGAAAAAAGAAAGAAAAGAAAAATTAGCCAGGTGGAGTGGTTCATGCCTGTGATCCTAGCATTTTGATTGAGCTCAGGAGTTTGAGACCAGCCTGGGCAATACAGTGAGACCCCATCTGTAACAAACAAAATTTTTTTGAGACTCTGTCGTCCAGGCCAGAGTGCAGTGGTGTGATCTCGGCTCACTGCAACCTCCACCTCCTGGGTTCAAGCGATTCTCTTGCCTCAGCCTCCTGAGTAGCTGGGATTACAGGCACTCGCCACTACACCCAGCTAAATTTTTTTTTTTTTTTTTTTTGAGAAGAGATGGGATTTTACCATGTTGGCCAGGCTGGTCTCGAACTCCTGACCTTGTGATTTGCCTGCCTCGGCCTCCCAACGTGCTGGGATTACAGGCGTGAGCCACTGTACCCAGTCTTAAAACAAAATTTTAAAATTAGGGATGGTGGCACAAGCCTGTGGTCCCAGTGAAAGGATCACTTGAGCCTGGGAGGTCAAGGCTGCAGTAAGCTGTGATAGCACCCCTGCATTCTGGTATGGGCAACAAAGTAAGGCCCTCTATCAAAAGAAAAAAGAAAAAATATCTTAGGAAAGAAGAATATACTTGGGGGTCAAAGCACAGCCATAAAGAACAATGGATTGGGAAACCCTCTTCCTCGACCAGAAAGAAGCAATCACAAAAGTCTCTCTATTCTGAGTTGAGACAGCCTCTAATTTAGATTTCCGAATGGCTCTAGATTAAAAACTCTTGTCTTGCACTGCTTCCTCTTCTGAATGAGAGTGTTTGCTCTGATTATCCTATTCCTTTTCCATAACTGTATATTGGGTATGGGTGACAGCTTACTTCTGAGCATCACTTCCCTGATGTTTAGAATACTTAGCATCACTCAGAGGAGACTTTCTGATTGTTTGATGAAGCTGAATAACTGATGACCACAAAACATGCTGTGGTAATGCTTCCTTTCTGGACACATGGGAGGATGGTACTTTCTTCCTCCATTTGAAGTTAGGCACAGCCATGATACTTGCATTGGTCAACAGACAAAATGGTAGCTGACATTTTCAGTCAGGCACATGTTTTTGGTGTTTTTTTTAACTGATTTTTTAAAATCTGTCAATACTGTGACACTCAAGGAAGGCAAATGCTTTTAAAAGCCAGTGCCTTATTAACCATGTTGTCCTTTGACTGCTGCAACTACTATTGAAGTACGTGTGGAGAGAAAGCCCCATCAGCCTGCATCCCTGAGAAAATCTGATGAACAGAGTCCCTTTATTAATTCATGTTGAACATGTACGGTAAATGAGAAATACTCATATGTTACATCACTGAGATCTTAATAGTTGAAACTTGGGTGCTCTTTATATTCTTCCACAGACCAGCATAATATAATTGAATAAAATACCATTTCCCAGTAAAAGAAAAAAAATAGGGCTTCTTGGCAAAACTGCTGGTTTCAGGTACAGAATGTACAAATTGAACCTAGAACGTTCTGTAATATTAGAAAGCAAGGAAGACTAGTGAAGTTCTTATGAAAAGGTCATAGGAGTCAATTTAAAGAGGTTTCCAACAGCCAGATATGGAGGAATTTGAGAACTGAAAAGAAAAGATATTCAGAAAACAACTTCTGAAAACCAGTAAATAAGATGGAAGAAGGTTCAAGGCAAGCATTTATTCTGTCTTTTCTGTATAAAAGTCCCACATGGTAACCAGAATTAATGTGGAAAGATCTATACAAAAAAGTGTTGGTGATCAAATGCAGAAATATTAGAATTACAGTACAATTATTTTGTAAACCTTAGTAAAATATTGAATCTAGGCAATGATTATCAGTAGCTGCTAAAAATGACGACTGTGCAAGGCTGATGGGAGGCTTAGAATGAATGAATGATACAATACTTGAACCCACTGATTTTTTATTTTTTTGGGGACGGAGTCTCGAAGTGTCACCCAGGCAGATTGCAGTGGCGCAATCTCGGCTCACTGCAACCTCTGCCTCCCAGGTTCAAGCGACTCTCCTGCCTCCTGAGTAGCTGAGAATACAGGCGCCCGCCACCACACCCAGCTAATTTTTGTATTTTTGGTAGAGATGGGGTTTCACCATCTTGGCTAGACTAATCTTAAACTCCTGACCTTGTGATTTGCCTGCCTCGGCCTCCCAAAGTGCTGGGATTATAAGCCTGAGCCACCAAACCCAGCCCCACTAATCAATCTTAATATCCCAAAAAGATACTGTGTGCTTCCTGACATGATACAACAGAAAATACAGAATACCACCTACACTGTTGCCAAAAACTTTAATCTGAACCTGATAAAGCTTCTAGATCTATCTAACAGCTTACAAGAAATATAGGTGAGTAAAGAACACACATTAAAGGAAACAAGCAAGCTTTAACCAGTAAAATTCAGATTGTGGGAAATTCTGTAGCTAAAATAATCTGGTTTCAAATGGCAAGGAAAAAAGAAAGAAACTGACAGATTGAAAGATGTGGGGCCAGCCATGGTAGCTCATGCCTGTAATCCCAGCACTTTGGGAGGCCGAGGCAGGTGGATCACCAGAGGTCAGGAGTTAGAGACCAGCCTGGACAACATGGATCACCAGAGGTCAGGAGTTTGAGACCAGCCTGGACATCACAGTGAAACCCTGTCTCTACGAAAAATACAAAAAAATTAGCCAGGCGTGGTGATGGGCACTTGTAATTCCAGCTACCTGGGAGGCTGAGGCTGGAGAATCACTTGAACTCAGGAAGCAGAGGCTGCAGTGAGCCAAAATTGTGCCACTGCACTTCAGCCTGGGCAACAGAGTGAGACTCTGTCTCCAAATTAAAAAAAAAAGAAAGAAAAGAAAGACGTGGACCTTATATGGGTCACAATTCAAATAAACTGTAAAAAAAGATTAATGAGACAACCAGGTAAATTGGAACATTCATTGGATAGTTGATAAAAAATTATTTTTTGTTTTGTTTTAGGTGTGATAATATTGTGGTTATTTCTTTTTAGAGGGAGAGGGAAAGAGAGTTTATCTTTTAGAAAGCTCGGCAAACGAAAGCTGGTGAGCCACCTGTATTTGTATACCTAACAAACTAAGAATGGTTCTTATGTATTTAAGTAATTGAGAGAAAAAGAAGCAAAAGACAATCTTCTAATGTGTGAAAATTATATGAAAGTAGAATTTCAGTGTTCACAAAAACAGACATGCTCATTCATTTACTGTCTATGGCTGCTTTGGACTACAGTGACAGAGTTGAGCAGTTATGATAGCAACCATATGACCTAAAAGCCTAAAATGTATTTACTATCTGATCCTTTACAGAAAAAAATTTGCCAATCCCTATTTTAGAGCCACATAATGAAGGATGTATTTATAAATGAAATAGTAGAATATCAGAAATTTTAAAATAATGTAGCAGAAGGGGAAGATGAAACAAAAATATGATGTCTCAACTTTTGTGTGTATTTGATTTCCATAATAAAATTTTAAAAATCTTTATCACTCTGTATTGAAGATTTCTCACACCAACACACATACATGCACACAAACATTTTAAAAATTCTTTTTGTTTTTGGTTGGGCATGGTGGCTCATGCCTATAATCCCAGTACTTTGGGAGACCGAGGCGGACAGATCACCTGAGATCAGGAGTTCGAGACCAGCCTGGCCAAGATGGTGAAATCCCATCTCTACTAAAAACACAAACACAAAAATGAGCTGGGCGTGGTGGTGGGCCCCTGTAATCCCAGCTACTCTAGAGGCTGAGGCAGGAGAATTGCTTGAACCCGGGAGGCAGAGGCTGCAGTAAACTGAGATTATACCACTACATTCCAGCCTGGCAACACAGCACAACTCTGTCTCAATAAATAAATAAATACAAATAAAAAAATTATTTTTGTTTTAAGAGACAAGATCTCACTCTATCCACCCAAGTTGGAGTACAGCGGTATGATCACAGCTCACTGCAGCCTCCAACTCCTGGGCTAAAGCAATCTTCTCACCTCAACCTCCTGAGTAGTTGGGACCACCATGTCCGCCATGTCCAGCTCATTTTTTTAATTTTTGTAGAGATGGGATGTTGCTATGTTGCTCAGGCTGGTCTCAAAGTCCTTGCCTCTAGCAATCCTCCCATCTTGGCCTCCCAAAGTGTTGGGATTACACACATAAGCCATGATGCCAGACACAATATTCAAATTCTTTTTTTTTTTTTTTTTTTTTGAGACAGAGTTTCACTCTTGTTACCCAGGCTGGAGTGCAATGGTGCAATCTCCGCTCATCGCAACCTCCGCCTCCTGGGTTCAGGCAATTCTCCTGCCTCAGCCTCCTGAGTAGCTGGGATTACAGGCACGCGCCACCATGCCCAGCTAATTTTTTTTTTGTATCTTTAGTAGAGACGGGGTTTCACCATGTTGACCAGGATGGTCTCGATATCTTGACTTCGGGATCCACCCGCCTCGGCCTCCCAAAGTGCTGGGATTACAGGCTTGAGCCACCGCGCCCGGCCTATTCAAATTCTTTAAAGGAATTAAGTTTAAAGTGTTTATGAAACATGTTACAAACTATTTTGTTTATATTTTTTTTAAAGTACACTTACTGCACTGATTAAGCATGTCGTTTTACAATAAAGAACTGTTAAGCCACACAGAAATCCAGAATTGTCACAGAATCAGGAATATATACAAATCACAGAAAATAATATTCAAATGTATTAAATACTCTTCAATAATAATACCAGAGCCCTAAACACATTCCTTCTGGGTCTTTATTAGTTTCCCTGAGTAAATGTGTTCATTGCATAAAACAGTTAAAAACCAAAGTCATGAAGTATATTAAAATTATACAGCTTTTTAAATAATTACTGAACACTTTATTTACTTATTATTTTTTCGAGACAGTGTCCACTCTGTCACCCAGGCTGGAGTGCAGTGGCACAATCTCAGCTCGCTGTAACCTCTGCCTGCCGGGTTCTGGCAAATCTTGTGCTTCAGTCTCCTGAGTAGCGGGGATTACTGGTTTGTACCACCATATCTGGATAATTTTTGAATTTTTAGTTTCAAAACTAAATTTTTAAAAAAATTTTTAAAAGAGACGGGGTTTCACCATATTGTCCAGGCCGGTCTTGAACTCCTGGCCTCAAGTGATCTGCTCACCTCAGCCTCCCAAAGTGCTGGGATTACAGGTGTGAGCCATCGCTTCCAGCCAATAACTGAACACATTACTTTTCACATAATATAAGCGTATCAACCTTTACTAAGGACAACAAATTTGTAACAGAATTTAGAGAACTAAGATAACTCAGAAGGGTCTCCATTACCAAGCCACAGCTACAGGTAAAATATAATAAAAACTTGAGAAAATGGATATGTAAATTTTACCCTCAAAGGGATAAAACTTCTTCAAATAGAAAAATACCAAAGTGTTATTATACTCACCAGTATTTTTGTGGCCTTTTAGAATATACAGTGGCATTGGACTGTCCAGTGAGAAAATGCATATATTGTGGTCATTTCCACCAGTGGCAATTAGTCCATGAGGGTAGATGTCACTTGAGGGTATGATGCATACACAAGATACAAAATTGGAATGGCCACTCATACAGTGCATTTCTGTAAAGCCCCTGTTTGGACTGGAAAAACAAGATAATTAACAGATACATATTTGTACCCTGACTTAGCCTAGGACATAAACTGTCAAAGCACTCATTTTCATTTAGTTTCTAGACCAAACTTTAGAGTACATACTATCTTAAGAATCCATTATTTTAAATTGAACCTTACATAATTCATATGACCTAATATAGACTCATATAAACTACTATATTAGATTAAGAGAAGTTTGGCTAGTGTTTCATTGGTAAGAGTACAAGGACCCATTAACATAGAGAACAAGGGAAAAAGAGGGCAACAAATGTCATGACTGGGTTTTTCTCAATCTCTATCTTCACTTCTACAAATTTAGTGACTGTTACCCTAAGAAATCCCTGGTTAAATGAAACATGCATGCAATTAAAATAATGAAATTTCTTATCAAGACATCCTAAATATAGTGAGGACTTTTTCACATTATGAAGCATTGACTTAGTGCTCAGTAGTGTAGTACAGTATGTGTTTCTACATAGCTAGAAAAGGGGTATCCAACCTTTTGGCTTCCCTGGGCCACATTGGAAGAATTGTCTTAAGCCACGAATAAAATATACTAACAAACACTAATGATACCTGATAAGCTAAAACAAACAAACAAAGAAACCACCACCTAATACAGAAATATATGAACGGCTACAGTATATTATATAATGTTTATATTATATATATCAATGGACAGAATATGTTAATAATTGCCTTGTGATTAAAATGATTACCAATTTGTTATATATATATCAATCGCTTTGCATCACTGCCTTACTTAACAAGTTCAAACAACAAATTATTATTTACTATGTGGAAAGCAGTAAGTTAGCTACTGAAAGGGATAAAAAGAATGGTATCCCTAACTCAGCTAAATCAAAGACTTTGCAGTCTAGTTGAAAGAGATAAGACAAGTGCACATAGAGAGTTAAGACTCCCAGAAAAGACTTAAACTCATCTATTTTCAGTTCCTTCCCAAATCCCACTAAAAACAATAGTTAAATAGTTACGTTTTTAAATAAAGGTTAATTAAACCCACAAGTCCAAGGAGATTGAAAAAAAAAAAAAAAGGCATGAATATAACTGAATATTTAAAGCTTACAGAAAAGTAGTAAGGGCCTTAGGAGACCTGAGTTCTAAGCAGGCAGAAGGACAACCAAAGAACCAGTTTACCAACAAATCCCCAACAGACTCAAGAACTGGAGAAAATTCTAGCAAGTCAGCAGAGTAAGAAGCACCAGGCATCCGTCTTCCCACCTAGACAATAATGCACTGGCAGAATCTGTCTGATGTAACTATTATGAAACTCTGCAGTCGGCTGAAAGCTTGCAAATTCCAGGGTAAGGCTTGGGTTGTAAATTGAGGTTAATTTTGATCAATGCCTCTCTTGGCACAGTATTAGTTCCCCACACCTCAACCTTCTAGTCCCATGGCAGGCAGCCACGCATCTGTTCCCGGAGAACCTTGCTCACAGTTGCAGGTACTAGGGTTGGAAAAAAGGATGCTGTCCTCCAAGTATCAGAGGTCTGTTCTCTGGTCACTGATTGCTGCTTTGATCACAAAGCAACAACAAAGAGGCAAGTAGCCATTGTTGTTGCACCTCCCAGCATCGTTGCAAGCCTCTACCTCTCCAGCTGAAGTGACTTCCAGTGGAATTTAAAAGGCTGATGCCCATTCCCTTAACACCTTCATTTTCCTCCTCTGGGAACCAGATGATAAAGATATTCAAAAGGAACTACATATCTGTACAAATTTTGAAAGTTAAAGTGCTTTTTCTGCACGCCCAGGGAAAAGCACAGGCTTAGAAAAGACCTGAGAAGACTACGAAGTTTATACCTTCAGCTGACATTTGGAACAAAAACGCCCTACCACAACAATAAAAAGGTAATACAAAAAAAAGTAACAAAAAACAGCAAACCCTGGAAAAGGGGAAAAATATGATTTCTAGAGTTATATTATTAGATTCAATGTTCACTTTCAACAACAACAAAAAAATCACAAGTCATACAAATAAACAGAAAAGTATGGACCATTCAAAGGAAAAATTAAGTCAATAGACGCCGTCCCTGAAAAAGGCCTGACCACAGATCTACTAGACAAAGACTTTAAAACAACTGTTTCAAACATGCTCAAAGAACTAAAGGGAGATGGAGAAAGTCAAGAAAATTATGTATGAAGAAAACTGAAGTATCAATAAAGAGGCAGAAAACCTATAATGAAACCAAAAAGAAATTATGAAGATGAAAGGGACAAGAACTGAAATGAAATTATTCGCTAGACAACGTGAAGACAGATTCAAGCAAGCAGAATAATCAATCAGCAAACCTGAACATAGGACAATAAAAAATATCAAGTTTGAAGAACACAAAAAAAAGACTGAAACAAACAATGCAAAAGCCTAAGGACTTGTGGAACAACATGAAGTAGACCAACATACAGATTGTGGCAGTCTTAGAGAGAGGGGGAAAGAGAGAAAGGAGCAGAGAGATATCTGAAGAAATAATGGCTGGAAACATCCCAAATTTGATGAAAGACATGAATATAAACCTCCAAAGAAGCTAAACAAACTCCAAGAAGATAAAGAGACCCAGACCAAGTACATTATCTTCAAACTTAAGAAAGACAGATACAAAGAATCTTGAAAGCAGCAAGAAAGAAGTGACTTATCACATACAAGGGATCCTCAATAATATAATCAGTAGATTTCTTACCAAAACTTTGGAGGTCAAGCTGGGTGCAGTGACACACACCTGTAGTCCCAGCACCTCTGAAGACTAAGATAGGAGAACTGCTTGAGCACAGGAGTTGGAAGCTGCAGAGCACTGTGACCAAATTCATGAATAGCCACTGCATTCCAGCCTGGTCAACGTAGCAAAACCCCATCTTGAATTTTTTTTTTTTTTTGAGAATTAGCTAGGTGTGACGGTGCACACTTGTAGTTCCAGCTACTTGGGAGGCTGAGGCAAGATCTTTTGAGTCTGGGAGTTTGAGGCTTAAGTGAGCTAAGACTGGACCATTGTACTCCTGTTTGGGCCAACAGCGTAAGACAGCACTTTTTTTTTTATTGCATTTTAGGTTTTGGGGTACATGTGAAGAACATGCAAAATTGTTGCACAGGTACACACATGGCAGTGTGATGTGCTGCCTTCCTCCCCATCACCTATATCTGGCATTTCTCCCCATGCTATCTCTCCCCAACTCCCCAATCCCCGCTGACCCTCCTGTTTCTCCCCAACAGATCCCAGTGTGTGATGCTCCCCTCCCTGTGTCCATGGGTTCTCACTGTTCAACACCCACCTATGAGTGAGAACATGCAGTGTTTGATTTTCTGTTCTTGTGTAAGTTTGCTGAGAGTGATGGTTTCCAGGTTCATCCATGTCCCTACAAACGACAGGAACTCATCGTTTTTGATAGCTGCATAGTATTCCATGGTGTATATGTGCCACATTTTCCCTGTCCAGTCTATCATCAATGGGCATTTGGGTTGGTTCCAGGTCTTTGCTATTGTAAACAGAAGACAAAAATACAAAAAATTAGCTGGGCATGGTGGCGCGTGCCTGTAATCCCAGCTACTCAGGAGGCTGAGGCAGGAGAACTGCCTGAACCCAGGAGGTGGAGGTTGCAGTGAGCCGAGATCATGCCATTGCACTCCAGCCTGGGTAACAAGAGCGAAACATCGTCTCAAAAAAAAAAAAAAAAAAAAAGATATGCTTAAAGGAGCCTTCTTGCATAGTGAAATGAAAACACACTTGACAGACTTGAAGCAATATGAAGAAATAAAGATCTCAGCCAGGTGTGGTGGCTCACCCCTGTAATCCCTGCACTTTGGGAGGCCAAGGCGGGTGGATCACCTGAGGTCGGGAGTTTGAGACCAGCCTGGCCAACATGGTGAAACCCCGTCTGTACTAAAAATACAAAAGTAGCCGAGTGTGGTGGCACACATCTGTAATCCCAGCTACTCAGGAGGCTGAGGCAGGAGAATTGCTTGAATCCAGGAGGCGGAGGTTGCAGTGAGCCAAGACCATGCCATTGCACTCCAGCCTGGGTGACAAGAACAAGCTCCGTCTCAAAAAAAAAAAAAAAAAAAAAGGCAGCCGGGCACAGTGGCTCAAGCCTGTAATCCCAACACTTTGGGAGGCCGAGGCAGGTGGATCACAAGGTCAAGATATCGTGACCATCCTGGTCAACGTGGTGAAACCCCGTCTCTACTAAAGATACAAAAAATTAGCTGGGCATGGTGGCGCGTGCCTGTAATCCCAGCTGCTCAGGAGGCTGAGGCAGGAGAATTGCCTGAACCCAGGAAGCGGAGGTTGCGGTGAGCCGAGATCGCGCCATGCACTCCGGCCTGGGTAACAAGAGCGAAACTCCATCTCAAAAAAAAAAAAAGAAAAAAGAAAAACAATTGGCCTAATGGCTGATATTGTAACTTTGGTTTGTAACTCCAAATGTTTTCTATATAATTTGAGAGACTAACACATTTAAAATAATAATTACTTTATGATTTTTGGACAGAGTATATAAAGATGTAATTCTGTGACACCAACAAACAAAAGGGGTGAGAGGATGGAGCTATAAAGGAGAATTTTTGTTTGTTACTGCAGTTAAATGTATACATTCAAATTAGAGGGTTACAACTTGAGGATATTAAATGTAATCCCCACGGTAAACACACACAAGAAGTTATAGAATATACACAAAAGAAATAGATAAGGAATTTAAACATTTCCTTAAAAAATAAATTCAGCCAGGCATGATGGCTCACGCCTATAATCCCAGCACTTTGGGAGGCCGAGGCAGGTAGATCATGAGGTCAAGATCGAGACCATCCCAGTCAACATGGTGAAACCCCGTCTCTACTAAAAATACAAAACTTAGGGGGGCATGGTGGCACAGCCTGTCATCCCAGCGACTTGGGAGGCAGAGGCAGAAGAATTGCTTGAACCCAGGAGGCAGAGGTTACCGTGAGCCAAGATCGCGCCACCGCACTCCAGCCTGGGTAACAAGAGTGAAACTCTGTCTCAAAATAAAAAAACATATATATCAGTAAGGCCCGGAACGGTGGCTTATACCTATAATCCCAGCACTTTGGAAGGCTAAGGCAGGTGGATCACAAGGTCAGGAGTTTGAGACTAGCTTGACCAATATGGAGAAATCCTGTCTCTACTAAAAATACAAAATTAGCCAGGAGTGGTGGTGGTGCCGGCCTGTAATCCCAGCTACTCAGGAGGCTGAGGCAGGAGAATCGCTTGAAGCTGGGAGTCAGAGGTTGCAGTGAGCTGAGCTTGTGCCACTGCACTCTAGCCTAGGCGAAGGAGAGAGAGTCTGTCTCAAAAAATAAACAAACAAACAAACAAACAAACAAACAAACTAAATACAGAAGAATTCTAATGCAGGAGATGAGGGACAAAAAAAAAGAAAGTTTAAGGCATATAGAAATCAGACAGCAAAATGGTATCCATGATTACTCTAAATGTAAATGAATTAAACTCTCCAATCAAAAGACAGAGATTGGCAGAAACAATTTTAAAAAACATAATCCAACTAGGTGCTGTTTATAAGAGACTCACTTTAGATCCAAAGACACAAATATACTAAAAGTGATAGGATGAAACAGGATATTTCATGAAAACAGCAACAAAAGAAAGCAGGAGTAGCTATATTAATATTAGACAAAATTGACCTTAAATCAAAACAATAAGACAAAGAAGCATATTATATATTAATGAAAAGTTCAGTACAGCAAGAAGATATAACAATTATAAATGTTTATGCACGTAATACATAAAACAAAAACTGACATAACTGGAGTAATATAGTTCTACAGTAATAGTTGAAGACTTCAACATCTCAAACTCAATAATGGATAGAATAACCAGACAAAAAACATGTAAGGAAATGAAGGACTTAAACAACAAAATAAATCAACTAGAACTAACAGACATACAGAATACGCTATCCAAAAACAAAGATACCTGCTACAGAAAAAAAGTATGGCAACTCCTAGAAAAATCACAAATAAAATTACCATATGATCCAGCAAGTCCATTTCTGGGTATATTCCCAATAGAAATGAAAGCAGGATCTTAAAGAGATATCTGTACAACCATATTCACAGTAGTATTATTCACAATAGCTAAAATGTGGCATCAACCTAAGTGTCCATCAATGGATGAATAAATAAACAAAATGTAGTGTAAACATGAAATTTTATTCAGCCTTAAAAAGGAGGAAAATTCTGACTATGCTATAACATGGAAGAACCTCGAGAACATTATGCTAAGTGAAATAAACCAGTTATAAAAAGACAAATACTGGGGTGCAGTGGCTCATGCCTGTAATCCCAGCACTTAGGGAGGCCAAGATGGGCGGATCACCTGAGGTCAGGAGTTCAAGACCAGCATGGCCAATATGGAGAAACCCTGTCTCTACTAAAAATACAAAATTAGCTGGGCTTAGTGGCACATGCCTGTTATCCCAGCTACTTGGGAGGCTGAGGCAGGAGAATCGCTTGAACCTGGAAGGCTGAGGTTTCAGTGAGCTGAGATCACGCCATTGCACTCCAGCCTAGGCAACAAGAGGGAAACTTTATCTCAAAAAAAAGGGGGGGAGGGGCCAGGCGCAGTGGCTCACACCTGTAATCCATTACTTTGGGAGGCCAAGGTGGGCGGATCACAAGGTCATGAGATTGAGACCATCCTGGCTAATACGGTGAAATCCGTTTCTACTAAAAATACAAAAAATTAGCCAAGCATGATGGAGGGTGGCTGTAGTCCCAGCTACTCAGGAGGCTGAGGCAGGAATCGCTTGACCCTGGGAGGTGGAGGTTGCAGTGAGCTGAGATCGAGCCACTGCACTCCAGCCTGGGTGACAGAGCAAGACTCCATCCATCCACACACACACACACACACACACACACACACACACACACACACACACACACACACAAAAGGCAAATACTGTATGATCCCACTTATATGTGGAACTTAGAGCTGTCCAAATCATAAGAGACATTAAAAAGAATGGTGGATGCCAGGGTCTGGGGGTGGAGAGAATAAAGATGGATGGTGGTGATGGTTACACATTATGAATATACTTAATACCATTGAACTGTACACTTAAAAATGATTAAGATGGCAAATTTTATGTTATGTGTATTTTACCACAATAAAAAAACTGGGAGTAAAAGAATTAGCAATACTATATACCTCTAGAAATGAGGA
The DNA here is from genome assembly GCA_031835075.1 of Saguinus oedipus. Classification (NCBI taxonomy): domain Eukaryota; kingdom Metazoa; phylum Chordata; class Mammalia; order Primates; family Cebidae; genus Saguinus; species Saguinus oedipus. Next base: position 139,199,002 of record CM063169.1, read on the forward strand.
CAAAGAGGCAGAAACAAAGACAAGAAAGACTAATCGAAAGCCTTCAGAATCAGAAGCGTAGGAATAGGGCTTCAGAGGAAGGTATCAAGAAGTAACCAGTTTCAACTGGTTCATTACAGTGGGTGTTGTTTTGTTTTGTTTTTAATGTGCTTTTGAAACCATTTTATCAATAAGCCTAGAGGATGTCAAAAGACAACATGTTTTTAAATCATGTAAATCACTAAATCCACCTACTATGTGTATCCCTTAGCACCTCAAAACACAGATGTTTGTGAGCATCTTCAGCAGCGGTCTGTGAAGTTCTTAATGGCAGAATCCAGATTCGGTTCTTTGTGTCTTCCCAAGTCCCTGGCACAATGTTTTACATGGTTAGCATTAAGTATTTCTTAAATTGATTTAAAAAAATACTTGGCTGGACATGGTGGCTCACACCTGTAATCCCAGCACTTTGGGAGGCCAAGGAAAGGTGGATCATGAGGTCAGAAGATGGAGACCATCCTGGCCAACATGGTAAAACCCCATCTCTACTAAAAATACAAAATTAGCCGGGTGTGGTGGCTTTCGCCTGTAGTCCCAGCAACTCGGGAGGCTGAGGGAGGAGAATCACTTGAATCCAGGAGGGGGAAGTGCAGTTAGCTGAGATTGCACCACTGCACTCTAGTTGGCGACAGAGCAAGACTCCATCTCAAAAAAAAACAAAAACAAACAAACGAACAAAAAAACCTTAAGGTATGTATTAAGACCAGAAAAAGGGGGGGGGGGGCGCAGCTAGACAACCCAGCCAGACAACTGTCCTTCTAGCACTCAGCAAAAGTCTGAAGCTTTCTCTTTAGAAAGGTGAAAATCTTTGAATGGGAGGACATAAGGATAGTTAAGTCTTGGAGTGTAAAGAACACGTATATTCCTACTAGAGCCCAAAACCACCAAAACAAAACCCTGGAAACCACACCCTCATCCTCTGGGCAGCAGATCAGCCAAATATAATGGCTCTACCAGATAACTGTAGGGTAAAACTCACAACCAGCAAGCCCCATCAGGAAGCACAGATCTCCCAGGAATGTCTTAATTCTCTACCCATAAGACGGAGCACACAATAAAGATTATCAGACACCTGGGGAAAGCCTCCAGCATGAAATACAGTGATCAAAATAGAGACAAACCAACCTGGAGGAAAAACAGACCATTAAGGAGAAAATAACTTAAAACTTTTTTTAATTGTTATTATCATCCTTAGAGATACAAGATACTGCAACCATGAAGCAAGGACATAATTTCACAAAAAGTCAAGGCAACCTGCTAGAGATTATAGCCAAGGGAAAAAAAAAAGAAAGAGAAATTTAGAAAGCAAGTTCAATATCTGAATAAAAACAGTTTCACAAAAAAGAAGACAGAAAAAATAAAAGAGAAAGCAGCCAAAGAATCAAATAATTGAGGAAAATTTCCCAGACTTTATGGATATGAATTTTCATATTAAAAAGGCCCACCAATGGCCTGGAACAATGGATAGAAGTAGACTGCCTTCCAGAAAGAAAAATCAGAATGACTTCAGACTTTTCAACAATAACACTATAAGATGGAATACAATGCAGGAATAGTGTCACAATTCTGAAGGAAAATTACTTCAAAATTAGAATGCTACAACCATTCAAATTACCATTCCAGTAGCGAGACAAAATAAAATCACTTTCAGACATGCAAGGTCTTAAAACATTTATTACTGACACACTATATTTCAGGAAGCTCCTTGACGTAATGTTCCAATAAGGCAACGAAGAATAAAATCGACAAAGAAAAAGCTAAAGGATACTGACCATAAGAATCCAACACATGAAGTTCAAAAAAGTTATTTTGGAAACAACGATGAAGGAAAACCCCAGGATTAGCTGTCATCAGAGGCAGACAGAGCAGGTCAGAAAGTTTTCATTGTCAGGAAGAGGAAATTGTAAAATAGCCAATGTATCTAAATGCCTTAAGAGGCAATTCCATAACAAAGAATTTGAAGTTCAATCAGTGACATATACATAGAAAATTAAGCAAATGAAAACCAAAATAAAACATTAGCTACATGCAGATCATAAAATTGTTAAGGAAGAGTTATAGTTTCTTCCACAGCTTAATTTATAGGAGAGCACAGAAAAGACGAATATCTGATGGGGTGAGTGGAAGGCAAAAAGATAGCTAAATAAATTCTCATATTCTACAGTAGAAACTAATAGATTATACCTAAAATAATCTATTAACATAGATTAATATAATCAAATCCTATATCTGAAGATGTGTCTTCCGGTGGTCGTTTTCAAAAGGCAACACTGCTGAAGTCTTATCTCACCTCTCCCAACCTGTAAGTCAACAACAGACGGGCAATGTAGGCCTGAAGTAGTCTGAAACAATGGCATGTTGCTGGCTCAGTTCAATGCCCCACCAACAAATATGTCTCCATTCTGAAGAGTGTTCAGAAGGTCCAGAGACTTTCTGGGTTTTGAGTGGGCTTTTGTGAAAGACTACGTACCCAGTTCAGTCTACTCTAAAACAGAACTATTTCTGCCTCCCTATAACTAAATTCCCCCATTACTCCCAGTCCATCCCTACATTGACTACCATGATCTAGAACCTTAACAACAACATATATGGAAAACAGTAGTAAATTTCATTTATCACTTGGCTACATGGGAAAATAAATTTCATTTACTACCTGGCTCCAAACATTTAGAGCATTTCATTAACTTTATTAATATGCTGTTATAAATTGGGTGTGGTGGCTCACACCTTTAAATCCCAATACTTTAAGAGGCTGAGACAGGAGGATTGCTTAAGCCCAGGAGTTTGAGACCAGCCTGGACAATCTAGTGAGTCCCCATCTCTACAAAAATAAATATATAAAAATTAGCGGGACCTGGTGATTCTGGCCTGTAGTCCCAGCTACTAAGGAGGCTGACAAGGGAGGATTGCTTGAGCCCAGAAGCTTGAGGCTGCAGTGAGCAGTGATCATGCCATTGCACTCCAGCCTGGGCAACAAAGCAAGACCCTGTCTCAAAAAAACAAAATGACACAAATATACTATTATGGCCTGAATGTGTCCCCCAAAGTTCATGTGTTGGATAAAATCTTCAAAGCAACAGTGTTTAGAAGTAGGACCTTTAAGAGGTGATTAGATCAGGAGGGCTCTGCCCCCATGAATGGATTAATGTCATCAATGCAGGAGCTGGTTAGAGTGACTTTGTTAAAAAAGCGAGTTTGGCCTCCCTCTGGCTCTTGCTCTCTGTGTGCTCTCTTGTCCTTCCACCATGGGATGATACAGCAGCAAAGAGGCCCTCTCAAGATGCCAACACCTTGATACTGGACTTCCCAGCCTCCAGAACTGTGAAAAATAAATTTCTTTTCTTTGTAAGTTATCCAGTCTGTGGTATTCTGCTATAGCAACACAACAGAGAAGACATGTATCATGAAATAAAAATTGTCAATACGTCAGCCTCGAGGACACTTTTACAACACTTAAAGGTATGGGTGAAACACTTTAGTTGGCATGAATAAGAGCTTAATCACCTAATGACTATGAAACTCTCTAACCCTGGGGTATTCAAGCTTTTGGCTTTCCTGGGCCACACTGGAAGAAGAATTGTCTTTGGCCACACATAAAATACACTGATAATTATGACAGCTGATGAGCTTAAAAACAAAACAAACAAACAAAAAAAATCACACAAAAAACCTTGTAATGTTTTAAGAAGGTTTACAAATTTGTATTGGGCCACAGAATGGACAAGTTTGCTAACCTATCCAGCTGGATATGAGAGGTTAAAGAATCTTATCTCACTAATTACCCACTAACTGACACTGTGACTGGCAAAATGCAAGTGTGAGATGAATAAATACAGGAATTAATTTTGAAAAACAAAAAGAAAAAATCATGAGTTAAACGAAAAACAAAATCAGTTTTCAAACAGAGGATCAGGGCCAGGCATGGTAGCTCATGCTTGTAATCCCAGCACTTTGGGAGGCCGAGACAGGTGGATCACCTGAGGTCGGGAGTTCAAGACCAGGCTGGCCCAACATGCAAAACCCCGTCTCAAAAAAAAAAAAAGAAAAAAGAAAAACAAATAGAGGATCAGTTCAGCCCAAAGTTCTTCAAGTAAGCATAACCACTCCAGTGATTAAACTCCTGTCAACCTAGTGCAGTCCTAAAAGTTGAATGACAGGATTCCATTATTAAAACAGGCATCCTTGATTACACTCCTTACTGCAGTGATTATATTCTCCTGGGTATGCTTCTACTGGATTCAATTTTAAAGGCAAAAACTTAATAACTGTTCTCAAATAAAAAGTTACATATTAGTGTTACTAAGTAGTTTTGCATATTATAGAATTTTAGTTAGAAGAGATCTTTAGAGATCACCTCATTAAACAGGAATATGTTCTATACTATCCCTACTCTAGTGGACCATCTTGTGTTAATTATACTACTTCAAAAGCCTCCAAACAAACCTACTTCTGCACTTACCCCTTCCCAATCTATTCTCTACCATCAGCTAGCAGAAACTTCTCAATACAGAAATCAGATCATGTTGCTCCCTGCTTGAAACTATTTGAAGGCTTCCATCTGCAAACTCCATAATCTGGCTCTTGCCAGCCTCAAATACCTGCCCTCACCTCACAGCTAATTCCCTCCTGTTTGCTCCCCCGAGTCCCTTCCAATTCAACCCTCCCCATTTGCTCTTCCAAGACCAGCTCCATCCATCTCATGCTTCATGTCAGCTTTAAGCAAACAACTTCCAGAAAGGCTTCCTTTACTATCTCTCGCCACAAAATTCTTAACTGTATGTTTTATTTATAGGCCAGTTTTTATTTATTGGCTTGTTTTTTAATCTATCTTCCCCATCAGATTGTAAGAAAGCTCCAGAAACACTGGCAACTTGTCTGTCTTTATTCCTCCCCAATATCCCAAGCAAATAGGAGGCGCTCAATAGTTATCCAATATGGTGACTCAATTCTGAAATCCCTAGTGATGGGAGATCTACTAAATAACGAAACAACTAACCTCCATTTTTCCTTCTTTGAACTGGTATCTGTCTTCTAGGTCTTAAACATCCTGCTTCAACCAGCCAAATCAGGACCGAACCTGTGAACTCGATCGGGACCGATTCCTAACTTTTTTTTTGGTTCATGAGCCCTTCTGATAAATCCTTGGAAAGCAATGGATGCTCCCTCTCCTTAAGAAACAGCACATGCACAGCAACAAAACATCCGAGAGGTTTCACTCCCTCCTCTCAAGACCGGCACAGACCAGACTAAAATTCTAAACTGGACGAGAAGAGGATTCAGCAACGCAATTTCTAAAAACTAAAATCTTCAAAAATTAAATTTTAGAGAAGACTATGGAGCATCTTCGAAAAAAAAAAAAAAAAGAGGACATGTCAGATGCCTTCACACTACCTCACTTCGGAAGGTGCAACTAGAATCAGTAAATTTTCAAGTCTAAAAGAAACTTGGGAGTTAATCGTCCAAAAACTGAAGCCCCAAAAGGTAAGAGACTCGTTTGTGGTCAAGTTAGCACAAAAAGGCAGGTCTTTGGTCCCCCAACCCGGTGCTCTTTCCACATAAATCTCGACGGTTTCTTACACGGTGAGCCCAGAGTTCCAGGAGTCTGAAAATTGGAAGGGAGCGCAGAGCAGAGGGAAGGCTTGCGGGAGAGGGAGACAGCAAGATTGACAGGGAGGGGTCACTCTCTTCCCACTCTCCGGGAAGCGTCCAACACAGCCCGGGCAACCCGACTCCCAGCGCTCACCTGTCTGGGACCCAGAGGCGGGTGGTGCGGTCTCGGGACACCGACACAAAGGCCCCCGGAGGATAGGGGCAGCACACCAGGCCCCGTACGTCCAGCTCATGGCCCCGGAGCGAGCAGCTCAGCCGGTACCTGGTGGCGCCGCTCGTCATGACCAGTGTCTGTCGGGCGCCCGGTGCCCGGGCACTGCGCGAGACCAGTCCGCAAGGGAGAGTCGGCGAGCGCCGGGCCTCGGCAGGAGAATCGCCTGCAGGTAAGCGGCGGCCGGAGACCGGAAGAGCCCAAGAGCCGGTACGGAAGGGCGGCTGAGAAGGGGCGCGCCGAGCGGGCCGAGTGACACAGCAAGCCTGACAGGCACACCGGAATTCATCATCGGCCTCAGCCCGCCATGACGCAGAGTGTGCGCGTCCCGGCCGCCGAGGCCGATGGGGAGCTAAGCTCGCTTCCCTGCTGGGCTCAGGACTCCCCGCAGAGGAAGAGACAACGACGCCCGCCCTTCCACCAGAACGCCTGTCCCAGGGGTCCCTTTGCTAACCCGCAGTCTCTTCCGAATCCTGCCCCAACCGTTTGTCGTAAATCGGGACGCAGGCCCGGACTACGACTCCCACAATGCCGCGCCACTTGGCGTGGACATCCGGCGCGCCGAATCAGGATATTTTAAACCTGAGTCCTTCGCGCTAGGCATGGGCAGAATGGCTCACTGGTGTCTGCTGCTGAAGCATCCTTACAGCTTTTCCCTGAGATCTCGAGGTTTTTGAAAGTTAACTTTGTTTTTCAGTTAAAAAGAGAAAGCTTGAGGCCAAATTGGGAACTATTAATCATTTTCCTCCGTTTCAAGCTATACTAATCTACTCTCGTCAAATTTAGCAAATAAATACGGTGGTCTAAGTCCATTTTTTAAAAGTGTAACTACTTTCGCCTGGCGGCTTGTCAAAATGTGCATTCTGATTCAGTAGATCTGGGTTAGGGCTGAGATACGTATTTTTAACAACCGCCCCCCTCGCCTGTCCACCCACCACCTGTGGTGCTACTTGGTAATCATTAACAGACTGTATTGAGTGCCAGAGTCAACATGATCTGTCTCCTTACTTTGTTTCCCTCCCATCTGCTATTCTTTCGCATCTAACTACACTTTTCCACACACCTTTCTAAATTACTAAGCCCAATTCACTTTTCTGACTTCTCCCCTCCTAAAACACCCTCTCTAGGTTTGGAATCGCTTTTCCCCTGGTTTGGGAGATCGTTTTTGAAATGTTGACTTTTGATACTTCTTTGCCATCATATCCCCTCCCTGGGTGGATTACTTACAATTTTGGTTATTTCTAAAGCTGTATTCCCAAATTGACTTCTCCAAACTCTAGATTTTTATTTCTAGCTGTTAGAAATCGCTACCAAGTAGTCTTACTTAAATTATTTCAACATTTCTCTAGCCTTTCTACCCCTTCCTTCCAGCCAATCCTGCACATTAAAATATAATAATATTTCTGAAATCTACATTTAATTATTTTTTCTTTGCTTGACAACCTCAGATGGCTTTCCATTCTTATAGTACATTATATAGGGCCTTTCACACGATCTCCCTAATCTGTTTCACTTGATTTATCTTCTTGTGGTATCTCCCTTACTCTAGCCATTTTGAATTTGTCACCATTCCCTGAACACAGGATGCTGTATGCTGTCCATGTCTCTATGCTCTTTGTACATGCATTTAAAAAAAAAACTTAGAATTCTACTTTCTCCATTTGTCGTAGTTCAACGCCAGTTTTTCTGGATTCTTCTAGTTCCTCTGGGGAACCAATGCAGTTTTATTTGTTGCCAATATAGTATTTACTACATTCTAATATATTCTTTTATGTCTGTCTTTTCTACCAGACTACATTTTATTATTATCAAGACCTTTATTTTACATGAATCTTAACCATCTAGGTTAGTGGGCAGGGGGCTAGGAAATGGGAAATGCTAATAGGTTGGGACAGGGATGAATCATAGGGGTGTCAGAACTATCTTCATGAACCTGAGTCATTTCTGAGGAGTGGGGTCACAGGTCCAGATTGTGTCTGTTGGTCAACCAAAATGCTAAATTTGAAAAATATCTCAAAAGACTAGTTAATTAGGCTTCACAATAGTTATTATCTATAGGAGTAGTTGGTGAAGTTACAAATCTTGTGACCTTTGATTACATGACTCCAGGGCAGGAGGCACTGTAGAAAAGCAAGCTAATTAGGCCTGGGGTAGTGGTTCATGCCTGTAATTCCAGCACTTTGGGAGGCCAAGGTAGGCAGATCACAGGATCAGGAGATAGAGACCATCCTGGTTAACATGGTGAAATCCCCTCTCTACTAAAAATACAAAAATTAGCAGGGCGTGGTGACACCCACCTGTAGTCCCAGCTACTCAGGAGGCTGAGGCAGGAGAGTTACTTGAACCCAGGAAGTGGAGGTTTCAGTGAGCTGAGATCACACCCCTTCACTCCAGCCTGGGTGCCAGAGCGAGCCTCCATCTCAAAAACAAAACAAAACAATAAAAAAGGAAGCAAGCTAATCAAATAATGGCAGGTTATTTTTTAAATGTATCTATTCTTTAGCAAAGTTCAAGCCTCTACCATAATTCCAATCTTGTCTTATGAATGTAGTTTCAATCTCCATACAAGTAGTTGGGAGGGGGATCACTTTTCCTTGGCTCAAAGTTTAATTATAAACCAAATTCCTGGCATAGTTATTTTAGCCTCCACACTAGAATAAGAAAAAAAAAAAAAAAAACCCAAGAAAAAAAAACTAACAATAAAAATAACAACCATAAAAAACTAGTCTAGCCTGTGGGATTTTAAGCAAGATGGAGTCAATCATGTTAGATTTCTCTCATTACTTAAAATTCTGCAAAGGTGGTTTAAGTGCCCATGGAGTTTACACCACTTGTAGTTTGGTGCTGCTCAATTCATGAATCACTGTCTGCTCAACTGAACTCTTTAATAGTTTTTTTTTTTGTTTTTTTGTTTTTTTGTTTTTTGAGACAGAGTTTCCCTCTTGTTACTCAGGCTGGAGTGCAATGGCACAATCTCGGCTCACCGCCACCTCTGCCTCCTGGGTTCAGGCAATTCTCCTGCCTCAGCCTCCTGAGCAACTGGGATTACAGGCACGCGCCACTGTGCCCAGCTAATTTTTTGTATTTGTAGTAGAGACGGGGTTTCACCATGCTGACCAGGATGGTCTCGATCTCCTGACCTCATGATCCACCCGCCAAAGTGCTGGGATTACAGGCGTGAGCCACCACGCCCGGCTCTTTAATAGTTTATTGTATGTTATCTTTTAACAACTTAATATGAGGTTAGTGCTTAATAGATGTTATTGGTTACATTAACGAATTAATGAATAACTGAAATAACAATGTTAAAGATGTATAACCAGAACGTAGTACAGCTGGGACTAAAATTCTGTGAACACTAAATTGAGTTCTTGATACTTTAAAAATAGTTATGTTTGTATGTGTTTAGCAATTTAATGGTTTAAAACAAATCGTTTCTTTCAATTATCTATCTGCATAAAAATAACAGTTCTGGATCCCCCCACCCACCCACGCAGCTGCCTGAGGGCATGAAGGAAAAAATGTCCATAATGACAGTAGTTCTCTCAGAGACAATGCATGAAATAGTTGGGTAGCCAGACTAAACATCACAGCTTGTGTAAACTGGGGTAAACATTGCAGTTTATGTTCTCAATATGATGTTTTCATTATAATTTCATTTTAAAAGCCTTAAATGCACTGAATAATAACATTAATGCAGATTATACAGGAATAAAGTTGGGGTCAATATGGTTCTGGGCTGGCAACTTAGTAGGAAAACCCAGTCAAGCTAAAGAAAATAGTTGTAACAGGAATGATATTAGGCTTGTGTGGGAAAGTGATGGTGACAGAACATTGTTTAGCATTTTTTTAATTAAAATTTGACACATAGACTCTAGTACCAAAACTTTGGGCTAGTATAGGACAATACATACATGAAAAAAATATTAAAATGCACTGGGGGGAAACGTGATAGAAATTTCATATGTGAAGATCTTAGAAAATCGAGGCTACAAATATGTCCCCCCGTAAGGGGAATGTTGAAAAAACAAAGTCTATTGGAATATAATTTTAAAAACCCATAAAATGTGAAATATGAACTGCATCTTTAAGGATGGTTAACAGCTTCGAAATCGTATTTGTCTTACCAGTCCTGTGGAACATTACAGAAAAAGTTTCAAAGCTAATACATTTCACTATCCCAAAAGATAACTGCTGTTTTCAAGCTTTTGGTGCCCAAAGAAGAGAAAAACATTCTTCTAGTGCAAAAGCATATAGTAAGCTTTTTTTCTTTTGTTTAACATTTAAGGACACGTTGTCCTTTCTTTTTATATGTTTTGAAATATTGTCTAGATAAGTGCATAAAAAGTTAGCTAATGTGAGTATTGATCATGATTTTTATGTTCCCCTTATTGAAAGTTTATTTTTAAAATAATAATAATAATAGCCGGGTGCAGTGGCTCACGCCTGTAATCCCAGCACTTTGGGAGGCGGGTGGATCACGAGGTCAAGAGATCGAGACCATCCCGGTCAACATGGTGAAACCCCGTCTCTACTGAAAATACGAAAGATTAGCTGGGCATGGTGGTGCATGCTTGTAGTCCCAGCTACTCAGGAGACTGAGGGAGGAGAATTGCCTGAACCCAGGAGGCGGAGGTTGTGGTGAGCCGAGATCGCGCCATTGCTCTCCAGCCTGGGTAACAAGAGTGAAACTCCGTCTCAAAAAAAAAAAAAAAAAAAAAGTAATAATAATACATTCCTTGGTTTAAAATTCAGAAGACTTAAAGGATACACATTTTCAAACCCTAACCACCCAGTTTTCCTCTGGCTTATCAGTTTCTTGTATTCTTCCCAAAGATTTTTATAAAGATGCAAAAAAATGTTAGCATTGAACATTTTAGCATTCACCTTGCTTTAACTATATATACTGGGAAACTTTCCATATTTTTTTTTTCTGAGATGGAGTCTTGCTGTTTCGCCAGGCTGCAGTACAGCCTGGCATAATCTTGGCTCACTGCAACCTCAATTTCCCGTATTCAAGTGATTCTGCTGCCTCAGCCTCCTGAGTATCTGGGACTACAGGCACACACCACCACACCTGGCTAATTTTTTGTATTTTAGTAGAGATGGGTTTCACCATTGCCAGGATGGTCTTGATATCCTGACCTCATGATTCACTCACCTTGGCCTCCCAAAGTGTTGGGATTACAGGCGTGAGCCACGACGCTCGGCTGAAAACTTTCCATATTTTATGGGAAGAGGAAAGCTTTTCCTCTACCCTCTCGTGTTCACTATCCAAGGGCCTGTAAGTTAAACTGACAAAAGAAAGACTAACAGGAGAAAAAGGTCAACTTCTTATGTATAAGAAAGCCAACAAAAGCAGCAACTGACTAGTCAAATGGTTAAAGTTAAAGGCTTGCCTAAGTAACTTAGTAGGGAAAATGGTGGGGGAGAAAAAGCTTTTACCAGAAAAGAACAGAAAAATTGACTTTTAAGAGAACTAATAGGAAAGTTTGTGTTCATGTTCATCTATACAGTTAGGAGTGGTGTTTCCAGCTTCTTCAGGGCCATAAGTTAGGGGATTTATGGTAGCATCATTTCCCAGAAATTTTGCTTTTAGTCAGATAAGGAAATCTTTGAGAAGGCTTTTTTCCCCTCTTCATCTGTTGAATCTCAAATGCCTTCAGCTTAAAATAATCTTTTTATACCAGCTCTGGGGTTCCTAGCTGGTCTCTGCAATATCAGTATACAAGGAGCATCCTTTATGGCCAAATTGTATGTGATTTTATGACTATACCATTATTTAATCAATGTCCTTTGATTTTTTTCCCTAATTTTTCTCTGTTACAAACACTGCTCAAATAAATAACTTTGGACATGAGCGTATGTCATCTATAGGTAGGAACTCAGTGTGAATATATGCTGACTATCTCAAAGTGGATTTACTGGGTCAAAGGACATGTGCATTTGGATTTCCATAGCCATCTTCTTTCAACAGACATTCCTACCAGTGTATCCAAAATCTTGTTTCAGTTGATGTACATATTCACCAGTAAGTTCCCTAACTTTTCTCTATTTTACAGTAGAATAACTTAATGATGTCACTCCTCAAAGTTTCTTTTCTTTTTTAAAATTCATCATTATTTTAATTTTTTCTAGGGGGTCTCACCATGTTGTCCAGGCTGGTCTTGAACTCCTGGCCTCAGTGATCCTCCTGCCTTGGCATCCCAAAGTGTTTGGATTAAAGGCATGAGCCATGACACCTGGCCAAAAAGTTTATTTTCTTAAAAAACCTACGTACATCCTACAAAGACATTTTTGAGTTGTTTCGTTAACATGTTTCTTCTGTGCACCCTGGGCTATATAAGCATAACTGGCCATATTCAGTACCAAGAGATCTCCTCTTCATTGCGCCCTATTGCCCCTGACTCTACTGCTGAGTACCTGCTTGCCCTACTTCCCTACTCCCGCATTCTCCCTTTAAAACATCCAGTCACTGCTGTACAAACCAAGGTTGAATTCTTTTTTTTTTTTTTTTAAGACGGAGTTTCGCTCTTGTTACCCAGGCTGGAGTGCAATGGCGCGATCTCTGCACACCGCAATCTCTGCCTCCTGGGTTCAGGCAATTCTCCTTGCCTCAGCCTCCTGAGTAGCTGGGATTACACGCACGCCATGCCCAGCTAATTTTTGTATTTTTAGTAGAGATGGGGTTTCACCAGGTTGACCAGGATGGTCTCTATCTCTGGACGTAGTGATCCACGGGTCTTGGCCTCCCAAAGTGCTGGGATTACGGGTGTGAACCACTGCGACCGGCTTTTTTTTTTTTTTTCTGAGATGGACTTTCGCTCTTGTTTACCAGGTTGGAGTGCAATGACGGGATCTTGGCTCACTGCAACCTCTGCCTCCTGGGTTCAGGCAATTCTCCTGCCTCAGCCTCCTGAGTAGCTGGGATTACAGGCACGTGCCACCATGCCCAGCTAATTTTTGTATTTTTAGTAGAGACGGGGTTTCACCATGTTGACCAGGATAGTCTCGATATCTTGACCTCGTGATCCACCCGCCTCAGCCTCCCAAAGTGCTGGGATTACAGGCTTGAGCCACCGCGCCCGGCCAGGTTGAATTCTTTTCACATTGCACTGTTTTCCCTATTGCAGTAGCAAATTATGGATAAAAATGTGTCCTTAGTGTCAGGCTTTGTTATCTTTGACAATAAAAATAAATATATAACTGCAAGTAATAATGAGTGATATGTCATGTTAAAATAATTAAATTGGGCCGGGCGCGGTGGCTCATGCCTGTAATCCCAGCACTTTGGGAGGCCGAGGCGGGTGGATCTCGAGGTCAAGAGATCGAGACCATCCTGGTCAACGTGGTGAAACCCCGTCTCTAATAAAAATACAAAAAATTAGCTGGGCACAGTGGCACGTGCCTGTAATCCCAGCTGCTCAGGAGGGTTAGGCAGGAGAATTGCCTAAACCCAGGAGACGGAGATTGCGGTGAGCGGAGATGGCGCCACTGCACGCCAGCCTGGGTAAACGAGAGCGAAACTCCGTCTCAAAAAATAAAATAAAATAAAAAGCCAGGCGCGGTGGCTCACAACTAATCCCAGCACTGTTGGAGGCCGAGGTGGGTGGATCATGAGGTCCAGAGTTGGAGACCATCCTGGTCAAGGTGGTGAAACCCGTCTCTGCTATAAATACAAAAAATTAGCTGGGCATAGTGGCACGTGCCTGTAATCCCAGCTGCTCAGGAGACTGAGGCAAGAGAATTGCCTGAACCCAGGAGGCGAAGGTTGTGGTGAGCCAAGATCGCGCCCAGCCTGGGTAAACAAGAGGGAAACTCCGTAATCCCAGCACTTTGGGAGGCCGAGGCGGGTGGATCATGAGATCAAGAGATGTAGACCATCCTGGTCAACATAGTGAAACCCCGTCTCTACTAAAAAAAAAAAAAATATATATATATATATATATATATATATATATATATATATATATATACATATATATATATACACACACACAAAAAAAAAAATTAGCTGGGCATGGTGGCGCAAGCCTGTGGTCCCAGCTACCCAGGAGGCTGAGGGAGGAGAATTGCCTGAATCCCGGAGGCGGAGGTTGCGGTGAGCCAAGATCCCACCATTGCACTCCACCTTGGGTAACAAGAGTGAAACTCCGTCTCAAAATAAATAAATAAATAAAAATAAAATAAAACAAAACCCTAAGGAGGAGAAATTCAAACGTAATGAAGCTTCTTCGCTGGGGGCGGTGGTGCGTGCCTGTAGTCCAGCTACTCGGGAGGCTGAGGTGGGAGAATCGCTTGAGCCCAGGAGTTCTGGGCTGTAGTGCACTATGCGGATCAGGTGTCCGCACCAAGTTTGGCATCAATATGGTGACCTCCCAGGAGCAGGGGAACACCAGGTTGCCTCAGGAGGGGTGAATCAACCCAGGCTGTAAACAGAGCAGGTCAAAATTCCCATGCTCATCAGTAGTGGGACTGCGCCTGTGAATAGCCACTGCACTCCAGCCTGGACAACATGGTGAAACCTTGTCTCTACTACAAATACAAAAAATTAGCTGGGCATAGTGGCGTGTCCCTGTAATCCCAGGTACTCAGGAGGCTGAAGCAGGAGAATGGCCTGAACCCAGGAGGCGGAGGTTGCAGTGAGCCGAAATCGCGCCATTGCACGCCAGCCTGGGCAACAAGAGCGAAACTCCGTCTAAAAAAAAAAAAAAAAAAAAAAAAAAGATGGCGGAAAAGCCCAGGCGCCGTGGGTCCCGCCTGTAATCCCAGCACTTTAAGAGGCTGAGGAGGGCGGATCACGAGGTCAGGAATTCAAGACCAGCCTGGCCAGCATGGTGAAACCCCCGTCTCTACTAAAGATACAATAAATCAGCCCGGCGTGGTGGCTCGGGCCTGTAGTACCAGCTACTTGGCAGGCTGAGGCAGGAGAATTGCTTGAACTCGAAGACAGAGGTTGCAGTGAGCAGATTAAACCATTGCACTCCAGCCTGGGTGACGGGGGAGACTTCGTCTCAGAAAAAACAAACAAACAAACAAAAAATGGCGTTTCGCTTTTGTCGCCCAGGCTGGAGTGCAATGGTGACATCTCACCTCACTGCAACCTCCGCCTCCCTGGTTCAAGTGATTCTCTTACCTCAGCCTCGCGAGTAGCTGGGATTACAGGCATGCACCACCAACCATGCCCAGATAAATTTTTTTTTTTTTTTTTTTTTTAAGTGGAGATCGGTTTTCGGCATGTTGGCCAGACTGGCCTCAAGTGATCCACCAAGCTCTGCCTCTCAAAGTTCTGGGATTACAGGCGAGAGCCACCGCTGCACCCGGCAGGCTTGGAAGAGGTTCCGCTGGGGTCTGCTCACAGGAGTCGCGCTGGGGAAAGCGAGTGGAGGTGCTCCTTGACGAAACTGGGGAATCCCAGATCTCAGGGGTTCTGTCCTGGCCTGCCGCCCTGGATCGTCCAGCCTGGGCGGGAGCGGGGAGAACACCTTGCCCTTCTTGACTGGGGATGCGTGTGAGGGTCCAATTTCGCAAAAGGCCTAGCCCGCGGTTCCGAGCCCTTGGCCCCACCCAGTAGCGCCCGGACCCCCTCCCCTCCAGACCTGGCACTCGCCCTCAACGAATATGGCGCCAACGGCCTCAGTACGTCAAGCGACGCGCCAGCCGGCCACCTCCAGCGCTCCTATTAATAACCGCAGCCGGAAACGGAGCGGCAGAGGGCGCCCTGGCTTCCGGGCTGGAGTGGCGGGATGCTATAAGCCCGGGACAGCCCGTCGCGGGAGCGCAAGGAGCTGGACGGACTCTGGAGCCTCCGCGCCGACTTCTCCGACGACCGGCGCCGGGGCTTCCAGGAACAGTGGCAGCGGCAGCTGCTGCGGTAACTCGGGGCAGGGCCGGGAGGCGCGCTGAAGCCCGGCGGAGGGAGTGGGGGAGCCCAGGCCGCCTCGCAGGCTCGTTCCCCTGGGCGCCCGGGGGTTGGGGGCCCAGAGGAGGTTAAAGATCAGCAGTGGGCTTCGGAGCGCGGGGTTGGGGGAGTGGGGCAGGGAGGGGACCCAGGAGGACCGCGGGGGAGGAGGTGGAAGGAGTAGGAAGCGCCCCTGGCCGAGCTCCCTCCCGAGGCGAAGGCTGATCCCGGGCAGTGTCTTTTATTATTATTATTTTTTTAATGTTTATTATTAATTTTCAGTACGTATTTTGAGACTGGGCTTGGCCCTGTTGCCCAGGCTGGAGCGCAGTGGCGCAATCCAAACTTGGCCCTCCAGAAGTCGGCGGGGGCGTCGGCGGCCCTTGAGAAGTTGGCGGGGGCGTCGGCGGCAGCTGCGGCCCAGGCCTGTCCCGCCCGGCCACAGGGAAGTCAGCAGCGGCGATGGCGGCCCCAGCACGGCCAGAGGGAAGTCGGTGTAGGCGGCGGCGGCGGCAGCGCGGTTAGAGCAAATTTCTTTGGAGAAGCCGTGGTGGCTTCAACGTGATGGTGGAGGACTAGACAGGTCTCTGCGGTAAGTGGCGGGGACTTCTTGTACCCCACCGGGAATCCTCCAGACCTCCCTGCTCCTTCTCCGCGCCTCCCTGCTTTGTCTGGGATGGGTTGGTGGCACTATGGGATGCAACACTGCCAGCGGCGAGGGATTGCTTCGGGGTGCTGTCAGGTGTTACGTTGCCCCCAGTGGTGGGGGGGGGAGCGGGTGTGAGATCCACGACATCATTGCCTGTGTCTGGGAGCTGGTTCGGGACACTATCCAAGGCTGCATCGCCCATATGGGGAGTGAGTTCGGGGCACTGTATGGGGCTGCAATGCTGGCAGTGGAGGATGGTTTAGGGGTGCTACACTGCTGGTGGGGGGGAGGGGTGGTGTTAAAGGCGTAATGGGGACTACACTGAGACAGGTTGGGGGGCTTGTTGGGAGAGTTACACAGGGGTGGACTGCCTGTGGAGTGGGGTAGAGGGTTGGCTCTCCCTGGGGTAGAGCCTGAGTGGTGGGGAGGTGGCAGGTGGGTCAGGTGCTCTCAGGGATCTGCGCTGCCTGGTAAAGAGTGGGTGAGTGTGCTATTCCGGGCTGCGTGGGTTGTGGCAGGGGCAGGCTGGGTGCTCTATCAGGAGCTACCCGAGCTAGCCATGGGGGTACTTCCCAAGGTGGAGGGCGAATTTGGAGTGCTATCGGTGGCTGCACTGCCCAACGCAGGAAGTTGGTTGGGGGCGCTATCCAGGGCCGCACTGTTCCCGACGGGGAGTGATTTAGGGCACTCACTATTCAGGGTTGCAGCACCCGCAGTGCGGGGTGCTTTGGGTGCCATGTGGGGGCACCACTGCCTGTGGTGGGTGTCTGCTTGGGGACGCTATCTGTGGCTACACTGCCCACCCCAGGGAGCCTGTTGGGCTGCTATCCCGGGCTGTGCAGCCCATGGTGGCGGGGGGTGGTTCGTGGGTGCCATGGAGTGCTGCAGTGTCTAAGACAGGGGCAGGTTAGGGGCTGCCATGACGTGCTACACTGCCAGCGGTGGGGGATGGGGTGTTGGCGCTATCCTGCGGCTACACTGCCGGTGGCAGCGGGTTAGGGGCTCTGTCGGAAGCTGCACTGCTGGTGGCAGGTGACGGAGGTTTCAGTGACAGCGGTCTCTGAGAGAGGAGTGGTCCTCCTCTCCCCGGATTCTAAACTCTAAAGGGCCATCTGCTGCTGCGTGGTGGGCACACATTTCTGTAGCAGACACCATGGGGTGACAGGGCCCTGTGGGTGGAGGTCTCAGGAATGGGAACCAGCACATGGGTGGGGAGGGCTGGCTGGGGCTGAGTTTCTGCTGCTCCTGCTTCCCGAGCACAGCCTGGGCTGTCCCAGTGGTTCCCGTGGAGCGGGAAGCCCAGGCACCATGGTGTCTCCAGTCTCTACTCCCTAGCCAGTTTGGGCCAAAAAGAGATGCTGTGGCCGTTGGCGGGTGGGTGTGAGTGCCTTCACTGAAACTGACCCATGCCACCCAGTGGCCAGCATGACAAGGTGGGGGTCTAATGCTACCATTCTCTTGTGTCCGGTTCTAGGCTTTTCTGGCTTTGCCCGCCCAGCTGCTCCATGCCGTGAGAAGGAAGAGCTATCTGCTGCATGCTGGAGGCTGGAGCCCGTGGCACCACGGCTCGCCTCCCTGCAGTGGGTGGCACCGACGGAGACTGCAGAGCGCCGGAGAGGTAGGAGCGTGGCTGGCTGCCACCAGGGCAGGGACGGGTACAGAGGTGGCCAGGTGGCAGCCTCTGAGGCGGCCTTGGTCCCTGGGTCGCCCCCTGCTGTTTATGGCAGGCAGAGCTGGGGTTGCCACTGCTTCTGATGCGCCCTGTGCAGGTGGCGGCTACAGTTGAGCCGTAGGGTGGCAGTCCTGGTTTCCGTTCTTCTGTTCCTTTTTGTCCCTGGTCCGGGGCACTGGTCGCAGGCGCCGGTTACCCTACAGCCACTGGGATGGGGCTGGGCTCCAGTTCCAGTCCTCCTCCTGCCGCGTGGCCCGATTTAGGCACCGCAGCAGGGTCTGGCCCTTAGGTCCACGTTGCTGGAGGAAGCAGGCAGGATCAGGGATTGCCACCGCGCTGCCGAATGCCATCTCTAAGTGGCAGGTGCAGCAGAATGCACGGGAGGCTGCAGGGCTGGTCTCAGACAGCCTGGGAGTCCCCCAGGGCACCTCCCCCGACCCTAAGATCGTTGCTTCCTTGGCCCAAGCCCAGAGTGTGGGGTCGCGGGCTCTGTGCCCGCTGCAGCACCCAGGATGGGTCTGAGCGCCGGTTTCCATTTTGGTGACATCTGGCCCTGGGATTCCTGCTGCTGGTCGGGGAGGACAGGGCCAGCGGTTGCCACTGATACTGACTTGCACCATTTCCAGGTTGCAGCTGTGGCTGAGCCCATGGCAGATTCTTGCGGGGCTGCTCCCCGAGGACGTGGGGGTCGGGGAGTGTACCGCCATCCCACCCTAGGGTCCACTTTTCCTTAGGCCTGGCCCAGAGCACAGGTTTGCAGGCGCTGGGCACTGTGCAGCCACAGAGTTGTGACTGAGCGCCTCCTGCCCTCCCGCACCTGCGGGCTGACTGTGGCAGTATCTGGTCCTGGGTTCCGTGCTACTGGGGTCAATGTCCAGGGATGCCACCGCTGCTGCCCCATGCCATGTGTAGCTTGCTGCGGCAGCTGGTCCCAGAGCAGAGGCTGTCAGAGCTGGTCCCAGATAGCCTGAAGGTCGCCTAGTGCACCAGCCAAACGGTCCATTCTTTCTTAGCCCACACCCAGAGTGAGCATTGCAGGCTCTGGGCACTGCACCACTGGCATGGGGAGACAAGTGGTGGGGGCCTTCCTTACCTGCTTCACACAAAGCCCGGGTTGTGGGAGTCAGCTCTCTCCAGCATGCCCCAGTCTCATCCTTGGTCAGCCCAGAGCACGGAGGCCCGCTCAGTCCTGGCTCCATATCTTGTGCCAGGCAGGCACAGAGGCACAGAGCCTCAGCAGCTTTGTCTGTGTCTGGGCTAAACTGCTGCCCGCCTCATCTTGACCATCTGCCCAAGTGGGCACAGCCTCCAGCATTGCTTCCCAGGCAGCACATCTGTTGCCCGTGGGGCACTTACTGCTTGGCCTCCCAAAGTGCTGGGATTACAGCCTCTGCGCCCAGCCTGTGGGAACTGTTTTAAATGTCGGCTGAGAAGCGGAAACACTGAAAAGTGGCAGGAAAACAGCATTTCCTGACCGCACACCCCACACCAGGCATGTATCAAAAGCTCCACTGGGAAAACATATTCGGAGAGGTCTGGTAACTTGCCTCAGGTCACACAGCAAGTGAGAGGCAGAGTGGTAGGCAAACCCAGGCCTGCTGGGCTAGTTTCTCCCCCTGTCATGTGGCCCTGGGCCACCTCTCAGGAACAGCAGGAACCCACCCAGGAAGACAAACCTCGAGGGCTAAGTTTGGAAAGTCCGGAAATCTCTCGTGCAAGGCTGAGACCTTTGACTCCCCTGGGGGAGTGGACTAGGGGAACTGGGCCATGCATGTGAACACCTGGCTGATGACATTTACCAGCTGCCTCCTAACGAAACCCACCCCAGGGTCTTTGCCCCTGCTGCCTCCTCACCACACTCACCCCAGGGCCTTTGCCCCTGCTGCCTCCTCACCACACTCACCCCAGGGCCTTTGCCCCTGCTGCCTCCTCACCACACTCACCCCAGGGCCTTTGCCCCTGCTGCCTCCTCACCACTCTCACCCCAGTCAAATGGTATTTCTGGTTCTAGATCCTTGATGAATTGTCACACTGTCTTCCATAACGGTTGAACTAAAGTAATATTTTTCTTAAGCTGCTTATTGGTGATATGTCCTCTCAAAGCAAAAACAGCCAAGTATGTTATTTTCACAGATGTCTGACTACGCAAGTGTATTTCCAAAATCTCTGGTTACTTGGGTTTCTAACCCTTCCCCTCAACTATGTAGATGTATTCTAAATACTACAAAAAGGTCTTCTAGTGTTTCCCTGAATTTTCTGTCACAAAGGAAAAGCCAGGGTCAGCCTGATTTTCATTCATTTCTAAGTACTTTTCTCAGTTCCTGGAATGGTTTAAAGTTTTCCAGCATTTCAATACATATTCTGCCAGGGTATGTCTATATGAGGATTTCTTTTTATAGAACATGATTTTTTTTTTTTTTTTTTTTTTTGAGGCGGTGTTTCGCTCTTGTTACTCAGGCTGGAGTGCAATGGTGCGATCTCGGCTCACCGCAACCTCCGCCTCCTGGGTTCAGGCAATTCTCCTGCCTCAGCCTCCTGAGTAGCTGGGATTACAGGCACGCGCCACCATGCCCAGCTAATTTTTTGTATTTTTAGTAGAGACGGGGTTTCACCATGCTGACCAGGATGGTCTCGATCTCTTGACCTTGTGATCCACCCGCCTCGGCCTCCCAAAGTGCTGGGATTACAGGCTTGAGCCACCGCGCCCGGGAGAACATGATTTTTTTTAAAGGTCAAGAAAAAATGTTCTCTTTGTTGTTTTTTTTCATTAGTTTCTTGTTCTACTTTGTTCTGAAAATTTTATTGTATTAATCTTGGAGTTTTAAAGTTGGGTTTCACACAGCTCTCGTCGTCATCACTTTCATTCTGTTATCCTTTTCCTCTGCATTCTTGGAGGACTTCTCCAATGTATTCTTAATATCACTGATTTGATTTTCTTTTCTTTGCGGTATCAGTCTTGCTGATGAGTACCTTCATGTGGATATTTAAATGCTTTTTGATTCCTTGCAAATCTTTTTGTTTTTTTAATTGTACTTTAGGTTCTGGGTTACATTTGCAGATCGTGCAGGATTGTTGCATAGGTACACACATGGGAATGTGGTTCTCTGCCTCCATCCCCCCGTCACCCACATCTGGCATTTCTCCCCATGTTATCCCTCCCCGACCTCCCCATCCTCCCCCGCTGTCCCTCCCTTGGCCCCCGCAACAGACCCCAGTGTGTGCAGTGTGTGCAGTGTGTGATGTTCCCCCTCCCTGTGTCCGTGTGTTCTCATTGTTCAACACCTGCCTATTATGAGTGAGAACATGTGGTGTTTGATTTTCTGTTCTTGTGTCAGTTTGCTGAGAATGCTGGTTTCCAGATTCATCCATGTCCCTACAGGTGACATGAACTCATCATTTCTTATGGCTCCATAGTATTCCATGGTGTAAATGTGCCACATTTTCCTTGTCCAGTCTATCGTCGATGGGGGCATTTGGTTTGGTTCCAGGTATTTGCTATTGTAAACAGCGCCGTTATGAACATATGTGTGCATGTGTCCTTATAATAGCATGATTTATAATCCTCTGCGTATATTACTCAGTAATGGGATTGCTGGGTCAAATGGAATTTGTATTTCTAGGTCCTTGAGGAAGCGCCACACTGTCTTCCACAATGGTTGACGTAGTTTACACTCCCACCAGCAGTGTTAAAGTGTTCCTGTTTCTCCACATCCTCTCCAGCATCTGTTGTCTCCAGATTTTTTTATGATCGCCATTCTGACTGGCGTGAGATGATATCTCAATGTGGTTTTGATGTGCATTTCTCTAATAATCAGGGATGATGAGCATTTTTTCCTATGTTTGTTGGCCTCATATATGCCTTCTTTTGAAAAGTGTCTGTCCATACCTTTCTCCCACTTTTGGATGGGTTTGTTTGCTTTTTACTTGTATGTCTTTTAGTTCTTTGTAGATTCTGGATATTAGCCCTTTGTCAGATAGGTAGATTGCAGAATTTTTTCCTATTCTGTGGGTTGCTGGTTCACTCTGTTGATTGTTTCTTTTGCTGTACAGAAGCTCTGGAGTTTAATTAGGTCTATTTTGTTGTCTATTTTGGCTTTTGTTGCCAACGATTTTGGTGTTTTAGTCATGAAGTCCTGGCCTATGTTACATATATTCCTTTTCATCTCCTTCCATTTCATTTTTTTTTTCCTTTTTTTTTCTTCTTTGTGAGACAGCCTTGCTCTGTTGCCTAGGCTGGCGTGCAGTAGCACCATCTCAGCTCACTGCAACCTTTGCCTCGTGGATTCAAGCAATTTTCTGTCTTTGCTTCCTGAGTCGCTGGAATTACAGGTGCCCACCACCGCTCCTAGCTAATTTTCTGCATTTGGGAAGCCATTGGGTCATGAGAACATGAACCTACATCACAGGGCTGTTTCCTAAATGCCGGGGCCAGTTTAATTCTCACAAGCTCTCATTTTGCGGAGGAGGAATTCCCACCCGAAGGCCCCGCCGCCACGATGTGGAAAAGCTGAAACCTGAGCTCAGGTCATACCAACTAAATCCAGGTTCCCATCACCCCATGACACAGCCTTCAAGCCCCTTCCCCCTGGAATGATGACATAGCGGTGGGCTTGGCCATGCACTGCCTGACCCTGGCCGGCAGTGAACCGAGGAGACCACCCAGCTGGGACCCAGGGAGGAGGCAAAGAGGAGACCCCTCAGCAGGGTCTGTTTCTCCTGGGTGCAGGGCTTGTCCTGCACCCAGGGCCAATGTGGTCCTAGGGGGTATCCAGAACCCTCCCTCCATCTTCCAGGTGTCCCCAGAGCTTCAGAAAAGTCCGTGCTTAAGGAAAGATTCCATGAAATCATTTTCAAAAAAGAGGATACATACATACATGCATACATACATACAGAAGCAGGAGTGTACAAGCCTGGGCAACACAGCAAGACCCCACCTCTACCAAAAAAAAAAAAATAATTAGCCAGGCATGGGGATGCATGCCTGTTGTCCCAGCTACTCAGGAGGCTGAGTCAGGAGGATCACTTGAGCCTAGGAGTTCAAGGCTGCAGTGATCTGTGATTGTGCCATTGCACTCCAGCCTGGGCGACAGAGCAAGATTGTGCCTCTAAAAATAAAAATGTTTTAAAAGGGAGTATGACTGTGTGTCTGTGTGTCAGAGTATGCAAATTCAACAGGTGTGTGTGTGTGTGTATGAGAGAGAAAGACCACACACACACACACACACACACACACACACACACGTGATGAAAGGAATGAGGACAGTTAAAGGAAGGAGAGACACACACACACACCCTCAGCCAGGGTGACACTGAGAGGGCTGGCCCACTGACTGGGGGGACTCAGTTGTTTGAAGTGGCTTGGGTTGAACCAAATAAACATGTCACAGCTCTAGAACTGGCACACCCGGCACCCCATTGAATTTCCATTTTTGTTTTTTTAACAAAAACAGGGTCTCACTGTTTCCCAGGCTAGTCTCAAACTCCTGGGCTCAAGTGATCTAATCGCCTTGACCTCCCAAAGTGCTGGGATTACAGGTGTGAGCCACCAAGTTTCACCTACTGAATTTTCAGAAAAGCGCCATGAGGTCGCTCTTCTAATCCATGTTACATCTGGTGGGGCTAAGGCTCGGGAGGGGAAGCCTGCTGCTCAGGGTTACTTGTGACACTTGATGAGTCGCCTGTGAGCCAGTTCACCCCAAGCCCAAGCCCAAGCCCTTCTCCGATGCACCGGCATGTCCAGGTCCCTCAGCAGCAAGGACACAACGTGGGGCCCCATCAACTGGGGGTCTCTTCAGGCCTCTTCACGTCCCACAAGTGGCATGTTCATACATTGAGTCTTTCCTTTGTGTGCATTAATTCATTTGTGTGCATTCATTCATTCTTTGGTGTGTGTATTCATTTATTCCTTTGTGTGTGCATTCATTCACTCATTTCTTGGTTTGGGCATTCATTCACTCATTCTTTTGTATGTGCAGTCATTCATTACCCCTTCCCTCGCTCCATTTCTTCCTCCCACCCTCCCTCCCTCCTTGCCTCCGGTGCCTCCTTTCCTCCCTCCTTCCCTCCCCCCCTCCCTTTCTTCCTGACACACTTTGGACCCCTCAGGGCTATGCTCATTCCATGTGCTTATTGGCTCCCATCTAGGTCATACTCGGTAAGAACAGAGAGGGCACTTCTGCCGGGCCATCGGCTGGGACCGAGTCCAAGGCAGTGAGCATAAGTGGGAAAGGACCACCATGCAAGAGTTCAGCAGGAAATGGAGGCCTGACAAAGCTTAGGGGTGGGAGGAACACATCCTGGGTGCCTTCCCCAGCCTCCCCTCCCCACCCCTACTCATTCACTCAACACCTATCAGACTGCTCGGGGCCTGGCCCCACCTGCCCTCCTCCAGCTCACAGGGCCAGGGTGCCCAGAGAGAATTACAGGACCAGTCTGGGTGCGGTGGTTCATGCCTATAATCCCAGTACCTTGGGAGGCCATGGCGGGTGAATCACTTGAGGTCAGGAGTTTGAGACCAGCCTGGCCAATAGGGTAAAAACCCGTCTCTATTAAAAATACCAAAAATTAGCTTGGCCCACGTCTTGGTGCATACCTGTATCCCAGCTACTAGGGAGGCTGAGGCAGTAGATTGACTTGAACCTGGGAGTTGGAGATTGCAGTGAGGTGAGATCATGCCACTGCATTCCAGCCTGAGTGAAAGAGCAAGACTCCAACTTAAAAATAAAAGAGAGGCTGGGCGAGGTGACTCACGCCTGTAATCCCAGCACTTTGGGAGTCTGAGGCAGGCAGATCACGAGGTGAGCTGCCTGAGTCTTTGCATGAGTTCCCTGTTTTATGATTCTGTGTAAAGTCTCTGAGGCCTTTGTCAGGCGTGAGGCCTCTGTGTGAGAACCAAGGAAGGTCTCTGAAATTTGCAGGAGGTCTCTGTGGGACTGAGTGAAGTCTCTCAGTGTGGTCTCTGTGGGGTTCCCTGAAGGGGTCTGCGTGAGGACTCTGGGAATCTCAGTGCGGTGTCTCTGTGGGGCACCGTGAGGTCTCTGAGAGCTCTGTGGGGTCTCTGGAGGCCGCAGTGTGTCTCTCTCTGTGGCAGTGAGTGGTCCCGGTGGGCTCTCTGTATGAGATGTCTCTGTGAGGTTTCTGTGGGAGGTCTCTGTGGTCTCTACTGCTGGCCTCGCTGCACCCCATGGGAGACTGAGTAGCGGAGGGGTAAGGGCTTGCTTGCGCCTTCCTGTGTTCTTGTTGGTCGGCCGGCGTTTCCTGTGGCTCCTCTCCTGGCCTGAGCCGTGGGGTCCACACGTCCAGCTCCTCCACATCCCAGAACTCACCTATCGGTTTCCTGAGGGAACCCAGCAGCAGCCAGGCATGGCCCATCCTCAGCAGTCATGGTCCCAGCTCTGTGACTCTCTCTCTCCCGAGCTCCCCAGTGGGACCGGAGCTGATTTCTGCTCCAGGTCCCAGGCCCTCCTGCTGGTCCTGGCTCTGCTGTCACTGCTGGGTCCACCTTGGAGGCTGCCTCAGTCATCTGGGCCCCAGACAGACCTGGCCCTAGGACAGGCCACATGCTGGGGACTGTTGCTTACTGCCCCCTTTACCCCAAGTGCCAACTAGTCCCACATGCTGGGGGCAGGGCCATTTCCATTTTCATCTAAATCAGTGGCACCACCTGGCATGGTCCTCTCCACCATGGAAACGAGGCTCCCGGAACTGGGCCTCCTGGGCACCTGTATGTGCACAAGGCATGGAACCTCCCTCTAGAGACCTCACACTCCTCTCCCTGATTTGTGGGGACCTCCTGCTTTCCCGTACGGAGAGGGCCCAGAGAGGAGGAAGCTGTGCTGAAAGCAGAGGGAGACAGAGCGGGGATGGCTCCTGCCCTGCCCACCCCCTGCCCATTCTGGACAGGTCACTTCCAGCTGCCTTGTGTGTTCAAATCCTGCCTGCCTGCCTGCCTGCCTCTTCCCCTGCTGGTCTGCGGGGCAAGACAGGACCTCAGGAGCCGGGGAGATTTGCTGTGTGACCCCAGCTCAGCTGCTGGGGTCCTTCTAAGTCACCACCTCTCCCCTGGGGGCAGTCCTGGGGCTACGTGTATGTTAAAGGTCACCGGACTCCCGAGTCATGCCTGGGGTTCTCTAGTCCTTGCTTTTTCACCTATGGTCAACACATCCTTTAAAAAATTCAATAGGTAGGCCAGGTGTGGTGGCTCATGCCTGTAATCCTAGCACTTTGGGAGGCCAAGGCTGGTTGATCACCGGAGGTCAGGAGTTTGACACCAGCCTGGCCAACATGGCAAAACCCCATCTCTATTAAAAATGTAAAAAATTAGTCAGGTGTGGTGGTGGGTGCCTATGATCTCAGCTACTTGGAAAACTGAGGCAGGAGAATTACTTGAACCCAGGGGCTGGAGGTTGCAGTGAACCAAGGTTATACCACTGTACTCCAGCCTGGGCAAAAGAGTGAAACTCTGTCTCTGTGTCCAAAAAAAAATCAGTGGGTTCCTATGTCCAAGCTTATTAAAGATGTTAAGAAATTCATCTTCCCTTATTCACTTTGCCTTCTCACTGGTCTGGCCCTCTGTGTTGGGGGTAAATACGTTTTTAGGTCTGTGGTCTGGGAGCTAGAACAGGGACAGACCCTGGGGTGGGGCCGGGATGAGCCATAGGCCCCTCTATGCATGTGGAAGGGGTTGGAATGTCAGAGGCTCCGAGGTCATGGCACCGCCTACGGAGCCCTCACACCACTTTGCCTCCTTTTCAATTCTTTGTCTGCATCCCGCTGTAGTTCTACAGAGTCCCACCATTGGAAGCCTCTGCACACAAAGGCATGCCCTGCCCCATTGACCCAGAACTACTTCTCTGAAACTGAGACACACATAGGTGAGACAGACAAAGGCAGGTGACCCAGGAGCAGGGTCATTCACTCATTTCGGGCAGGGGAGCTCACGGTCCTCAGCAGCCTCCGTGAAGGCCTCCCCCGACACCCCACTTTTACATCCACAGTGCTGGAAGGTCTGTCCCCACCCCCACTCCAGAGTACAAGAAAGGGAGAGGCAGTGGGATGGGGACTCTGTGCTTTGTATGTAGGCTGAGCTAAGAGGGTCCATCTCCATCCCAGCTTTTGCGAGGGAGAGAAGGGGCTTCCCAAAGGGAGGCATTATCTACTCTCCCCGAGGATATCCAGGGTCAAGACTTCCCTGGCTTCTGAACTCAGGGCCCACACTCTCCCACCCGAGCTTCCACTATTTTGTGACACACGAAGCTGCTTGACCGTGGCAGTTTCTGGAGCCCGCATGGGGATATTCAGTAGTATGACATCTCTGTCAACCTTCTTCCTACAGCTGCATAAAGTTTGAGTAGAGAGTAAATAGTAGAAAGATGGATTGAACCATGTCTCTGAGTGGGATCTTCGTAGATGTTCTCATCTTGTATTTAGAATTTTTTGTTGTTTGTGTAAAGACAGTATTATGGAAACCTAAGTTTCAGTGAAGGAACTCAGGATGAAGGTGGGCTTACAACACCACTCTCAGAATCCCTCCATGTCCTGTCACTTCTAGAAAACAAGCCCACACCAAGCGCGACACAAATAAAAACCATTATCCTTTTATGGGGGGGAAAAAAGGGAGATATTTATTTATTTTGGAAAACTAAATGTTCTGTCTTCAGTCTGCCCTGAGGGGCACTGACTGGGGAGACAGCCTTCTTGGGGAGCAAGAGTTGGGGCTGTCCTGACCCTGTCGCTCATTGTTGCACAGGACAGTTTTCAAGGACTGTTGATCTCTGATATGCTTCTCTCTGTTGGGGTAACTCTGGCTCTTGAGAGTGGCTTGTTGACTGCTGGCTGCATAGCCCAGCATTCTGCTGTGTTCTGGGTGGAAGAGGTGCCTGCGGTTGCAGGGAAGCCCACAGACTGGGGCTTGGAACTCCTGTTTGTGCTGATTTACGTTAGAGGCACGGTGATCACGGCAAAGTGTCATTTTTTTCTCCAGCATGTGTCCAGCTGCTGCCGTGAGCCCCTCAGCTTCAGCACAGCTGCTGTACACATGTGATCTATATTTCACTGTTTTCTGGCTCTTGGCAGTGACTGGAACTGGCTTGCTTTTTTTCACCGAAAAGACCTGCTGAAAAAATTGTTTGATGTTTTCTCCGAAGTCGCTTGTTGAAAAAGGCTGTTTCTTTGACAGCAACAGCCGGAGGCCTTCATTCTGACGGGATTTTTCTGTTTTCCTGACTGGGGTGAGTTGGGGAGTCCTCAGTTCTTCACGTTTTTCTACGTTGGGCTTCGTTAGGTTCTCACTGTTGTGAGTAGGGGTAAACATCCGGCTGTGGCTCTTGCATGAGCCTTGACATTTCGGGTTCTTGGGCTCCTTGTACCCCGGGTTTCTCCTTCTGGCTGCCCTAAGGTCACGTAGCTCCTGGGAAGCCTGCATGTTCCCGGTAGGCATGCTCTGCAGACGGCTGTGGGGCACTTGAGAAGCCAAACTCTCTTTAGCAAGGGGAATGCCAGTAAAGCTATCTGGAGGGAGCACAACGGCGCCACAAACTTGAGGCTGGGTCTCTGAGTTAGGGAGTTGAGAGCCTTTACCGGTCGGTGGAGCCTCTGAACCACTCACATCCTTACGTGTGGCTTGGAGGTTTGCCGGCATAAAGGTTCCCAAGGGGACTCTGGGTTGTGGCGCTGCCTCCATGGTCTCTCCAGCCCTTGAAGATTGGGCTCCTAAGCTCCCGCTCTGCTGGGCGCTGCCTGTGAGGCTGCATGTGAGGGACTTAGAAGGCCACCTGTCCTCCTGTCCAGCTGGAGGAGGCTTCAAGGGCCCATGGGCATTCCAAGACGGGATCCCTTGTGGGGCCGTCTGGAACTTCGTAAATGTGGGTGAAGACACCAGAAGACTGTCTGGCGTCTGAAGAGATGCTTCGGTCTGCACCTGCTTTCTCAGACCTGCCGGTGGTGACTCTCCTAGGAACGTGGCTTTCTCAACTTTTGAGCTAGGCTGAGATTCATAGGTGGCTGAGGAGGGACCGGCAAGTTGTGTTAGGGATAAGGACGAAACTTTTTCCAGTTTAAAGAGCTTGAGGACCCTGAGGGGTAGGCTCCAGTTGTGTTTGGCCCACAACCTCACAATATGGTGTCCCAGCACCTGTTGAGTGCACGGATTGAGGAAGGAAAGCTCCTGGGATGTGTTCACACTGGCTCTTTCACTTTTCGGGGGTGTTAGATTGCTGGTCTTCATGTGGGTGTTGGACAGGGGAAAAGCCTGGTTGACAGCAAGCCAGGATCGACGCACATGGATGGGGATAAAGCCCTGACTGATCTGGCCCAACTTCCTGCGCACGTGGGCTTTCAGGATGTTTTCCATACGATTTGTCTCTGTGCGTCTTAATAAATCACTTTCCGAGTCTCTCCTCAAGGGCATCTTCAAGTCTCTTTCCGATTCCTCAGAGACTTGAGGTTCTGCCCCCAGAACCTTCCCTGGGAAGCTTTCCATGCACCTGGCTAGATTTTGCGGGGTCTGCCCCCGAATTTGTCCCAGAGGTGTGCACGGATTACTGTCCAGCGGGAACGTCACCTTCTGTATGTCCTTGCTGCTTTCGCCCGTGGACTTGGAGAACTGCAAGGGTCTGAGTTTGCCCCTGGCCTGACTTGTCCCTGGCAATTTCTCCGGAGGCTGCATCAGATCCGGAGCCTCTTGGGTGGTTCCCAGGTTGCTCCGGAGTTCAGGATTGACTGGAAAGTTCTCAGGAATGATTGCGGTCAAGCTGCCCTGGGGAAGGTTAGGAGTGGAGGCGCTAAAGACATCCTGAGGTTTTTGGGCCCTAGAGGGTAAAGCCAACCCACCTTCTAGTTGTTTAGAAGACCATCCAGGGCGCTGCATTTCAGGTAGGGTGAGAGCTTGCGTCTTATTCTGCGACGCAGGGCAAGCTACTCCAGAATGATTAATCGGGGATGCAAAAGCAGGAGACTGGACTGGGAAAGAGGATTGAAGACGGGCCTGAACCTCCGCCTGAGCCATGTGTGAGAGCTGGAATTGGGGTGTGGGTGAAATAAAGGGTTGGGACTCAGGCCTCAGATGGGACAGGCGCTGGGCCTGGTAAAGCAGTGGAGACATTGTAGTCTCTGTTTGAACTGGGCGGACATTGGGAATGCCATTGAACAAGAAAGGAGGAGACTGTAAAGTATGAGGTCTCTCAGACACCCAGGCATTAGCCACCAAGGATTCGCTGTGCAGAGAGGGGAGGCCCCAGAAAAGCTGGCGATAATTCTTCTGAAAGTGTTCCTTCAGGATTCCAGGGTCCGAGAGCTTCTGAGGACTGGACGGTTGTTTCAAGTCTTCCATGTCCCAGGCAGATTTTAGGGTTGTGGTGTCCTGCTCAGCATTCAATGATTTCACCAAATTCCCCAAAGAATTCAAGTGCTTTTCCGTGTTCGTTTGTTTTGGAAATGATCCATCTTTTTCTTTTTCCTCCCGAATGTTGATCCTGGCTCTTTCTGTGGCTTGTATTCCCACGGCATTCTGGCCATCAGAGCTGAGCAAAAAGGGGCTTCCAGCTTCCATCTGACTGTTTGTGGGGTCTCCCGAGGACGAGGTTTCTGGTGGGTGGCCGGAAGGATGATCTTGCTGGACCGATGGGTTGGAGACGCTCCAGGTTCTGGTAGTTTCCTGATACCAGAATGCAGGCACAGAGACATGACTGCTTGAGCCACCAGGGCCTGAGATGGCTGGGCCAGAAGTCGCCAAATCCTCACAGGGAGATGAGCTTTGATGGATGGTGCCCAGTGGAAGCGCCACTGAGTCACAGTGAGATGGAGTCGTCAGAGTGGAGTCCCGCAGGGGAGGAGCAATGAAGCCTTTCGGAGGAGGCGGAGAGCAGGCCAGAGCATCAGGGGTGTGTGATGGGTTAGGGAAAAGCGCAGGTGGCTCGGGTGAGGGGCGTTCCAGGGGAAGGGAAGGCTCTGGTGGTTGGGAGGCACTCAGAGGGGAGACTGAGGTGGCCATTGGGCCTGGTGAGGGGGTGGAGACCAGAGGCGAAGGATGCTGGGTTTGAGGATCCGGGGAAGCTAATGGGGAAAGCACGGGAGCGGCATCTTCCATCGGCCCCTGAGGGGACTGAGCGTCTCCGTCAGGCGCTCTTTTGCACTCCTCAGCTCGGGGATCTGGACCAGAGAGCTGACCAAAGTCGCCTTTCTCAGGATGCGGCCCCAGGATGCTGCAGGAGACGGGAGGCACAAGCTGCAGCCAGGAGCAGGTAGGGCCATAGGGCAGAGTGGGCGCGTGGGCCCCGGCCCCTCCACCGCCCCACACCCAGACCCTTCAATTCTCCTATGCCCCTCCACGGCCCCACACCCAGACCCCCCAATTCTCCTATGCCCCTCCACCGCCCCACACCCAGACCCCCCAATTCTCCTCCTATGCCTCTTCACCACCCCACACCCAGACTCCCCAGTTTTCCTCCTATACCCCTCCACTACCCCACACCCAGACTCTGCAATTCTCCTCTGGTGCCCCACCGCCCCACATCCTGACTGCCCAGTTCTCCTTTGCCCCTCCACTGCCCCACACCCTGACCCCCCAATTCTCCTATGCCCCTCCACCACCCCACACGCCGACTCCCCACTTCTCCTCCTATGCCCCTCCACAGCCCCACATGCTGACTGCCCAGTTCTCCCCCTATGCACCTCCACCACCCCACACGCCAACTCCCCAATTCTCCTCCTATGCACCTCCACCACCCCACATGCTGACTGCCCAGTTCTCCTATGCCCCTCCACCACCCCACATGCTGACTGCCCAGTTCTCCTATGCCCCTCCACCACCCCACATGCTGACTGCCCAATTCTCCTCCTGTGCCCCTCCACCACCCCACATGCTGACTGCCCAATTCTCCTATGTGCCTCACATAGGAGACTCACCCAGACTCCCCAGTTTTCCGCCTATGCCCCTCCACCACGCTGCACCCAGACTCCCCAGTTCTTCTCCTACCCCTTGCTCCAGGGTTTCACTCCCATCCTCTGTCCCCCCGGTCTCCCCATCCCAGGTCAGCTCCAGGCTGCCGTAAGGCCCTGGGGTCGAATCCCAGCCCGGTAAGAAGGATGCAGGGAAGGGGAAGTGCCTCACCGCTGCAGTCGTGAAAGCGAGTCCAGAATCCACTC
The DNA here is from genome assembly GCA_031835075.1 of Saguinus oedipus. NCBI lineage: Eukaryota > Metazoa > Chordata > Mammalia > Primates > Cebidae > Saguinus > Saguinus oedipus. The sequence goes on from CM063169.1 coordinate 139,231,226, forward strand.
CAGGCCTGTCAGGAGGTCTCTAGAAGCTGGAAATCAGGAGACCCGGTTAGGGCAGTGAGGGAGGGGCCTGGGATCTCACAGGAGACTGAGTGGATGTTTCTTGAGGGAAGACCATGGGGAGTCAGACCCTGGAAACCACAGGTCTGTGTCCAAGGCCACATGGCCTGGACGGTGATAGCGAGGCACGGAGGGCAAGGCTTTGTTGTCCACAGAGGGCTTCCACACTCAGACACCCCCCCATCCCCATAGTTCTCACAGCTGCCCTGTGGAGAAAGGACTGGGGTGGTCTCAAAGAGGAGTCAGCCTTAGCAGAGTTGAACAGCTGTCCACAGCCCCCTCACCCCCCTCCTGATTCAGACAGGCATTGGTCCCCTCCCCCTACACTGTGCCCTGCTGGGGAACACCCAGTCCTTGGCCCAGCATGGTTTCATGCCTGCATGGAATCTGAGGGGGACCCGGGGTTCTGATTTCCTTCCTAGGAGCCCCCACCTCAGGCTTCTTCAGTTGACTTCTTCAGACAGAGTCGCTTCTCTCCGGCGACAGACGAGATCAAATGAACTCTAGTGTGCCCCGGCAGAGCCTTACCTTTCAGACCGCAGTTTTTCTTCCTCCCTTTGGGCCTCCCCTCCGCTGACCCTGGGAGAGATGGTGACCCTGGGAGACAAGAAAGGGCGAGGGGCTGAGACCAGCTCTCGCTCTCCGCCCCCAGTCCAGCTGCGGCGCTCACGAACAGCACAGCTCTCTCCTCTTGCTCAGGGAGCAGTGTGCTTCCGCCCACTCATGTTTAAGTGGATGATAAACTGCTTTTCTTCTTAGAAAAACACAAAGAGGGGGCCAGACGCGGTGGCTCACGCCTGTAATCCGAGCGTTTGGGGAAGCCAAGAAGGGTGGGTCACCTGAGATCAGAAGTTTGAGACCAGCCCCGCCAGCATAGTGAAACCCTGTCTCTACTAAAAATAACAAAAATTAGCCGGGCGTGGTGGCGCGTGCCTGTAATCTCAGCTACTCCGGAGGCTGAGGCAGGAGAACTGCTTGAACCTGGGAAGCAGAGGTTGCAGTGAGCCGAGATCGCCATTGCACTCCAGCCAGGGCGGACAAGAGTGAGACTCCGTCTCAAAAAACAAACAAACAATAAAACCCACCACAAAGAGGGATTTACTATATGAGGAAATATATATATGTATATATATATATAAACTATAATATACGTAATGTATAATATATAATACATAATGTAATGTAAGTAACGGTAGAGGTGCTCCTCTACTCGACGAACACCCAGCCTCAGGCCCGCAGGCTCACCTGAGCTGTCAGGTAGGATTCTGCTTCTCAGGAGATCAGAGGAGACTCCAGGCCCAGGTGGGAGGCCCTCGGAGGCTCAGCACAGCCCCCAGATCACCCCACACAGATGAGGCTGGGCCCCCAGCCACCTGCCCCAGGAAGGGGCTTATGAGCACGTTCCCCCCCAGAGACCTCCCCCATGTCCTGACTGGTCCTCACCGCTGAGTCCAGGGGTTTGGTTTTGCCCTGACACCTCCTGTGCTCCTTCACAGATGGACTTGGAGCTTGGGATGGAAATCCCAGTCCCGACCAACCCCTGGCTGCTCTGCCTCTCCCTGGAAGGACCATGTTCTGGTCTCTCCTGACACTTCCCATTGCGGAAGTCTCTCCACTGGATTTGGAAAAGTAGAGCTAATAATAGAAAGAAAGGAGAGAATTGTGCTGCGTGGGTCCGGCCTGAGGGCTCCTTACCATTCCCTTCTCCCCGGGCGATGGTGAGGGTGGATCACGATGGAAGTAAGAGAGGCAGGGGGCTAATAGGAAATATAACTCCACGAAAAATACCAGGGTGAGGACGATATCCAACACCCATGGTGTACAGCTGGGGGTGTTTATCCACAAATCACTAAGAAATTTTAGAGGAGTCGGAATATTCGCCATCTGAATAGATGCTGCCTTCAAGCAACGTCTTCAAGCAGCTCAGTTGCTGCCTTCAAGCAACTGAGCTCTGGGCATTCCGTGGTAGACTAGGGACTGGGACCCAGGCCTGCGTCACAGAGCTGGGGCCTTCACATCACAAAGGGCCCCTGACTGGGGAGGGGCAGCGAGAGGGGGAGGCTGAAGCACAGCCCCTCCCCACCCCGCAAGCCTGGGATCCCTCCACCCTCCCACCTTCCAGATTCCTCCTTCCAACTAAGTTTTGTCAGTGACAGAACTCAGCCAATTTTCTGTTCTTTCTCCCTGGAACACAGATATTATCTGGTTCCTCTTATTTGTTGGAGACGGTGGTATGAGGTTATCTATTTTATGATCCTTGAAAATCTGAAGTTGACTCTGAAACTTTGACTATGTACCAGGGATTTTTATTCTCAGAATCTCATTCGTCCTCAACTCCAGCTTTCCCACACAATGTTTTTGTCTTATATCAATCCAGGGACAAAATGTAAATTTGTTTTACTCTTATTTAGTTTTGTAAATTTTGAATAGTAAGGTTTTTTTTTTTTTTAATTGTTTCCATTTCACTTTCAATCAAAGGGACATACCCACATGCAGTTAAGATAATGTTTTAAAATTTTATTTGTGTGTTTATTTTCTTTGTAGTTCTGGGGTACATGTGCAGGACAGGCAGTTTTCTTATACAGGTAAATGTGTACCATGGTAGTTTGCTGCATCTGTCATCCCAGCACCTAGGTATTAAACTCAGCATGCATTAGCCATTTTTCCTGATGCTCTCCCTGCCACAGCCCTACCCCAACAAGTGCTGGTGTGTGTTGTTCTCCTCCGTGTGTCCACATGGTCTCGTTGTTCAGCTCCCACTTAGAAGTGAGAACATGTAATATTTGCTTTTCTGTCCCTGTGTTAGTTTGCTGAGGATAGTGGCTTCCAGCTTCATCTACGTGTCTGAAAAAGACATGATCCGATCCATTTTCATGGCTGCATGGTGCTCCATGGTGTATATATGCCCCACATTTTCTTTATCCAGTATACCATTGATGAGCATTTGGGTTGATTCCATGTCTTTGCTGTTGTGAACAGTACTGCAGTGAACATACACATGCATGTATTTTTGTAATAGAATGATTTATATTCCTTTGGATATATAATAATGATATAAAGACCATTATATATAATAATATGTAATATATATAATGTAACATATATTATAGCTGATTAATATATTCTAGCTAATGCACATATAACATAATATATATTTGGTTTGGATTTGCATTTGTCTAATCAGTGATGTTCTGCTTTTAAAATATATTTGTACATATATTTAAAACAACATAATGTATGTTTATATATATAGTATATGTGCATATATTATATACGTATATATACAAACTACATATATACATATGTATTATATACTTTATATGTATATGCTGTATATGATACATACTATGCTATACATATATACATATGGTGTATATATATAGTATAATGAGCCCAACCTCACTCTTTGCATGTGGATATATACATAGTATATATACATAAACTAACTCAAACTGGATCAAAGGTCTAAACGTAAGACTTAAAGCTATAAAGGTCTTAGAAGAAAGCATAAAGGAAAAGTTTCGTGATTTGGGTTTTGCAATGATTTCTTGGATCAAAGACACCAAAAGCACAGCCAATAAGAGAATAGATAGATTTAATCAAAATAAAAGTGTTTTGTGCATCAAAGGACACTTATCAGTAGAGTGAAAAGGCAACTCATGGATTGCAAGAAAATATTTGCAGATCATACATACATATATAAGATTAATATCGAGAAAATATTTTTAAAATGCCACGTTGATACTTACACGGCCACTTGTTTTTACTTTTGTTGCATTTGAATGATGTGTCTTTGCCCAGAGCTTTATTTTGTATCCATATCTGTTTCTATGTTACATTACCTATTTGTTTACAATAGACACCTTTGATTTTTTCGAATCCAACTTACAGTCTCTGTTGATAGAATTTTACCTCTATTTATTGTAATAATGATTTATCTGATTGTATGCCTTCCATTTGATGTTCACTGTTTAGCTCGTTTTATTTTCTGCCTTTTCTTTATATGTTTTGATTGGATGGATGAAATTTCTGCTCATTGTTTCCATTCTGCACCCCATTTTTTCTGTTTTTTCCTGAGATGATTAGGAATGTTTTATCATAGGACATTATTAATTTTCTCTTTAGTGGCCTCTTGATCACATTGTCACATTGTCCTTTTTTGTAATTACATATATTTTCCAAGAATTATTACTGAACAGTATGTTTCTATTGAAGATTTCTCGTGAGATTCATTTTACATTTATTTGGACTACTTCTTTCGGTATATCTCTCAGAGATAGAGATACTCTCTGCAAGTGCTTTTATTTCTGAAAACGTCTCTCTCGCCCTGACGGAAGAGTGGTCTTTTAGTTGCTATTTCTGACATCATTTCGCTTTCAGTAGTGCAAATGAAGAGTTTTCTTATTTCCTTCATTCTTTCTCTGAATAGTCTGGTTTTTCACACTTAGAAGTGTTTTCTATTTATAAATTTATCCTATACATTCAATAATTTCCCCTGATTTGTTCATTGATTTAGTTCCTGTTTGCGTGTGTGGAGTTTATGGCTTAGTTTTGTCAGTGGTGGGAGATGTGTTTGTGTGCTAAGGCCCCACTGAAGGTACAGGTGTGCCTAGGATTGGGACTCTTAGGATGTCTGATGGAGATACAGGCATGGAGGCCAGTCATGGGGACATGGGAATGATTGGTAGGGAGCCAGGACCATTAGATTAGAGGAATTGAAGGCTCTCTGATCAGGAATTGTAGGATGAATGATTCAGGGTTCGTGGGGCAGCAAGGCATGGGAATCAGTGAATCTGAGATTTCTGTAATGGCTTTGGGAGTAGAGTCACTGGGTAGCAATTGACACTTAGAGCAGATTAAAGAGTGAGAATGAGGAGTTAGGTACCAGGGTTGGTGATAACTTAAAGGGCCTGTGAAACCAGATAGTATGATAATGTAATAGAACAACAGTATGTCCTTTGGGTATTTTATAAAATATTTAAGCAGTGCACAATTACTGGATATTTAAATGTTTCTATTTTTTTTTTTTGACAACCACCATGTTGGATAATCTAATCTTTCTTTTTTATTAACCATGTTATGGTAAAACTTTTGCACTTAAATATTCATACAATATGCCATGATGGGATGATATTTTAATGTTGTAGCTCTAGAAATAAATTTTTGAGCAAGGTACATGGGCACTAACTGATGTATGTGTCCGTGGGTGACACTGGCACACTTCCTTCTGCCTTCTGTATCTCTGCCCATCTGTTTTCTCAGATCTCTGCCACTTCATCCGAAGAGCCAAAAATGACCAAGTCCTTCGTAAGTTCTCATTTGTTCATCTATTTATTTGTTACTTTCTTTTACTTTTAGTGGATTTAGGAGACGTAACAATCTCCATAGTAAGATGACAAGACTAGATAAATAAAAGTTAAGATTAGAGAAAATTAAAACCCCAGGTCGAGTTTAGAATATATGGTCTGACATGGTTATGAACCTTGAAATGTTAAGTTGTCTCTGATCTCCCTGAAAGGCATAGCAATAATGGAAATTGGATACATGGTGTATATTATTAACAAGTGATTTATCATGGTTCTTGATGTTTGAGAAAGTTTTTGAGAGATCTTCAGATGGATAATGACAGAAGTCTTCAACAGTAACCCTGTTGAAAGTGCACCAACAGACCAGACTCGGTGGCTCACACCTGTAATCCCAGCACTTTGGGAGGCCAAAGTGGGTGGATCGCCTGAGGTCGGGAGTTCGAGACCAACCTGGCCAACATGGTGAAACCCCCGTCTCCACTAAAAATACAAAATTTAGCCAGGCATGGTGGCGGGTACCTGTAATCCCAGCTACTCAGAAGGCTGAGGCAGGATAATTGCTTGAACCTGGAAGTTGGAGGTTGCAGTGAGCCGAGATCGTGCCATTGCACTCCAGCCTGGGCGACAAGAGAAAAACTGTCGAGAGAGAGAGAGAGAGAGAGAGAGAGAGAGATGGAGGGAGGGATGGAGGGAGGGAGGGAAGGAGCACAGTTTTTCTGTTTTTGTCTTAGAGAAAAGTGCTTCTGACACTTTACTTGCATTTGAATTCAGATTCAGATTTAATAGATATGGGATGGTATATGAGAATTTTTATTTCTAGCTGCTGGAGATACATCAGTGGATCAGAAACGTCAGAGAAAAATCCCTATTTTTCTGGCACTTACATTTGAGTGGAATCTACTACAAATAATGCAAATAGAAAGAAAAGCATATGCAAGTTACCTAGGCACTGCGTCACATAGTACCTGTCCTCTCGTCAAATGAATGGATATATTATTCATATTGTTGTTGTTATACAGTAATTGAGCTTGGGGTTTGAGCTGTCATCTTAGATGAGACCAGAAAGCTAAGCCAATACGAGTGCTGTGCCAGTAAGAAAAGGAGACTACTACATAAAGATTAGGAAGGGAAAAAGAGAAGAATGACATTAGGCCGTCACCTGTGGTCATGAGTTTTATTTGAAATGAGCTGGACCTGTTTTGCTTTCTTTATCTGACTGTCAGAGATACAGTTACCTGAAGGCAGATTTTCACATTCCAAGACATTAAGACTTTCTGAGCTGCAGCACTCTTTACTTGTAGCAAAAGAGAGAGCAATAGGAGTTATTTTCAGATGAATGTGATTTAAGAGGAAGAATCAAGTAATTCACTCTCTCCTCCAATAATAATTTACTTCAAGAGGAAAAACTCCTTTGGAAAAAGCACCCCATGAATGAAAGTCTCAGCATTTGCTGCGAACTTAAAGTAAACTCTAGACCTTTTTCATTAATTCTTTATCTCTTCTTTTTCAGAAATCTTCTCTATGTCTACCCACAGAGGCTGAACTTAGTGCTAACAAACTAGCATCAGCCTGGAACATTACAATAAAGATCCAGTTTATATGTGCAGAAGATGCTGGCAACGCAATGCCGGTAAGGAGGGAAATGAACACTTGCCTCAAATCAGGGTGGCAAGTGTCAGTTCACATGGATCACATCCAGGGCTCATTAGGGTACAGAGTCTGTCTATTCCTGGCCAGCACTGCTCAGCATGTGCGAAGGCTTCTGTTCCCAATAACAATGGGGAAACAGGGTCAGTCTTACTTGAAAATCTCTTCACTTATTCTGTAATGAGCTTGGAACATACAGATTGTTTTAGATGATTAAAAAAGTCATAAAATCTTTTCACACGCCCGTAGGACCACCCCACTTAAGGTAAAGCGATGGCTCCGCATGTGCACCATGCTTACTGAGTGACTTCCATGCACACACTATACACACTGTATTGGCACACACTGTGTTATACACTTACCCAAGCCTTGGTCCACATTGCTAATAAATACAAAGTACTGCCTAGTAATTGTAAACACACACCTTCTAGGAGTGGATCTTCATCCTGAGGCAAAGTAGAAATCAAATATATATACATATAATGCATTGTGCGCCAAGGAACCCAAAATGCCAGAATTCATGCTTTTTAAACTATCTGCCGCAAATGAGATGGTGGTTAGCTATTCCTATTTCCCATAAGTCATAGGCATCAGTTAATATACCTTTCTTTTTGCTTTTCTTTCTTTCTTTTTTTTTTGAGATGGAGTTTTATTCTTTTTGACCAGGTTAGAGTGCAGTGGCGTCATCTCAGCTTGCTGCAATTTCTGCCTGCCAAATTCAAGTGATTCTTTTGCCTCAGCCTTCCAAGTAGCTGGGATTACAGGCATGTGCCACCATGCCCAGCTAATTTTGTATTTTTAGTAGAGATAGGGTTTCACCATTTTGGCCAGGCTGATCTTGAACTCCTGACCTCAGGTGATTCACCTGCCTCGGCCTCCCAAAGTGCTGAGATTACAGTCATGAGCCGCTGCACTCAGTTAATATACCTTTCTAAAAAAAAAAGAAAAAAAACCTTTCTTCTAATGTCCCACCTGTCTTCCCAATAACAGGAAGTGTGTCTTGAGGCAGTGGTGGGCTCCTCTTAGTTCTCTCTGCTCATGCCCCTGGCGTGTTACTGTTGGACTGCCAGGTATACTTGTGCAGATCCTGTGGCAGCCAAGATGCCCAGCCAAGGGTGACTGTGGGCTAAAGTCCAGTCAGTTCTTCATTCACTGAGCCCAGCGTTCTGGTGTTGGGATTACTGTATCTAGAGGAAAGAGCTTTTTTTCTCGGCACAAAGGTGAGTTCGCTTGTTCATAATGCATCTTAAACGCTGCTTCAGGCCCAAGGAGGTATCTTTTTCTAAATAGCACAGATGTGGATAAGGTATTGGAGAGTCAAATCACCTAAGTGACTAGGTCTGTATGTTTGGAGAGAGAAGAACCTTGACTGGGGATTTCTCAATCAAGGCAGAAGTATGTAACTTTGCCCTGTTGGATAGACCTCTAGGCAGAGTAGAGAGAGTACTGGTTTTCTTTTCTTCTTTTTTTTTTTTTTCCACGAGATCAAGGATCAAGACCATCCTGGTCAACATGGTGAAACCCCGTCTCCACTAAAAATACAAAAAAAATTAGCTGGGCATGGTGGCGCATGCCTATAATCCCAGCTACTCAGGAGGCTGAGGAAGGAGAATTGCCTGAACCCAGGAGATGGAGGTTGCGGTGAGCCAAGATCGTGCCATTGCACTCCAGCCTGGGTAAGAAGAGCGAAACTCTGTCTCAAAAAAAAAAAAAAAAGATTATCTATTCTTTCCTTTATACGGGCTCTCCATTTAAGATGAGGAAATACTTTAGAGTATCACTTCACTTTACAGGATTGTACCTAGATGGTCTATACAGAGTTGTCTGGGAACTTCTTTGTTGTTTATTTTTGTGCTGTCTGCAAAGGGAGGGGCTGCTGACCATGAAGTGCTTATCAGGGGTTTGTTGCATTCTACCAACAGGCTTGGTTATCTTTGCTTTACTTTTTCTTTTCTGTTTTAGGTTGCCAGAGCAGTTTTATCTGATGCACCACAGTTCTCTGAAGGAAAAGAAATAAAATTAGAGGAACTAATTGACTCTCTGGGTTCTAACCCCTTCTTAACAAGGAATCAGATTCCCCTAACTCCAGAAAACTTGAGTAAGTTAATGCTTTCTGTAACTCTTTTTTCTTTCTTTTACATTACACTGTTAGAACCATGGCCTGATAGATTCTTTTTAGCTTAGTTGGCAATGTCTTTATTTATTTATTTATTTATTTTTTGAGACAGGGTTTCGCTCTGTCGCCAGGCACCGGGCTAGAGTACAGTGGTGCGATCTCGGCTCATTGCAACCTCCGCCTCCAGGGTTCAAGCAATTCTCCTGCCCCAGCCTCCCAAGTAGCTGGTATTACAGGTGTGTGCCACCACACCAAGCTAATTTTTGTGTCTTTAGTAGAGACAGGGTTTCACTATGTTGGCCAGGATGGTCTCGATCTCTTGACCTCATGATTTGCCCACCTCGGTCTTCCAAAGTGCTGGGATTCCAGGCATGAGCCACCGGGCCTGGCAGCAATGACTTTTTATTTATGTTGCTGTAAGGCACTTTTATCAACATACTAAGTATGGTCATTCTCACATAACAGTCTTTTAGTAGTATTTTGTGCCTTTAGTGTACTCGTTATACAGAGATATAACATTTTGATAATATGCAATTCTCTTTTTGTTTTACTTGGCTTTTAACTAGAAAGATCTTATTTGAGCATTAAAAAAAATCTCAGCCGAGTGTGGTGGCTCACACCTGTAATCCAAGCACTTTGGAGGCCAAGGTGGGCGGATCACCTGAGGTCGGGAGTTCAAGACCAGCCTCACCAACATCAGCCATAAACTCTCCTAAATGAGTCAAACTGCCCAATACCTTTTTCCCCATAACCTGTAATTTGTGTAGGCAAAGCTCTGATATTGGTGTCCTTAGGAGGCACATCATCTTGGTTGTGTAATTAAATAATTTCTGTTTTGCTGTTGATTTAATTCAGTTTGAACTGAGCCACAGCCTAGATCAGAAACTACAGCCTCTGAACCAAATCGGGCCCCACTTTGTGTGTTTTTGTAAATAAAATTGTATTGAACCTAAGCATATTCATTTGTTGACATTGTTTATGGCTACTTTGATGCTGTCATGGCAGAGTTAAATAGTTAGACAGAATGGATGGCCTGCAAAGCCTAAAATACTACTATCTGGCCCTTATAGAAAATGTTTGCCAAACCGTGGCCTAGATGGACAGGAAAATTTCTTTTTAATACATGCAATTCATATGTCCTATGTAAAAGTTGATGCACATTTCAGGAACATCTGTCTTTATATGTGTTTATTTGTGTGTGATCAGTTGGAGATGGGGTTCTTTGATGGTCGGATTTGTTATATCGTGGTGCCTTGTCATCCAACCAGTATATTTATGAAACACATACTGAGTCAGGAGCTTTATCTTCAGTGTTAGAAATAAAGTGATTCATTGCATGCTCTGTGTTTGGGAATGTTAGTAAATTGTGTTTTCTCCCCTTTTAATTAGTAAATGAAATTAGGAGTTCATGGAGAAAAGCTATTGAAATGGAAGAAAACAGCAGTACAGAACCAATTCAAATGGATACTGAGCATAGAGAAGTATTGCCAGAATCATCATCTGTGTTGCATGATCAAAGAGAATTTAGCATGGCCGATTTTCTCTTTGAAACCACTGTATCAGATTTTGGCCAGTCTCATTCGACTGAAGAGAAAGATGTTTCAGATTCCAAGTGTGTGCCTCAGAAACATGTGGTGACCAGTCACATAGAGGAACCACTAACACAAACTCAGTCAGATTTGTTAAATAAGAAAGTAATTTGCAAGCAAGATTTGGAATGTATAGCCTGAACCAAGCTTTCAGAAACTAGCCAAATGGAGACACTCTCCCCTGCTGTCGGCAACAGGATAGATGTGATGCGTGGCAGTGAAGAGGAGTATACTAAAATACTGGACCGCTTGCAAGCTTCTTGTAACAAGCCTTCCACAAATAAAACTACCTTGTGGAACTCTTTTGAGGTATCAAGTGGAATTAGTTCTGAGAGTTTTAAAGATACTGATTTTCGCATATTACATGAAACTCTTCTGGACGAAGGTGTTCACCTAAGTTTTAATAGTTCCAGTAGTTCAGAGGCCAATTTTAAACTGGAGCCAAATAGTCCTATGCATGGTGGCATTCTTCTAGAACATGTTGTGGAAAGGAGACAGACTACTCCAGAATCAGACTTCAATATTCAGACTCTTTGCAGTAGATATGAGGCTCTAAAGAAATCGCTTTCCAAGAAAAGGGAAGAATCTTACCTCTTCAATCCCCTAACACCTGAAAGACACAAACCAGTATTGAGTCCTACTACCCAAAATGTACAAACAGAGGATATGCTTAACTTTTTGGACACCCATGATTTGCATACTGACCATACAAAGCCATCATTACACATGTCCATTGGTGAAAGAAAACAGTCTCTTTCACCACTAATTAAGTTTTCTTTAGTGGAACAAAGAATGAGGACCACAATATCATGTAGTCTTGGAGAACTACCTCATTTAAAAGGTAAGGTTTAACTAGACCTATGCATATGCACTTGTTGAAGTTTTCTCTCAACTTTTGATAAAACCATTACATAATGAATGCTGCATGGCCTTTATTGTATTTTTTCTTTTCTTTTCTTTTCTTTTTTATAGAGACGGGGTTTCACCATGTTGGCCAGGTAGATCTCAAACTCCTGACCTCAAGTGATCTACCTGCCTTGGCCTCCCAAAGTGCTGGGAATACAGGCGTGAGCCACCGTGCCCGACCTTTATTGTTAATCTGCTCCTTCCTTCCTTCATCTAGGATGAAGGGAACAATCTCTTACTGTAAAGGTCCTTTCAGAATCTCTGTTGATGTATATATAGTTACAATTGATTTGGGATGAGGGTGGGGAAAAAAGCCCCCCAACCTGAAGCTACTGGTTTTATAATACAAATGACCGAAAAGGTAAATGTCATCAAAATCTTGTCCAGCGGAAGGTGGTTTTTATAAAGTTTAGAAACACAATTTTAAATATCATCGTTGTAATGGTGTAATATCTCTTACTTTCTTTGAAATAAATTTGGTGGGAGTGGGGAGTAGAAATAAAAGAAGCTAGGTTAGTACATTAGTTTCTTAGCCTGTCACATAACCAAGTACCATAAAGTGGGTGGCTTAGAACAGCAGAAGTTTATTGTCTCTGGAGACAGTAAGTCCTACAGGCTAGATGTCCAAAATCAAGGCGTTGAAAGGGCATGTTCCCTCTGAAGCCATTAGAAGAGGATACTTCTTTTCCTCTTCTAGCCTCTGGTAGCGCCATGCATTCCTTGGCTTGTGGCAGTGTAATTTCTAACCGTTGCCTCCATTGTCACATGGTATTCTTCCCTTGTGTGTCTATGTGTCTTAGAAGGACACAGTCATATTAGCTAATTAATGGGTCATTCTACTCCAGTATGACCACTTCTTAGCTAATTATATCTGTAATGACTGTATTTCCAAATAAGGTCACATTCTGAGGTACTGGAGTTAGAACTTCAACATATCTTTTTGGGGGACACAATTCAGTCCTTAACAGTATTAATAAATATTGAAACTAGGTGATGAATACATTGAGTTAATCTTACTTTTCTTCACTTTTTGTTTGTTTGAACATTTTTTTCATAAAAGGTTAAAAAAATTGCTCTTATAGCTCATTAGGACTGATAAGGATCTGGTGATACAGATTATTACATATCACTCTGATTTGCCCATAATAGTTATACACTATTACATTGAAAAGTACTTGGCTGGGCACAGTGGCTGATGCCTGCAATACCAGCACTTTGGGAGGCCAAAGATGGGAGGATTGCTTGAACCCAGGAGTTCAGGATCAGCCTTGGCAACACATAGAGAGTGTATCACTACAAAAAAATTTAAAAATTAGCTGGGTATGTTGGTGCATGACTGTGGTCCTGGTACGCAGTAGGCTGAGGTGGGAAGATTGCTTGGGCCTGGGAGTTTGAGGCTGCAGTGAGCTGTGATCATGCCACAGCACTCCAGTCTGGGTCACAGAGCAAGTCCCTGTCTCAGGAAAAAAAAAAAAAAGTATTCTAGGAAGACTGTATTGATTTTTGGAGAAAGAGGGTACTTTGGTGAGAATAATAGTAATTTTATCATAATTGAGTGTTTGCTACTGCTTGGAATCTGTCCTGTTTATTTTCTTAGTAATATTTGCTTATACTTTACATTTTTTTCTTTTTTAAATCAATTTGCAGAAGAAGACATTTTGAATAAGAGCCTTGATGCAAAAGAACCTCCATCTGACTTGACAATTTGAAGACATACCTATTTAATATGACTATGATGCCCTTAAATTGAAGCTATGCCACAGGATAGAAACTGATTTATAACTTAAAGACATGTTGGAAGTGTAGCACTGTTTTTCAAGGTTTTAAAAAAATTCCAAATGCCTTTTAGCCTTCTTTAATATTTTTAGGTAAGGAAAGTATGTTTGGATTTTTTCTTTTTGCAGGTGTATGAGATTGAAATGTGAAGTATTTGGAAAGGAAATGTCAAGCAATGGGAAGTCATTTTGATTTCTTGAGTAATCTTGTAAGCATTAAGCATAAACAATAACGTACTAGTGTAATTCTTGTAACTTAAGTCAGTTAATATAAGGATGAGTAGTTTTTGTTGTATGTTCACTAAGTGGTTAATAGCCATTGAATATACTGATCTTTTACTGTTTCTTTGTGGAACATTCTGGCTAAGCAGAAAAAGTGAGAAAAGTAGTGCCTTGGGATGTGTAGTCAAGATGACAAATTTTAAGACTGGAAAAGCTCTAAACAGGCTTCATGGTTATTGAAGTGGAATGATCCCAAGTAGTGATGTTTAGTAGAATAAAGTGCATGTGATGATTAAGTGAAGACTGGGGTGGAATGATTTAAAAAAAGGAAAAAGATGGAAGAAGATGAGTAGACACTTGAAAGGAACACTGTCAAACTATAAAACCATCCAGTGGGTTGTATAACATTTATGTTTAGTCTAATTTAGACTGACAATTTAATCCTAGTTTAATATTTTAACAAAAAATATAAATTAAAATTTTCATTAGTCTGTTTTATTGTTGTTGGGTTTTTTTGAGGTACCCCCTCTTGGGGGAGAGGAACAAGGAACAATCATCAAAATTCCTCAGTCCCTACAGAATAGCCTCACAATAGCTTGAGAAAACGGAACATGGAGTTAAATACCTTGTCACGCTGGTACAGTCTCCTACCTCATTCCTTCAGATGCCCTGCCCGGAGAAAGACTTGTGTCTAGCATCTAAGTGAACACATACTGTTGCCCTCTGTAAACCAGGAGGAATGGATCAGGCACTGGAAGGGTGATCTTACCTACAGTGGCCTTCGTAGACCCCCATCTCACAACCATCAAAATCTTGTCCACTAGCCCCCAAGGAAGTGGCAAGGAGAGAAGGTGGAGGGGAAATTATGGAAGTATGTGGCTTAACAGTCATCTTTCTTCACTTATCCTGGGCTACCTGTCTCTAAGATGTTTGTCCCATCCCAGTGTGAGGACTCATCTTTTTGTGAGAAAAGACAGAAGAAAGCACTTGTAACTGCCTTCTTTGTAATGGAAAAGGAGGAAGAAAAAGCTTCATGAACTACGTTGCTGGCTTGTATTTTAATACAACAAATCAGGGACTTGGCAGGTCTATGGGGAAACTATTCTTTAGTTTGCTTTAAGAAAACTCAGGATCTGAAAATCTTAGCATGTAAGGCTGTCTTAGCATCTGCAGAAGTGCGATGGCCATTGCTAGACACTTAATGTGCATTATTTCATTTAATTATATTTTAAATATGCTTCCCTGGTAATTCTTAAGCTCAACAAAGAGTGAGAACTGTTGCTAGGAAATAGAGATTCACATTTAACCCTGTGGTACTTTTAAGAAGCAGGTACATAGTTGCATATATGCTTCGGTAGAGATTGTTAACCATCAATAGGGAAGCTCAATTTCACCAGTCAAGTCTGAGAAGCCCTCAATTACTGAGAATCAAGAAAAGAATGTCTGTAGACATTTTAGATTTGTTTTAAAAAAAATGTTAAGTGAGTTATACCTGTGATAGGCTGAAAGTTTTTGCCATTCTTTCCTGTTCATGTGCCAGTACCATAAACAGAAATTATCTCACATGTATCACTTCTAAACCACTGTGATTGCAGCTTTTTGCCTTCAGCCTTTTCCCTATCCAGTATCTCCTGCATAGTTGCCTTGTGATCTTAAGGAACTGTTTTGATTGGGTCACTTCCTTGCTTAAAATTCCATTAATGGTTCATTGTTAATTCTAGAATTGAGTTCAAATTTAAAGACATGTAAGATCCCTATAATGGATTTTGTCTATTTCCCCTTCCACTGTAATCTCCCATTTTTTTACTGAACTGTTTCAGTGAGCATGGGTGTTTAGAAACCTTGATTTGGAATTCTCCTGAGGCAGGAATACCTTGCCTTCCTCTCCTAGCTTACCACAATTACAACTCTGTTTTAAGTCTCAGAACAAATCTGACTTCCACCTTGAAGTCTTAATCTATGCTTTTTATATCCATGTGCCTACTCCTCTGAAATCTTCTGATTTGTCTTTTTATTCATTTAATATTCCACTACTTTTATTATTTCTTTTTATGGTTGCATGCGGTCTCTCTAGTTATAGCAGTGCATACATAAATACATATACACCTATGTAAATGTGTGTCGGGTGTATGCGTTCACACACATACATATACCCCAAGGGCCATGTGTCATCTTTAGCAATATTTAAGTATTGGAATTGTTTTGTTTGCCTCTTATATCATGGAATAAATGGTAAAGAGGGCTAAGTTATTGCTGTAAGTGTATTTCTCATTACATTAACATTAGACATTATATAGAATGTATTGTTTTATTCACTATTTGTAAGATACAAAGGTGTATAAACTGACTTCTACATCAGCTTGAAAACCTGAGATAATGCTAAAATGTTTTAGTTATTTTAAATGTTTAAAGAGGGAAGTGTATAATGTTGGTAAACATGAAAAATGTTATCACGTAGAATAAAAAAATAGTTGAAGTTAACATTTGGGGGAAATTTAACTGAAAACAAAAATACAAGTATTTTGAAACCTTTTCTTTATTGTAAGTCTCTTGACTTTGAAGTCAAATTTATCTAAAGGAAAAACAGGAATTCTGGAGACCTGTATAAAAGCTATTATTTTCCTACTCTTGAGTGTACTAAAATTAAAATACGTTGAATGACATTTTCCTCAATGTACAAGGTATTGAAGTAAATGTTTCTTTTGTATTATGTTGCAGATATATAGTTACTCTAGAAGTGACTTTTTCCTTATGCACTGTGAATAGGAAGTCTGCATCCTATGTTTAAAATATTTGAGAATCCTCTATAGGACTCTTAGTAAATGTTTTAAATACTGTTGTTTTCAATAAATATTTTATATTATCTGGCTCTGGAATTTCTAATATCAAAAAGAAATATGTCCCTGTAAACTGTAGGATGATGACATATAAAGGTATATTAATAACCTCATCTACAAAATAAATTTGAGAGCTTCAGCGATTCAGGTAAACATATTTTGTTATTGCCATTTTAATTACTAGATTTACTGTACATAGTATTTTTAAATGATTTTTAAAGTATATCTATAGCATCAGTTTTCTCATCTGGAGTCTTTATACTAATTTACTGCCAATGACCCTAATTAAGTAATATTTATAAATTAACACCTGAATAGCTTCTTACTCTTCATGAGTGGTGTCATCCACATCTGCTGCTAGAAAGGGTTTAATAAATATTAAATAATTTTATAAAGCCTTAGAAATTCTAAAGCCCTATCACTTACATTTATTGCCTATAGAAAGATAGGACCTAGGGTGTAAAATGAGAGGCTTAGAGTTGATCACAGGTCTCTTGGCTCTAAAGTACTTAGATTTCTTTTCTGTCTAAAGGCAGCTATTGCTGGAACTGGAATGGGACACTTTAGATATGTTTTCAGATTTTACTACACCACATTGCCAATCCAAATTAGGAACCTCAGAATCCTTCCTCAAAAGTAGGTGATCTAAGAATCTGGTTCAGTATTATCCAATTTCCAGATAAATACAAATGGGAAAGTGATCTTGCCCCAAATAAGTGAAACTCTTCCTTGAGGGAGGTTGCTTAGCTTCCTGGGCTTTGGCTTACTCAGTGTGTAAATTTGGAATTATATGAAGGAATAATGTATATCTAAAAAGCTGGGACCCATCACCAGTGCTGGTCTGTGCATGCAAGTTATAAGAACAAACAAAATGGTCACGTGATGTGGGTCAATCCTGTAATTCCAGCTCTTTGGTAGGCTGACGTGGGCAGATCGCTTGAGGTCAGTAGTTTGAGACCAGCCTAGCCAACATGGTGAAACCCCGTCTACTAAAAATACAAAAACTAGCTGGGCATATAGTCCCAGCTACTTGGGAGGCTGAGGCAAGAGAATAGCTTGAACCTGGGAGGCAAAGGTTTCCGTTAGCCTAGATCATGCCATTGCACTCCAGCCTGGGCAACAGAGGGAGATTCCATCTCAAAAGCTAGGACTCTTAACTTTTCAGTGGAAGTAGTGGGGTGTAATGATTAGAAGAGTCAGTATCAGATTGCCTGGGTTTAGCTGTATGACCTTAATAAGGTCATAGCAGTTTCCTTATCTGTTAAAATAGTAACCTACCACATAGGTTGTGAGGATTCAGTAAGATAAATGCACACGTGCTTAAGAACACCTGACATTGCCAGGCACAGTGGCTCACACCTGTAATCCCAGCACTTTGGGAGGCTGAGGTGGGCAGATCACCTCAGGTTGGGGGTTGGAAACCAGCCTGACCAACATGGAGAAATCCCATCTCTACTGAAAATACAAAATTAGCTAAGCATGTTGTCAAAACACCTGACATTTAGTAAGGAATTAAATATTCAAATAAGTTTCACATCAGTAATTTGGGGAAGAATGACTCAGTAGGTGGTAATGGTAGTTAACACATAGACTGAGTATGCCCTAGGCACCCCATTCCTAAATAATTTTCATGTTGGATTTAATCCTTTTAACAATCCTATCGTGTTTTTTGTTGTTTTTGAGATAGGCTCTTGCATTGTCAACCAAACTGGAGGGCAATGACACAATTATGCCTCAATGCAGCCTCTCCCTCCTGGACTCAAGCAATCCTCCTTCCTCAGCCTCCCAAGTAGCTAGGACTGTAGGCAAGCAGCATTATGCCCCGCTAGTTAAAAATAAATAAATAAATAAATAAATAAATTGTGGAGACAGGGTCTATCTTGCCCAGGCTGGTCTTGAACTTCTGGTCTCAGGTCTTGAACTTCTGGTCTCAGGTCTTGAACTTCTGGTCTCAGGTGATCCTCCCAACTCAGCTTCCGAAAGTGCTGGAATTACAGGCATGAGCCACCATGCCCGGCTATGAAGTAGTATTCTGAGCCACATTACGAATAAGGATACAAGTGTAGTGAAGTTAAGTATTCTGCCCATGTTCAGAGAGCTAGTAAGTGAAGGGACCAGAATACTGACTCCGGCAGTCCAGCTTGAGTACATAGCGTAAGGACTTCTACAGCTGTTACCAAACATCACTAAAGTGCTGGGGGCTAAACTCACACAATCACATATACCACTTAATCAGTACTTGTGGGCAGTCAGAATCTTTAGATTTACATATTAAGCACTTTAAAGTTATTTCAAATAAGACCATGTTTTAAATTGCTAACACGTTTATTCATGAATTAAGCCAAGAAGAATTTATAAATGCATTTTAATACCTTGCTGATAAAATAGTAACGTTCCATCTTTGCAATCTGATATGGAATACAGGAAGATACTGGTAAAGGCTTTGATGTTCATATCTATTATAACCAGGTAATCAGAACACACACGAACCACCTACTTTAGTGTTACACCATACCCTCTTCTCAGAAAAGCCAGCTTCAAGCTCTACTGGGTAGCTGAGTAAGTAGTGTCCAAGGTTTAAAGACTGGAGAGCAGGGGAGAAAGATGAAAGGAGAAAGCAGCACACACCTCAAAGCCCACAACATTATGAATATTAAAAATGAAGGATGCAAACAAAAAAGGCAACTCAGCATTTTCAGAAAGAGCATTTGGGACTATTCAACGCATGAGGAGACTGTGCTTGGGGCCATCTACTCTCTCCAGCTTCTCAGAGTGTTTCCTGGCATTGCGAATGTTGATCAGGGTGGCCGCAGAAGGGATCGACGGATCTGACATGACCACCATCACGTACGTGTTTGAGGTGAAGATGTCAATGAAAGCTGCGAAGTTGGAATTCCTAACTTTCGTGCTCTGAAAGGAAGCGGCCAATTTACTGCAGCTCAGCTTGAACTGCTTGATGATGTTGCTGATCTCAAACCGGTGGACGTTGCGGTGGACGTTGCGCTGTTCTCTGCACTGGTAGTGGGAAATGGTTAACCAAGAACGTAGCTCTTTCGAACAGCAGAACTTCATTGGCCTCGATGATTTGGGCAAAATTCCTGAGGTTCATCTCCAGCTGCTGAATGTTGGGAATCAGCTAATAGACGATGCTGGACCAGGCTTTGTAGAGCGTCTCACCCCAGATGGACGTTCGAAAACAAGCACACTCCAGAGGGCGAGACAGATGCCTCAGGTCTTCCTCTCGCTCTTTAAAATTCAGGCCACGGTGATCCTCCTGAACCAGATCAATTTTGTGCACCAGGTAGAAGATTTTGGCATCAGGACAGTTCTGGAGGATGGCCTCCAGACATGACTGGTAATAATGCATATCCTTTTCCAGTTCACGGCTCTCCACGTCAAACACGTAAATCAAAACCTCTACATTACAAAAGATGTTGTCTCGTTGGCTGGTGAAGTGATTTTCCATGAAGGTGTCCTGACCGCCAAAGTCCCACAGGTTCCGCACCAGGTTCCCCAGGAATCGGAGGTGTGAGTGCTCCACGACAATGGTGGCCCCCAGGCTCCATTGCACTCCAGCCTGAATAAACAAGAGTGAAACTCCGTCTCAAAAAAAAAAAAAAAAAACGGGGCGCTGGGTCACGCCTGAAATCCCAGCACTTTGGGAGGCCGAGGCGGGTGAATCATGAGGTCAAGAGATCGAGACCATCCTGGTCAACATGGTGAAACCCCGTCTCTACTAAAAATACAAAAAATTAGCTGGCATAGTGGCACATGCCTGTAATCCCAGCTGCTCAGGAGGCTGAGGCAGGAAAATTGCCTGAACCCAGGAGGCGGAGGTTCTCGTGAGCCCAGATCGCGCCATTGCACTCCAGCCTGGGTAAACAAGAGCGAAACTCCGTCTCAAATAATAATAAAAAAAAGAGCTGGGCGTGGTGGCTCACGCCGGTAATCCCAGCACTTTGGGAGGTCGAGGCGGGTGGATCACGAGGTCAAGAGATGGAGACCATCCTGGTCAACATGGTGAAACCCCGTCTCTACTAAAAATATCAAAAATTAGCTGGGCGTAGTGGTGCATGCCTGTAATCCCAGTTGCTCAGGAGGCTGAGGCAGGAGAATTGCCTGAAACCAGGAGGCAGAGGTTGCAGTGAGCCAAGATCCCATCATTGAACTCCAGCCTGGGTAAACAAGAGCGAAACTCCGTCTCAAATAATAATAAAAAAAAAAGAGCTGGGCGTGGTGGCTCACGCCGGTAATCCCAGCACTTTGGGAGGTCGAGGCGGGTGGATCACGAGGTCAAGAGATGGAGACCATCCTGGTCAACATGGTGAAACCTCGTCTCTACTAAAAATACAAAAAATTAGCTGGGCGTAGTGGTGCATGCCTGTAATCCCAGCTGCTCAGGAGGCTGAGGCAGGAGAATTGCCTGAAACCAGGAGGCAGTGGTTGCAGTGAGCCAAGATCCCGTCATTGAACTCCAGCCTGGGTAAACAAGAGCAAAACTCCATCTCAAAAAACAAAACAAAACAAAAAACACAGGCGCTGTGGCTCACGCTTGTAATCCCAGTACTTTGGGAGGCCGAGGCGGGCGGATCACAAGGTGAAGAGATGGAGACCATCCTGGTCAACATGGTGAAACCCCGTCTATACTAAAAATATAAAAAATTAGGTGGGCATAATGGCGCGTGCCTGTAATCCCAGCTGCTCAGGAGGCTGAGGCAGGAGAATTGCCTGAACCCAGGAGGCAGAGGTTGCAGTGAGCCGAGATCCTGTCATTGCACTCCAGCCTGGTAAACAAAAGCGAAAGTCCGTCTCAGAAAAAAAAAAGAAAGCCGGTCGCAGTGGTTCACACCTGTAATCCCAGCACTTTGGGAGGCCAAGGCGGGTGGATCACGACGTCCAGAGATAGAGACCATCCTGGTCAACCTGGTGAAACCCCATGTCTACTAAAAATACAAAAAATTAGCTGGGCAAAGTGGTGCGTGCCTGTAATCCCAGCTACTCAGGAGGCTGAGGCAGGAGAATTGCCTGAACCCAGGAGGCGGGGGTTGCCTTGAGCGGAGATCTCGTCATTGCACTCCAGCCTGGGTAACAAGAGAGAAACTCCGAATCAAAAAAAAAAAAAAAAGCCGGGCACGGTGGGTGGCTCATGCCTTTAATCCCAGCACTTTGGGAGGCTGAGGTGGGTGAATCAGGAGGTCAAGAGATCCAGACCATGCTGGTCAACATGGTGAAACCCCATCTCTACTAAAAATACAAAAAATTAGCTGGGCATAGTGGCGCGTGCCTGTAATCCCAGCTGCTCAGGAGGCTGAGGCAGGAGAATTGCCTGAACCTAGGAGGCGGAGGTTGTGGTGAGCCGAGATCCCTCCATTGCACTCCAGCCTGGGTAAACAAGAGCGAAAATCCCGTCTATGGGGAAAAAAAAAAAAAAACCGGCCGCGATGGCTCCTGCCTGTAATCCCAGCACTTTGGGAGGCCGAGGCGGGTGGATCACGAGATCCAGAGATGGACACCATCGTGGTCAACATGGTGAAACCCCGTCTCTACTAAAAATACAAAAAATTAGGTGGGCATAATGGCGCGTGCCTGTAATCCCAGTTGCTCAGGAGGCTGAGGCAGGAGAATTGCCTGAACCCAGGAGGTGGACTTCGCGGTTAGCCAAGATCGCCCCATTGCACTCCAGCCTGGTAAACAAAAGCAAAAGTCCGTCTCAGAAAAAAAAAAGAAAGCCGGTCGCAGTGGTTCACACCTGTAATCCCAGCACTTTGGGAGGCCGCGGCAGGTGGATCACAAGGTCAAGAGATCGAGACCATCCTGGTCAACATGAAATCCAGGACATTTTTGGAAATTGTATGCTCTCTATAGCAACTCTGTATGAATTCTTATGCAGATAGTTTTATGAGTTAAATAAAATGCTATAAAAATAGGAAATAAAAGGAAATCATCCTCTACTCCCCTGCTAGAAGCACAGACCACACACTCACAGCTCTAGAATAGACACACAACTATCACATTTCCTGAATAAATTCACACTTCAGATTACACAAACTCAAACATCCAGATGCCTGAATAATACATCCACAATATACTCACAGATCCAAATACAAACATACACAAGCCTCCATCATGAGAACTATATTCTGTCCATATTCTCAGATTACATACATATAGCTTGTAACACCCAGATACACCCAGCCATCCCTCCGCCTCCAAATTCCTCATACCAAAAATATTTACCTAAATTTTCATCTAGACACCATGAGCATACATAAAACTCCTCTACTCTGAATACACACAAAACAGTAAAACATTTAACTTACCTGTCTTTTCAAATGTATGTACACTTATTAACAATATCACACAGTACCGTCAAAATACACAGAACCACCCCACCACGAAAATACACACACACACACACACACACACACACACACACACACACACCCTGAAACCCCATTCTTTGATTCCGACATTCAATAATTTATTTATTTTATTTTTTTGAGACACAGTCTCACTCTGTCACTCAGGCTGGAGTGCAGTGGCTCGATCTTGGCTCACTGCAATCTCCGCCTCTCCAGTTCAAGCAATTCTCCTGCCTCAGCCTCCCAGGTAGCTTGGACTACAGGCGTGCAGCCCAACGCCTAGCTAATTTTTGTATTTTTAGTAGAGACGGGGTTTTACCATGTTGGCCAGTTTGGTCTTGAACTCCTTACCTCAGGTGATCTGCCCGTCTCAGCCTCCCAAAGTGCTGGGATTACAGGCGTGAGCCACCGCACCCAGCCCAGTTATGACCTTCTTTAATCTGCAATCTCCACACAGACACCACCAACCCACACGTGAATATATATTAGATTCTCACCAGTTAAATACATATCAAATTGCAAACTAAGAAGTCATATAAACACATTTTTCACATACACACAACCACCCCACATATCTGATACCACAAAGTCCAAAACAAATCTTTCTTACATGCTCAAGTACACACATTGACCCAACTACCAAAGAAGACACACGTCTGCAGTAAATTTTAGATATAATACATGTGTAGCCTACAATTTACAAATAACATACCCTACTTTTTATTATAAATTTCACATAAGTGATTCTCATAGGAGCTTTTGTTGACTTTGGCCACACTCCTGCATCCACAACCAACTTGTGCTACCAAGTGAACAGACTACGACTAAAGGCCTGTTCTTAGACTTTGCAGCTGCTCATTATCATTGACAAATGAGCGTATTGGAACATGAATGGTGGGTGATCGTTCTGATAAAGTCAACAAGCTTCACAACTCACTCAATGAGGATATCCGTGACAGGAGCTTCTTCTTTGCTAAACCACGACACAGTTTCAACTGCTGGGGTTTTCCTCAAGGTCTTGTGTTGTTCTAAATGTGAGGGGTACGAAGGAGACACACTGTGGTTCCCACTGCATTGTTAAACCTCCTCCCTCTGGTTGCGGTGAGCCGAGATCGCACCATTGCACTCCAGCCTGGGTAACAAGAGCAAAACTCCATCTCAAAAAAACAAAACAAAACAAAAAATTAACATAATTAACATCAATTCTATACAATTTTTTCCCCACAAAACAGAAGAAAAGGGAATACTTCCCAGTTTATTATGTGAGGATATAATTTCCCTGACACAAAAATGGGACAAAGCACAGAAAAAGAAAACACAAACTATCCACAATTTCTGGCAGAATAATCAGTATAAAAGAACACATTCCAACTTATGAGGCCAGGGTTATACTGATACCTAAACCAGAAATACTACCAAAAAAAGAAAAAAAGAAAGATATCCTTCATAAATATGGTACGAAAATCCTTAACAAAATATTAGCAAATATAAATAATTTAAAAGTATATACCACAATCAAGTGGAATTTATTCCACAGATGCAAGGCTAATTCAATATTCAAGAATCAATCAATGTAATCTACCAAACCAACAGATTCAAGGAATAAAGTCACATGACCACATTGGTTGGTAGCAAAAAAGCATTTAAAAAAATTCAACTCCCATTCATGTTAAAACCTCAATGAGATTGTTTCAGAAAGTAGTCTTGGAGCACTGATATTCTGTGGAAATCTGTGAGAAATAAAAATTCTCATATGCCATCCCATATCTACTAAATCAGAATCTGAATTCAAATGCAAGTAAAGTGTCAGAATCACTTTTCTCTAAGACAAAAACAGAAAAACTGTTTGTGCTCCTTCCTTCCCTCCCTCACTCCCTCCATCCCTCCCTCCCTCCCTCCTCTTTCTCTTTCTCTCTCTCTCTCTCTCTCTCTCTCTCTCTCTCTCTCTCTCGACAGAGCTTTTCTCTTGTCACCCACGCTGGAGTGCAATGGCACGATCTCGGCTCACTGCAACCTCCAACTTCCAGGTTCAAGCAATTATCCTGCCTCAGCCTTCTGAGTAGCTGGGATTACAGGTACCCGCCACCATGCCTGGCTAAATTTTGTATTTTTAGTGGAGATGGGGTTTCACCATGTTGGCCAGGTTGGTCTCGAACTCCCGACCTCAGGCGATCCACCCACTTTGGCCTCCCAAAGTGCTGGGATTACAGGTGTGAGCCACCAAGTCTGGTCTGTTGGTGCACTTTCAACAGGGTTACTGTTGAAGACTTCTGTCATTATCCATCTGAAGATCTCTCAAAAAATTTCTCAAGCATCTAGAACCATGATAAATCACTTGTCAATAATACACCATGTATCCAATTTCCATTATTGCTGTGTCTTTCAGGAAGATCAGAGACAATTTAACAGTTCAAAGTTTATAACCATGTCAGACCATATATTCTAAACTCGACCTGGGGTTTTCATTTTCTCTGATGTTAATTTTTATTTATTTAGTCTTGTCATCTTACTATGGAGATTGTTAGATGTCTCCTAAATCCACTAAAAGTAAAAGAAAGTAACAAATAAATAGATGAAAAAATGAGAACTTACGAAGGACTTGGTCATTTTTGGCTCTTCGAACTAAGTGGCAGAGATCTGAGAAAACAGATGGGCAGAGATACAGATGGGAGAAGGAAGTGTGCCAGTGTCACCCACGGACACATACATCAGTTAGTGCCCATGTACCTTGCTCAAAAATTTATTTCTAGAGCTACAACATTAAAATATAATCCCACCATGGCATATTCTATAAAGATTTAAGTGCAAAAGTTTTACCATAACATGGTTAATGAAAGATTAGATTATCCAACATGGTGGTTGTCAAAAAAAAAAATTAGAAACATTTAAATATCCAGTAATTGTGCACTGCTTAAATATTTTATAAAATACCCAAAGGACATACTGTTGTTCTATTACATTATCATACTATCTGGTTTCACAGGCCCTTTAAGTTATCACCAACCCTGGTACCTAACTCCTCATTCTCACTCTTTAATCTGCTCTGTCAATTGCTACCCAGTGACTCTACTCCCAAAGCCATTACAGAAATCTCAGATTCACTGATTCCCATGCCTTGCTGCCCCACGAGCCCTGAATCATTCCTCCTACAATTCCTGATCAGAGAGCCTTCAATTCCTCTAATCTAATGGTCCTGGCTCCCTACCAATCATTCCCATGTCCCCATGACTGGCCTCCATGCCTGTATCTCCATCAGACATCCTAAGAGTCCCAATCCTAGGCACACCTGTACCTGCACTGGGGCCTTAGCACACAAACACATCTCCCACCGCTGACAAAACTAGGCCATAAACTCCTCCACACACGCAAACAGGAACTAAATCAATGAACAAATCGGGGGAAATTATTGAATGTATAGGATAAATTTATAAATAGAAAACACTTCTAAGTGTGAAAAACCAGACTATTCAGAGAAAGAATGAAGGAAATAAGAAAACTCTTCATTTGCACTACTGAAAGCGAAATGATGTCAGAAATAGCAACTAAAAGACCACTCTTCCGTCAGGGCGAGAGAGACGTTTTCAGAAATAAAAGCACTTGCAGAGAGTATCTCTATCTCTGAGAGATATACCGAAAGAAGTAGTCCAAATAAATGTAAAATGAATCTCACGAGAAATCTTCAATAGAAACATACTGTTCAGTAATAATTCTTGGAAAATATATGTAATTACAAAAAAGGACAATGTGACAATGTGATCAAGAGGCCACTAAAGAGAAAATTAATAATGTCCTATGATAAAACATTCCTAATCATCTCAGGAAAAAACAGAAAAAATGGGGTGCAGAATGGAAACAATGAGCAGAAATTTCATCCATCCAATCAAAACATATAAAGAAAAGGCAGAAAATAAAACGAGCTAAACAGTGAACATCAAATGGAAGGCATACAATCAGATAAATCATTATTACAATAAATAGAGGTAAAATTCTATCAACAGAGACTGTAAGTTGGATTCAAAAAAATCAAAGGTGTCTATTGTAAACAAATAGGTAATGTACATAGAAACAGATATGGATACAAAATAAAGCTCTGGGCAAAGACACATCATCCAAATGCAACAAAAGTAAAAACAAGTGGCCGTGTAAGTATCAACGTGGCATTTTAAAAAATATTTTCTCGATATTAATCTTATATATGTATGTATGATCTGCAAATATTTTCTTGCAATCCATGAGTTGCCTTTTCACTCTACTGATAAGTGTCCTTTGATGCACAAAACACTTTTATTTTGATTAAATCTATCTATTCTCTTATTGGCTGTGCTTTTGGTGTCTTTGATCCAAGAAATCATTGCAAAACCCAAATCACAAAACATTTCCTTTATGCTTTCTTCTAAGACCTTTATAGTTTTAAGTCTTACGTTTAGACCTTTGATCCAGTTTGAGTTAGTTTATGTATATATACTATGTATATATCCACATGCAAAGAGTGAGGTTGGGCTCTTTATACTATATATATACACCATATGTATATATGTATAGCATAGTATGTATCATATACAGCATATACATATAAAGTATATAATATATATGTATATATGTAGTGTGTATATATACGTATATAATATATATGCACATACACTATATATATACACACACATACATTATGTTATGTTTTAAATATATATACAAATATATTTTAAAAGCAGAACATCACTGATGATTAGACAAATGCAAATCCAAACCAAATATATATTATATGTTATATGTGCATTAGCTAGAATATATTAATCAGCTATAATATATATGTTACATTATATATATTACATATTATTATATATAATGGTGTTTATATCATTATTATATATCCAAAGGAATATAAATCATTCTATTACAAAAATACATGCACGTGTATGTTCACTGCAGCACTGTTCACAACAGCAAAGACATGGAATCAACCCAAATGCTCATCAATGGTATACTGGATAAAGAAAATGTGGGGCATATATATACCATGGAGCACCATGCAGCCATGAAAATGGATCGGATCATGTCTTTTTCAGACACGTAGATGAAGCTGGAAGCCACTATCCTCAGCAAACTAACACAGGGACAGAAAAGCAAATATTACATGTTCTCACTTCTAAGTGGGAGCTGAACAACGAGACCATGTGGACACAGGGAGGAGAAAAACACACACTGGCACTTGTTGGGGGAGGGCAGTAGCAGGGAGAGCATCAGGAAAAATGGCTAATGCATGCTGAGTTTAATACCTAGGTGCTGGGATGACAGATGCAGCAAACTACCAGGGTACACATTTACCTGTGTAAGAAAACTGCCTGTCCTGCACATGTACCCCAGAACTACAAAGAAAATAAACACACAAATAAAATTTTAAAACATTATCTTAACTGCATGTGGGTATGTCCCTTTGATTGAAAGTGAAATGGAAACAATTAAAAAAAAAAAAAACCTTACTATTCAAAATTTACAAAACTAAATAAGAGTAAAACAAATTTACATTTTGTCCCTGGATTGATATAAGACAAAAACATTGTGTGGGAAAGCTGGAGTTGAGGACGAATGAGATTCTGAGAATAAAAATCCCTGGTACATAGTCAAAGTTTCAGAGTCAACTTCAGATTTTCAAGGATCATAAAATAGATAACCTCATACCACCGTCTCCAACAAATAAGAGGAACCAGATAATATCTGTGTTCCAGGGAGAAAGAACAGAAAATTGGCTGAGTTCTGTCACTGACAAAACTTAGTTGGAAGGAGGAATCTGGAAGGTGGGAGGGTGGAGGGATCCCAGGCTTGCGGGGTGGGGAGGGGCTGTGCTTCAGCCTCCCCCTCTCGCTGCCCCTCCCCAGTCAGGGGCCCTTTGTGATGTGAAGGCCCCAGCTCTGTGACGCAGGCCTGGGTCCCAGTCCCTAGTCTACCACGGAATGCCCAGAGCTCAGTTGCTTGAAGGCAGCAACTGAGCTGCTTGAAGACGTTGCTTGAAGGCAGCATCTATTCAGATGGCGAATATTCCGACTCCTCTAAAATTTCTTAGTGATTTGTGGATAAACACCCCCAGCTGTACACCATGGGTGTTGGATATCGTCCTCACCCTGGTATTTTTCGTGGAGTTATATTTCCTATTAGCCCCCTGCCTCTCTTACTTCCATCGTGATCCACCCTCACCATCGCCCGGGGAGAAGGGAATGGTAAGGAGCCCTCAGGCCGGACCCACGCAGCACAATTCTCTCCTTTCTTTCTATTATTAGCTCTACTTTTCCAAATCCAGTGGAGAGACTTCCGCAATGGGAAGTGTCAGAAGAGACCAGAACATGGTCCTTCCAGGGAGAGGCAGAGCAGCCAGGGGTTGGTCGGGACTGGGATTTCCATCCCAAGCTCCAAGTCCATCTGTGAAGGAGCACAGGAGGTGTCAGGGCAAAACCAAACCCCTGGACTCAGCGGTGAGGACCAGTCAGGACATGGGGGAGGTCTCTGGGGGGGAAAGTGCTCATAAGCCCCTTCCTGGGGCAGGTGGCTGGGGGCCCAGCCTCATCTGTGTGGGGTGATCTGGGGGCTGTGCTGAGCCTCTGAGGGCCTCCCACCTGGGCCTGGAGTCTCCTCTGATCTCCTGAGAAGTAGAATCCTACCTGACAGCTCAGGTGTGCCTGCGGGCCTGAGGCTGGGTGTTCGTCGAGTAGAGGAGCACCTCTACCGTTACTTACATTACATTATGTATTATATATTATACATTACGTATATTATAGTTTATATATATACATATATATATTTCCTCATATAGTAAATCCCTCTTTGTGGTGGGTTTTATTGTTTGTTTGTTTTTTGAGACAGAGTCTCGCTCTTGTCCGCCCTGGCTGGAGTGCAATGGCGATCTCGGCTCACTGCAACCTCTGCTTCCCAGGTTCAAGCAGTTCTCCTGCCTCAGCCTCCGGAGTAGCTGAGATTACAGGCACGCGCCACCATGCCCGGCTAATTTTTGTTATTTTTAGTAGAGACAGGGTTTCACTATGCTGGCGGGGCTGGTCTCAAACTTCTGATCTCAGGTGACCCACCCTTCTTGGCTTCCCCAAACGCTCGGATTACAGGCGTGAGCCACCGCGTCTGGCCCCCTCTTTGTGTTTTTCTAAGAAGAAAAGCAGTTTATCATCCACTTAAACATGAGTGGGAGGAAGCACACTGCTCCCTGAGCAAGAGGAGAGAGCTGTGCTGTTCGTGAGTGCCGCAGCTGGACTGGGGGCGGAGAGCGAGAGCTGGTCTCAGCCCCTCGCCCTTTCTTGTCTCCCAGGGTCACCTTCTCTCCCAGGGTCAGCGGAGGGGGAGGCCCAAAGGCAGGAAGAAAAACTGCGGTCTGAAAGGTAAGGCTCTGCCGGGGCACACTAGAGTTCATTTGATCTCGTCTGTCCCCGGAGAGAAGCGACTCTGTCTGAAGAAGTCAACTGAAGAAGCCTGAGGTGGGGGCTCCTAGGAAGGAAATCAGAACCCCGGGTCCCCCTCAGATTCCGTGCTGGCATGAAACCATGCTGGGCCAAGGACTGGGTGTTCCCCAGCAGGGCGCAGTGTAGGGGGAGGGGACCAATGCCTGTCTGAATCAGGAGGGGGGTGAGGGGGCTGTGGACAGCTGTTCAACTCTGCTAAGGCTGACTCCTCTTTGAGACCACCCCAGTCCTTTCTCCACAGGGCAGCTGTGAGAACTATGGGGATGGGGGGGTGTCTGAGTGTGGAAGCCCTCTGTGGACAACAAAGCCTTGCCCTCCGTGCCTCGCTATCACCATCCAGGCCATGTGGCCTTGGACACAGACCCGTGGTTTCCAGGGTCTGACTCCCCATGGTCTTCCCTCAAGAAACATCCACTCAGTCTCCTGTGAGATCCCAGGCCCCTTCCTCACTGCCCTAACCCGGTCTCCTGATTTCCAGCTTCTAGAGACCTCCTGACAGGCCTGGAGGGGATTCTGGACTCGCTTTCACGACTGCAGCGGTGAGGCACTTCCCCTTCCCTGCATCCTTCTTACCGGGCTGGGATTCGACCCCAGGGCCTTACGGCAGCCTGGAGCTGACCTGGGATGGGGAGACCGGGGGGACAGAGGATGGGAGTGAAACCCTGGAGCAAGGGGTAGGAGAAGAATTGGGGAGTCTGGGTGCAGCACGGTGGAGGGGCATAGGAGGAAAACTGGGGAGTCTGGGTGAGTCTCCTATGTGAGGCGCAGAGGAGAATTGGGCAGTCAGCATGTGGGGTGGTGGAGGGGCACAGGAGGAGAATTGGGCAGTCAGCATGTGGGGTGCTGGAGGGGCACAGGAGGAGAATTGGGCAGTCAGCATGTGGGGTGGTGGAGGGGCATAGGAGAACTGGGCAGTCAGCATGTGGGGTGGTGGAGGGGCATAGGAGGATAATTGGGGAGTTGGCGTGTGGGGTGGTGGAGGGGCGTAGGAGGAGAACTGGGCAGTCAGCATGTGGGGCGGTGGAGGGGCATAGGAGAATTGGGGAGTCGGCGTGTGGGGTGGTGGAGGGGCATAGGAGAATTGGGGGTTCAGGGTGTGGGGCGGTGGAGGGGCAAAGGAGAACTGGGCAGTCAGGATGTGGGGCAGTGGGGCACAGGAGAATTGCAGAGTCTGGGTGTGGGGTAGTGGAGGGGTATAGGAGGAAAATTGGGGAGTCGGTGTGGGGCGGTGAAGAGGCATAGGAGGAGAATTTGGGGGTCAGAGTGTGGGACAGTGGAGGGGCATAGGAGAATTGGGGGGTCTGGGTGTGGGGCGGTGGAGGGGCATAGGAGAATTGGGGGGGTCTGGGTGTGGGGCGGTGGAGGGGCCGGGGCCCACGCGCCCACTCTGCCCTATGGCCCTACCTGCTCCTGGCTGCAGCTTGTGCCTCCTGTCTCCTGCAGCATCCTGGGGCCGCATCCTGAGAAAGGCGACTTTGGTCAGCTCTCTGGTCCAGATGCCCCAGCTGAAGAGTGCAAAAGAGCGCCTGACGGAGACTCTCAGTCCCCTCAGGGGCCGATGGAAGATGCCGCTCCCGTGCTTTCCCCATTAGCTTCCCCGGATCCTCAAACCCAGCATCCTTCGCCTCTGGTCTCCACCCCCTCACCAGGCCCAATGGCCACCTCAGTCTCCCCTCTGAGTGCCTCCCAACCACCAGAGCCTTCCCTTCCCCTGGAACGCCCCTCACCCGAGCCACCTGCGCTTTTCCCTAACCCACCACACACCCCTGATCCTCTGGCCTGCTCTCCGCCTCCTCCGAAAGGCTTCATTGCTCCTCCCCTGCGGGACTCCACTCTGACGACTCCATCTCACTGTGACTCAGTGGCGCTTCCACTGGGCACCATCCATCGAAGCTCATCTCCGTGTGAGAATCTGGCGACTTCTGGCCCAGTCATCTCAGGCCCTGGTGGCTCAAGCAGTCATGTCTCTGTGCCTGCATTCTGGTATCAGGAAACTACCAGAACCTGGTGCGTCTCCAACCCATCGGTCCAGCAAGATCATCTTTCCGGCCACCCACCAGAAACCTCGTCCTCGGTAGACCCCACAAACAGTCAGATGGAAGCTGGAAGCCCCTTTTTGCTCAGCTCTGATGGCCAGAATGCCGTGGGAATACAAGCCACAGAAAGAGCCAGGATCAACATTTGGGAGGAAAAAGAAAAAGATGGATCATTTCCAAAACAAACGAACACGGAAAAGCACTTGAATTCTTTGGGGAATTTGGTGAAATCATTGAATGCTGAGCAGGACACCACAACCCTAAAATCTGCCTGGGACATGGAAGACTTGAAACAACCGTCCAGTCCTCAGAAGCTCTCGGACCCTGGAATCCTGAAGGAACACTTTCAGAAGAATTATCGCCAGCTTTTCTGGGGCCTCCCCTCTCTGCACAGCGAATCCTTGGTGGCTAATGCCTGGGTGTCTGAGAGATCTTATACTTTACAGTCTCCTCCTTTCTTGTTCAATGGCATTCCCAATGTCCGCCCAGTTCAAACAGAGACTACAATGTCTCCACTGCTTTACCAGGCCCAGCGCCTGTCCCATCTGAGGCCTGAGTCCCAACCCTTTATTTCACCCACACCCCCATTCCAGCTCTCACACATGGCTCAGGCGGAGGTTCAGGCCCGTCTTCAATCCTCTTTCCCAGTCCAGTCTCCTGCTTTTGCATCCCCGATTAATCATTCTGGAGTAGCTTGCCCTGCGTCGCAGAATAAGACGCAAGCTCTCACCCTACCTGAAATGCAGCGCCCTGGATGGTCTTCTAAACAACTAGAAGGTGGGTTGGCTTTACCCTCTAGGGCCCAAAAACCTCAGGATGTCTTTAGCGCCTCCACTCCTAACCTTCCCCAGGGCAGCTTGACCGCAATCATTCCTGAGAACTTTCCAGTCAATCCTGAACTCCGGAGCAACCTGGGAACCACCCAAGAGGCTCCGGATCTGATGCAGCCTCCGGAGAAATTGCCAGGGACAAGTCAGGCCAGGGGCAAACTCAGACCCTTGCAGTTCTCCAAGTCCACGGGCGAAAGCAGCAAGGACATACAGAAGGTGACGTTCCCGCTAGAGAGTAATCTGTGCACACCTCTGGGACAAATTCGGGGGCAGACCCCGCAAAAGCTAGCCAGGTGCATGGAAAGCTTCCCAGGGAAGGTTCTGGGGGCAGAACCTCAAGTCTCTGAGGAATCGGAAAGAGACTTGAAGATGCCCTTGAGGAGAGACTCGGAAAGTGATTTATTAAGACGCACAGAGACAAATCGTATGGAAAACATCCTGAAAGCCCACGTGCGCAGGAAGTTGGGCCAGATCAGTCAGGGCTTTATCCCCATCCATGTGCGTCGATCCTGGCTTGCTGTCAACCAGGCTTTTCCCCTGTCCAACACCCACATGAAGACCAGCAATCTAACACCCCCGAAAAGTGAAAGAGCCAGTGTGAACACATCCCAGGAGCTTTCCTTCCTCAATCCGTGCACTCAACAGGTGCTGGGACACCATATTGTGAGGTTGTGGGCCAAACACAACTGGAGCCTACCCCTCAGGGTCCTCAAGCCCATTAAGCTCTTTAAACTGGAAAAAGTTTCGTCCTTATCCCTAACACAGCTTGCCGGTCCCTCCTCAGCCACCTATGAATCTAAGCCTAGCTCAAAAGTTGAGAAAGCCACGTTCCTAGGAGAGTCACCACCGGCAGGTCTGAGAAAGCAGGTGCAGACCGAAGCATCTCTTCAGACGCCAGACAGTCTTCTGGTGTCTTCACCCACATTTACGAAGTTCCAGACGGCCCCACAAAGGATCCCGTCTTGGAATGCCCATGGGCCCTTGAAGCCTCCTCCAGCTGGACAGGAGGACAGGTGGCCTTCTAAGTCCCTCACATGCAGCCTCACAGGCAGCGCCCAGCAGAGCGGGAGCTTAGGAGCCCAATCTTCAAGGGCTGGAGAGACCATGGAGGCAGCGCCACAACCCAGAGTCCCCTTGGGAACCTTTGTGCCGGCAAACCTCCAAGCCACACGTAAGGATGTGAGTGGTTCAGAGGCTCCACCGACCGGTAAAGGCTCTCAACTCCCTAACTCAGAGACCCAGCCTCAAGTTTGTGGCGCCGTTGTGCTCCCTCCAGATGGTTTTACTGACATTCCCCTTGCTAAAGAGAGTTTGGCTTCTCAAGTGCCCCACGGCCGTCTCCAGAGCATGCCTACCGGGAACATGCAGGCTTCCCGGGAGCTACGTGACGTTATGGCAGCCAGAAGGAGAAACCCGGGGTACAAGGAGCCCAAGAACCCGAAATGTCAAGGCTCATGCAAGAGCCACAGCCGGATGTTTACCCCTACTCACAACAGTGAGAACCTAACGAAGCCCAACGTAGAAAAACGTGAAGAACTGAGGACTCCCCAACTCACCCCAGTCAGGAAAACAGAAAAAACCTATCAGGATGAAGGCCTCCGGCTGTTGCCGTCAAAGAAACAGCCTCCTTCAATAAGCGACTTCGGAGAAAACATCAAACAATTTTTTCAGCAGGTCTTTTCGGTGAAAAAAAGCAAGCCAGTTCCAGTCACTGCCAAGAGCCAGAAAATAGTGAAATACAGATCACATGTGTACAGCAGCTGTGCTGAAGCTGAGGGGCTCACGGCAGCAGCTGGACACATGCTGGAGAAAAAAATGACACTTTGCCGTGATCACCGTGCCTCTAACATAAATCAGCACAAACAGGAGTTCCAAGCCCCAGTCTGTGGGCTTCCCTGCAACCGCAGGCACCTCTTCCACCCGGAACACAGCAGAATGCTGGGCTATGCAGCCAGCAGTCAACAAGCCACTCTCAAGAGCCAGAGTTACCCCAACAGAGAGAAGCATATCAGAGATCAACAGTCCTTGAAAAGTGTCCGGCGCAACAATGACCAACGGGGCCAGGACAGCCCCAACTCTTGCTCCCCAAAAAGGCCGTCTCACAGAAGGTCAAGTAGTCTTCTGTGAAGACACACAACTTTTAATATTCCAAAATAAATAAATATCTCCCTTTTTTCCCCCCCATAAAAGGATAATGGTTTTTATTTGTGTCGTGCTTGGTGTGGGCTTGTTTTCTAGAAGTGACAGGACATGGAGGGATTCTGAGAGTGGTGTTGTAAGCCCACCTTCATCCTGAGTTCCTTCACTGAAACTTAGGTTTCCATAATACTGTCTTTACACAAACAACAAAAAATTCTAAATACGAGATGAGAACACCTACGGAGATCCCACTCAGAGACATGGTTCAACCCATCTTTCTACTACTTACTCTCTACCTCAAACTTTACGCAGCTGTAGGAAGAAGGTTTGCAGAGATGTCATAGGACTGAATATCCCCATGCGGGCTCCAGAAACTGCCACGGTCAAGCAGCTTCGTGTGTCACAAGATAGTGGAAGCTCGGGTGGGAGAGTGTGGGCCCTGAGTTCAGAAGCCAGGGAAGTCTTGACCCTGGATATCCTCGGGGAGAGTAGATAATGCCTGCCCTTGGGAAGCCCCTTCTCTCCCTTGCAAAGGCTGGGATGGAGATGGACCCTCTTAGCTCAGCCTACATACAAAGCACAGAGTCCCCATCCCACTGCCTCTCCCTTTCTTGCACTCTGGAGTGGGGGTGGGGACAGACCTTCCAGCACTGTGGATGTAAAAGTGGGGTGTCGGGGGAGGCCTTCACGGAGGCTGCTGAGGACCGTGAGCTCCCCTGCCGAAATGAGTGAATGACCCTGCTCCTGGGTCACCTGCCTTTGTCTGTCTCACCTATGTGTGTCTCAGCTTCAGAGAAGTAGTTCTGGGTGAATGGGGCAGGGCACACCTGTGTGTGCAGAGGCTTCTGATGGTGGGACTCTGTAGAACTACGGCGGGATGCAGACAAAGAATTGAAAAGGAGGCAAAGTGGTGTGAGGGCTTTGACCTGGGAGCCATGACCTGGGAGCCTCTGACATTCCAACCCCCTCCACAGGCATAGAGGGGCCTATGGCTCATCCTGGCCCCACCCCAGGGTCTGTCCCTGTTCCAGCTCCCAGACCACAGACCTAAAAACGTATTTACCCCCAACACAGAGGGCCAGACCAGTGAGAAGGCAAAGTGAATAAGGGAAGATGAATTTCTTAACATCTTTAATAAGCTTGCACATAGGAACCTACTGAATTTTTTTTTTTTTTTTTTTTTTTTTTTTTGAGACAGAGACAGAGACAAGAGTTTCACTCGTTTGCCCAGGCTGGAGTACAGTGGTATAATCTCGGTTCACTGCAACCTCCAGCCCCTGGGTTCAAGTGATTCTCCTGCCTCAGTTTTCCAAGTAGCTGAGATCATAGGCACCCACCACCACACCTGGCTAATTTTTTACATTTTTAATAGAGATGGGGTTTTGCCATGTTGGCCAGGCTGGTGTCAAACTCCTGACCTCCGGTGATCTACCAGCCTTGGCCTCCCACAGTGCTAGGATTACAGGCATGAGCCACTGCACCCAGCCTACCCATTGAATTTTTAAAAGGTTGTGTTGACCATAGGTGAAAAAGCAAGGACTAGAGAACCCCAGGCATGACTCGGGAGTCCGGTGACCTTTAACATACACGTAGCCCCAGGACTGCCCCCAGGGGAGAGGTGGTGACTTAGAAGGACCCCAGCAGCTGAGCTGGGGTCACACAGCAAATCTCCCCCGGCTCCTGAGGTCCTTTCTTGCCCCGCAGACCAGCAGGGGAAGAGGCAGGCAGGATTTGAACACACAAGGCAGCTGGAAGTGACCTGTCCAGAATGGGCAGGGGGTGGGCAGGGCAGGAGCCATCCCCGCTCTGTCTCCCTCTGCTTTCAGCACAGCTTCCTCCTCTCTGGGCCCTCTCCGTACGGGAAAGCAGGAGGTCCCCACAAATCAGGGAGAGGAGTGTGAGGTCTCTAGAAGGAGGTTCCACGCCTTGTGCACATACAGGCACGCAGGAGGCCCAGTTCCGGGAGCCTCGTTTCCATGGTGGAGAGGACCGTGCCAGGTGGTGCCACTGATTCAGATGAAAATGGAAATGGCCCTGCCCCCAGCATGTGGGACTAGTTGGCACTTGGGGTAAAGGGGGCAGTAAGCAACAGTCCCCAGCATGTGGCCTGTCCTAGGGCCAGGTCTGTCTGGGGCCCAGATGACTGAGGCAGCCTCCAAGGTGGACCCAGCAGTGACAGCAGAGCCAGGACCAGCAGGAGGAGGCTGGGACCTGGAGCAGAAATCAGCTCCGGTCCCACTGGGGAGCTCGGGAGAGAGAGAGTCACAGAGCTGGGACCATGACTGCTGAGGATGGGCCATGCCTGGCTGCTGCTGGGTTCCCTCAGGAAACCGATAGGTGAGTTCTGGGATGTGGAGGAGCTGGACGTGTGGACCCCACGGCTCAGGCCAGGAGAGGAGCCACAGGAAACGCCGGCCGACCAACAAGAACACAGGAAGGCGCAAGCAAGCCCTTACCCCTCCGCTACTCAGTCTCCCATGGGGTGCAGCGAGGCCAGCAGTGGAGACCACAGAGACCTCCCACAGAAACCTCACAGAGACAGCTCGTACAGAGAGCCCACCGGGACCACTCACTGCCACAGAGAGAGACACACTGCGGCCTCCAGAGACCCCACAGAGCTCTCAGAGACCTCACGGTGCCCCACAGAGACACCGCACTGAGATTCCCAGAGTCCTCACGCAGACCCCTTCAGAGAACCCCACAGAGACCACACTGAGAGACTTCACTCAGTCCCACAGAGACCTCCTGCAAATTTCAGAGACCTTCCTTGGTTCTCACACAGAGGCCTCACGCCTGACAAAGGCCTCAGAGACTTTACACAGAATCATAAAACAGGGAACTCATGCAAAGACTCAGGCAGCTCACCTCGTGATCTGCCTGCCTCAGCCTCCCAAAGTGCTGGGATTACAGGCGTGAGTCACCTCGCCCAGCCTCTCTTTTATTTTTAAGTTGGAGTCTTGCTCTTTCACTCAGGCTGGAATGCAGTGGCATGATCTCAGCTCACTGCAATCTCCAACTCCCAGGTTCAAGTCATTCTCCTGCCTCAGCCACCCTAGTAGCTGGGATACAGGTATGCACCAAGACGTGGGCCAAGCTAATTTTTGGTATTTTTAATAGAGACGGGTTTTTACCCTGTTGGCCAGGCTGGTCTCAAACTCCTGACCTCAAGTGATTCACCCGCCATGGCCTCCCAAGGTACTGGGATTATAGGCATGAACCACCGCACCCAGACTGGTCCTGTAATTCTCTCTGGGCACCCTGGCCCTGTGAGCTGGAGGAGGGCAGGTGGGGCCAGGCCCCGAGCAGTCCGATAGGTGTTGAATGAGTAGGGGTGGGGAGGGGAGGCTGGGGAAGGCACCCAGGATGTGTTCCTCCCACCCCCCAGCCTTGTCAGGCCTCCATGTCCTGCTGAGCTCTTGCATGGTGGTCCTTTCCCACTTACTGCTTGGACTCGGTCCCAGCCGATGGCCCGGCAGAAGTGCCCTCTCTGTTCTTACGAGTATGACCTAGATGGGAGCCAATAAGCACATGGTAATGAGCATAGCCTGAGGGGTCCAAAGTGTGTCAGGAAGAAAGGGAGGGAGGGAGGAAGGAGGGAGGAAAGGAGGCACCGGAGGCAAGGAGGGAGGGAGGGAGAAAGGGAGGGAGGGACGGAGGGAGGGAGGGGGCAATGAATGACTGCACATACAAAGGAATGAGTGAATGAATGCCCAAACCAAGAAATGAGTGAATGAATGCACACACAAAGGAATGAATGAATACACACACCAAAGAATGAATGAATGCACACAAATGAATTAATGCACACAAAGGAAAGACTCAATGTATGAACATGCCACTTGTGGGACGTGAAGAGGCCTGAAGAGACCCCCAGTTGATGGGGCCCCACGTTGTGTCCTTGCTGCTGAGGGACCTGGACATGCCGGTGCATCGGAGAAGGGCTTGGGCTTGGGCTTGGGGTGAACTGGCTCACAGGTGACTCATCAAGTGTCACAAGTAACCCTGAGCAGCAGGCTTCCCCTCCCGAGCCTTAGCCCCACCAGATGTAACATG
The DNA here is from genome assembly GCA_031835075.1 of Saguinus oedipus. NCBI lineage: Eukaryota > Metazoa > Chordata > Mammalia > Primates > Cebidae > Saguinus > Saguinus oedipus. The sequence goes on from CM063169.1 coordinate 139,270,558, forward strand.
GATTAGAAGAGCGACCTCATGGCGCTTTTCTGAAAATTCAGTAGGTGAAACTTGGTGGCTCACACCTGTAATCCCAGCACTTTGGGAGGTCAAGGCGATTAGATCACTTGAGCCCAGGAGTTTGAGACTAGCCTGGGAAACAGTGAGACCCTGTTTTTGTTAAAAAAACAAAAATGGAAATTCAATGGGGTGCCGGGTGTGCCAGTTCTAGAGCTGTGACATGTTTATTTGGTTCAACCCAAGCCACTTCGAACAACTGAGCCCCCCCAGCCAGTGGGCCAGCCCTCTCAGTGTCACCCTGGCTGAGGGTGTGTGTGTGTGTCTCTCCTTCCTTTAGCTGTCCTCATTCCTTTCATCACGTGTGTGTGTGTGTGTGTGTGTGGTCTTTTCTCTCTCATACACACACACACACCTGTCGAATTTGCATACTCTGACACACAGACACACAGTCATACTCCCTTTTAAAACATTTTTATTTTTAGAGGCACAATCTTGCTCTGTCGCCCAGGCTGCAGTGCAACGGCACAATCACAGGTCACTGCAGCCTTGAACTCCTAGGCTCAAGTGATCCTCCTGACTCAGCCTCCTGAGTAGCTGGGACAACAGGCATGCATCCCCATGCCTGGCTAATTATTATTATTTTTTTTTGTAGAGGTGGGGTCTTGCTGTGTTGCCCAGGCTTGTACACTCCTGCTTCTGTATGTATGTATGCATGTATGTATGTATCCTCTTTTTTGAAAATGATTTCATGGAATCTTTCCTTAAGCACGGACTTTTCTGAAGCTCTGGGGACACCTGGAAGATGGAGGGAGGGTTCTGGATACCCCCTAGGACCACATTGGCCCTGGGTGCAGGACAAGCCCTGCACCCAGGAGAAACAGACCCTGCTGAGGGGTCTCCTCTTTGCCTCCTCCCTGGGTCCCAGCTGGGTGGTCTCCTCGGTTCACTGCCGGCCAGGGTCAGGCAGTGCATGGCCAAGCCCACCGCTATGTCATCATTCCAGGGGGAAGGGGCTTGAAGGCTGTGTCATGGGGTGATGGGAACCTGGATTTAGTTGGTATGACCTGAGCTCAGGTTTCAGCTTTTCCACATCGTGGCGGCGGGGCCTTCGGGTGGGAATTCCTCCTCCGCAAAATGAGAGCTTGTGAGAATTAAACTGGCCCCGGCATTTAGGAAACAGCCCTGTGATGTAGGTTCATGTTCTCATGACCCAGTGGCTTCCCAAATGCAGAAAATTAGCTGGGAGCGGTGGTGGGCACCTGTAATTCCAGCAACTCAGGAAGCAAAGACAGAAAATTGCTTGAATCCAGGAGGCAAAGGTTGCAGTGAGCTGAGATGGTGCTACTGCACGCCAGCCTAGGCAACAGAGCAAGGCTCTGTCTCACGAAAAAGAAAAAAAAGGAAAAAAAAAATGAAATGGAAGGAGATGAAAAGGAATATATGTAACATAGGCAAGGACTTCATGACTAAAACACCAAAATCGTTGGCAACAAAAGCCAAAATAGACAACAAAATAGACCTAATTAAACTCCAGAGCTTCTGTACAGCAAAAGAAACAATCAACAGAGTGAACCAGCAACCCACAGAATAGGAAAAAATTCTGCAATCTACCTATCTGACAAAGGGCTAATATCCAGAATCTACAAAGAACTAAAACAGACATACAAGTAAAAAGCAAACAAACCCATCCAAAAGTGGGAGAAAGGTATGGACAGACACTTTTCAAAAGAAGGCATGTATGAGGCCAACAAACATAGGAAAAAATGCTCATCATCCCTGATTATTAGAGAAATGCACATCAAAACCACATTGAGATATCATCTCACGCCAGTCAGAATGGCGATCATAAAAAAATCTGGAGACAACAGATGCTGGAGAGGATGTGGAGAAACAGAAACACTTTAACACTGCTGGTGGGAGTGTAAACTAAACTAGGTCAACCATCGTGGAAGACAGTGTGGAGCTTCCTCAAGGGCCTAGAAATAGAAATTCCATTTGACCCAGCAATCCCATTACTGAGTAATATATGCAGAAGATTATAAATCATTCATTATAAGGACACATGCACACATATGTTCATAACGGCGTTGTTTACAATAGCAAATACCTGGAACCAGACGATAGACTGGACAAGGAAAATGTGGCACATTTACACCATGGAATACTATGGAGCCATAAGAAATGATGAGTTCATGTCACCTGTAGGGACATGGATGAATCTGGAAACCAGTATTCTCAGCAAACTGACACAAGAACAGAAAATCAAACACCACATGTTCTCACTCATAATAGGCAGGTGTTGAACAATGAGAACACACGGACACAGGGAGGGGGAACATCACACATTGCACACACTGCACACACTGGGGTCTGTTGCGGGGGCCAAGGGAGGGACAGCGGGGGAGGATGGGGAGGTCGGGGAGGGATAACATGGGGAGAAATGCCAGATGTGGGTGACGGGGGGATGGAGGCAGAGAACCACATTCCCATGTGTGTACCTATGCAACAATCCTGCATGATCTGCAAATGTAACCCAGAACCTAAAGTACAATTAAAAAAACAAAAAGATTTGCAAGGAATCAAAAAGCATTTAAATATCCACATGAAGATATTCATCAGCAAGACTGATACCGCAAAGAAAAGAAAATCAAATCAGTGATATTAAGAATACATTGGAGAAGTCCTCCAAGAATGCAGAGGAAAAGGATAACAGAATGAAAGTGATGGCGACGAGAGCTCTGTGAAACCCAACTTTAAAACTCCAAGATTAATACAATAAAATTTTCAGAACAGAGTAGAACAAGAAACTAATGAAAAAAAACAACAACAAAGAGAACATTTTTTCTTGACCTTTAAAAAAAATCATGTTCTATAAAAAGAAATCCTCACATAGACATATCCTGGCAGAATATGTATTGAAATGCTGGAAAACTTTAAACCATTCCGGGAACTGAGAAAAGTACTTAGAAATGAATGAAAATCAGGCTGACCCTGGCTTTTCCTCTGTGACAGAAAATTCAGGGAAACACTAGAATACCATCTACATAGTTGAGGGGAAGGGTTAGAAACCCAAGTAACCAGAGATTTTGGAAATACACTTGGGTAGTCGGACATCTGTGAAAATAACATACTTGGCTGTTTTTGCTTTGAGAGGACATATCACCAATAAGCAGCTTAAGAAAAATATTACTTTAGTTCAACCGTTATGGAAGACAGTGTGACAATTCATCAAGGATCTAGAACCAGAAATACCATTTGACTGGGGTGAGAGTGGTGAGGAGGCAGCAGGGGCAAAGGCCCTGGGGTGAGTGTGGTGAGGAGGCAGCAGGGGCAAAGGCCCTGGGGTGAGTGTGGTGAGGAGGCAGCAGGGGCAAAGGCCCTGGGGTGAGTGTGGTGAGGAGGCAGCAGGGGCAAAGGCCCTGGGGTGAGTGTGGTGAGGAGGCAGCAGGGGCAAAGACCCTGGGGTGGGTTTCGTTAGGAGGCAGCTGGTAAATGTCATCAGCCAGGTGTTCACATGCATGGCCCAGTTCCCCTAGTCCACTCCCCCAGGGGAGTCAAAGGTCTCAGCCTTGCACGAGAGATTTCCGGACTTTCCAAACTTAGCCCTCGAGGTTTGTCTTCCTGGGTGGGTTCCTGCTGTTCCTGAGAGGTGGCCCAGGGCCACATGACAGGGGGAGAAACTAGCCCAGCAGGCCTGGGTTTGCCTACCACTCTGCCTCTCACTTGCTGTGTGACCTGAGGCAAGTTACCAGACCTCTCCGAATATGTTTTCCCAGTGGAGCTTTTGATACATGCCTGGTGTGGGGTGTGCGGTCAGGAAATGCTGTTTTCCTGCCACTTTTCAGTGTTTCCGCTTCTCAGCCGACATTTAAAACAGTTCCCACAGGCTGGGCGCAGAGGCTCACCACGCCTGTAATCCCAGCACTTTGGGAGGCCAAGCAGTAAGTGCCCCACGGGCAACAGATGTGCTGCCTGGGAAGCAATGCTGGAGGCTGTGCCCACTTGGGCAGATGGTCAAGATGAGGCGGGCAGCAGTTTAGCCCAGACACAGACAAAGCTGCTGAGGCTCTGTGCCTCTGTGCCTGCCTGGCACAAGATATGGAGCCAGGACTGAGCGGGCCTCCGTGCTCTGGGCTGACCAAAGATGAGACTGGGGCATGCTGGAGAGAGAGCTGACTCCAGACAACCCGGGCTTTGTGTGAAGCAGGTAAGGAAGGCCCCCACCACTTGTCTCCCCATGCCAGTGGTGCAGTGCCCAGAGCCTGCAATGCTCACTCTGGGTGTGGGCTAAGAAAGAATGGACCCTTTGGCTGGTGCACTAGGCGACCTTCAGGCTATCTGGGACCAGCTCTGACAGCCTCTGCTCTGGGACCAGCTGCCGCAGCAAGCTACACATGGCATGGGGCAGCAGCGGTGGCATCCCTGGACATTGACCCCAGTAGCACGGAACCCAGGACCAGATACTGCCACAGTCAGCCCGCAGGTGCGGGAGGGCAGGAGGCGCTCAGTCACAACTCCGTGGCTGCACAGTGCCCAGCGCCTGCAAACCTGTGCTCTGGGCCAGGCCTAAGGAAAAGTGGACCCTAGGGTGGGATGGCGGTACACTCCCCGACCCCCACGTCCTCGGGAAGCAGCCCCGCAAGAATCTGCCATGGGTTCAGCCACAGCTGCAACCTGGAAATGGTGCAAGTCAGTATCAGTGGCAACCGCTGGCCCTGTCCTCCCCGACCAGCAGCAGGAATCCCAGGGCCAGATGTCACCAAAATGGAAACCGGCGCTCAGACTCATCCTGAGTGCTGCAGTGGGCCCAGAGCCCGCGACCCCACACTCTGGGCTTGGGCCAAGGAAGCAAGGATCTTAGGGTCGGGGGAGGTGCCCTGGGCGACTCCCAGGCTGTCTGAGACCAGCCCTGCAGCCTCCCGTGCATTCTGCTGCACCTGCCACTTAGAGATGGCATTCGGCAGCGCGGTGGCAATCCCTGGTCCTGCCTGCTTCCTCCAGCAACGTGGACCTAAGGGCCAGACCCTGCTGCGGTGCCTAAATCGGGCCACGCGGCAGGAGGAGGACTGGAACTGGAGCCCAGCCCCATCCCAGTGGCTGTAGGGTAACCAGCGCCTGCGACCAGTGCCCCGGACCAGGGACAAAAAGGAACAGAAGAACGGAAACCAGCACTGCCACCCTACGGCTCAACTGTAGCCGCCACCTGCACAGGGCGCATCAGAAGCAGTGGCAACCCCAGCTCTGCCTGCCGTAAACAGCAGGGGGGGACCCAGGGACCAAGGGACCAAGGCCGCCTCAGAGGCTGCCACCTGGCCACCTCTGCACCCGTCCCTGCCCTGGTGGCAGCCAGCCACGCTCCTACCTCTCCGGCGCTCTGCAGTCTCCGTCGCTGCCACCCACTGCAGCGAGGCGAGCCGTGGTGCCACAGGCTCCAGCCTCCAGCATGCAGCAGATAGCTCTTCCTTCTCACGGCATGGAGCAGCTGGGCGGGCAAAGCCAGAAAAGCCTAGAACCGGACACAAGAGAATGGTAGCATTAGACCCCCACCTTGTCATGCTGGCCACTGGGTGGCATGGGCCAGTTTCAGTGAAGGCACTCACGCCTACCCGCCAAAGGCCACAGCATCTCCTTTTGGCCCAAACTGGCTAGGGAGTAGAGACTGGAGACACCACGGTGCCTGGGCTTCCCGCTCCACGGGAACCACTGGGACCACCCAGGCTGTGCTCGGGAAGCAGGAGCAGCAGAAACTCAGCCCCAGCCAGCCCTCCCCACCCATGTGCTGGTTCCCATTCCTGAGACCTCCACCCACAGGGCCCTGTCACCCCATGGTGTCTGCTACAGAAATGTGTGCCCGCCATGCAGCAGCAGATGGCCCTTTAGAGTTTAGAGTCTGGGGAGAGGAGGACCACTCCTCTCTCAGAGACCACCGCTGTCACTGAAACCTCCGTCACCTGCCACCGGCAGTGCAGCTTCCGACAGAGCCCCTAACCTGCTGCCACCGGCAGTGTAGCCGCCGGATAGCGCCAACACCCCATCCCCCACCACCGGCAGGGCAGCCCCAGGATAGCGCCAACACCCCATCCCCCACCACCGGCAGGGCAGCCCCAGGATAGCGCCAACACCCCATCCCCCACCACCGGCAGGGCAGCCCCAGGATAGTGCCAACACCCAGTCCCCCACCGCCGGCAGTGTAGCATGTCATGGCAGCCCCTAACCTGCCCCTGCCTTAGACACTGCAGCACTCCATGGCACCCACGAACCACCCCCCCACCATGGGCAGCACAGCCCGGGATAGCAGCCCAACAGGCTCCCTGGGGTGGGCAGTGTAGCCACAGATAGCGTCCCCAAGCAGACCCCCACCACAGGCAGTGATGCCCCCACATGGCACCCAAAGCACCCCGCACTGCGGGCGCTGCAACCCTGAATAGTGAGTGCCCTAAGTCACTCCCCGTCGGGAACAGTGCGGCCCTGGATAGCGCCCCCAACCAACTTCCTGCGTTGGGCAGTGCAGCCACCGATAGCACTCCAAACTCGCCCTCCACCTTGGGAAGTACCCCCATGGCTAGCTCGGGTAGCTCCTGATAGAGCACCCAGCCTGCCCCTGCCACAACCCACGCAGCCCGGAATAGCACACTCACCCGCTCTTTACCAGGCAGCGCAGATCCCTGAGAGCACCTGACCCACCCGCCGCCTCCCCACCACTCAGGCTGCGTATCCGGCCCCAAGAGTGCCCCCAGCAACCCTCTACCCCACTCCACAGGCAGTCCAACCCTGTGTAGCTCTCCCAACAAGCCCCCCAACCTCTGTGTCAGTGTAGTCCCCATGACGCTTTTAACACCACCCCTCCCCCCCACCAGCAGTGTAGCACCCCTAAACCATCCTCCACTGCCAGCATTGCAGCCCCAGACAGTGCCCCCAACCCACTCCCCATGTGGGCGATGCAGCCTTGGATAGTGTCCCCAACCAGCTCCCAGACACAGGCAATGATGTCGTGGATCTCACACCCGCACCCCCACCCCAACTGGGGGCAACGTAACACCTGACAGCACCCCAACCAATCCCTCACCGCTGGCAGTGTTGCATCCCATAGTGCCACCAACCCATCCCAGACAAAGCAGGGAGCCGCGGAGAAGGAGCAGGGAGGTCTGGAGGATTCCCGGTGGGGTACGAGTCCCCGCCACTTACCGCAGAGACCTGTCTCGTCCTCCACCATCACGTTGAAGCCACCACGGCTTCTCCAAAGAAACTTGCTCTGACCGCGCTGCCGCCGCCGCCCACACGGACTTCCCTCTGGCCGTGCTGGGGCCGCCATCGCCGCGGCTGACTTCCCTGTGGCCGGGCGGGACAGGCCTGGGCCGCCGCTGCCGCCTACGCCTCCGCCAACTTCTCGAAGGCCGCCGCCGCCTCCGCCGCCACTAACTTCTGGAGGGCCAAGTTAGGATTGCGCCACTGTGCTCCAGCCTGGGCAACAGGGCCAAGCCCGATCTCAAAATACGTACTGAAAATTAATAATAAATATATATATATATATATATATATATATATATATATATATATATATTTAAAAAGGACACTGCCCGGGATCAGCCTTCTGAAAATTGATAATAAGCATGTTTTTTTGTTTTTTTTTTTTAATGGACACTGCCCGGGATCAGCCTTCGCCTCAGGAGGGAGCTCGGCCAGGGGCTCTTCCTCCTCCTTCCGCCTCCTCCCCCACGGTCCTCCTGGGTCCCTTCCCTGCCCCACTCCCCCAACCCCGCGCTCCCAAGCCCACTGATCTTTAACCTCCTCTGGGCCCCCAACCCCCGGGCGCCCAGGGGAACGAGCCTGCGAGGCGGCCTGGGCTCCCCCACTCCCTCCGCCGGGCTTCAGCGCGCCTCCCGGCCCTGCCCCAAGTTACCGCAGCAGCGGCCGCTGCCACTGTTCCTGGAAGCCCCGGCGCCGGTCGTCGGAGAAGTCGGCGCGGAGGCTCCAGAGTCCGTCCAGCTCCTTGCGCTCCGGCGACGGGCTCTCCCGGGGTTACAGCATCCCGCCCTTCAGCGCTAACGCACAGCCGCACACCAGCCACGCAGGCCGCTGCCGGCCTGAAGCCAGGCTGCCGGCTCTGCCGCTCGGCTGCCGGCTGCGGTGATTAATAGGAGCACGGGAAAGTGGCCGCCTTGCGTGTCGCTTGAGGCACTGAGGCCGTCGGCCCCATGTTCGTTGAGGGCGAGTGCCAGGTCTGGAGGGGAGGGAGGGCCGGGTGCTACTGGGTGGGGTCAAGGGCTGGGAACCCCGGGCTAGGCCTTTGGCGAAGTTGGACCCTCACACGCAGCCCCAGTCAAGAAGGGCGAGGTGTTCTCCCCGCTCCCGCCCAGGCTGGACGATCCAGGGCGGCAGGCCAGGACAGAACCCCTGAGATCTGGGATTCCCCAGTTTCGTCAAGGAGCACCTCCACTCGCTTTCCCCAGCGCGACTCCTGTGAGCAGACCCCAGCGGAACCTCTTCCAAGCCTGCCGGGTGCAGCGGTGGCTCTCGCCTGTAATCCCAGAACTTTGGGAGGCAGAGGTTGGTGGATCACTTGAGGCCAGTCTGGCCAACATGCCGAAAACCGATCTCCACTTAAAAAAAAAAAAAAAAAAAAAATTTATCTGGGCATGGTTGGTGGTGCATGCCTGTAATCCCAGCTACTCGCGAGGCTGAGGTAAGAGAATCACTTGAACCAGGGAGGCGGAGGTTGCAGTGAGGTGAGATGTCACCATTGCACTCCAGCCTGGGCGACAAAAGCGAAACGCCATTTTTTGTTTGTTTTTTCTGAGACGGAGTCTCCCCCGCCACCCAGGCTGAAGTGCAATGGTGCAGTCTGCTCACTGCAACCTCTGTCTTCGAGTTCAAGCAATTCTCCTGCCTCAGCCTGCCAAGTAGCTGGTACTACAGGCCCGAGCCACCACGCCGGGCTGATTTATTGTATCTTTAGTAAAGACGGGGGTTTCACCATGCTGGCCAGGCTGGTCTTGAATTCCTGACCTTGTGATCCGCCCGCCTCAGCCTCTTAAAGTGCTGGGATTACAGGCGGGACCCATGGCGCCTGGGCTTTTCCGTCATCTTTTTTTTTTTTTTTAGACGGCGTTTCGCTCTTGTTTACCCAGGCTGGAGTGCAATGGCGCGATCTCCGCTCAAGGCAACCCCCGCCTCCTGGGTTCAGGCAATTCTTCTGCCTCAGCCTCCTGAGCAGCTGGGAGTACAGGCACGCGCCACTATGCCCCGCTAATTTTTTGGATATTTTAGTAGAGATGGGGTTTTAGCATGTTGAGCAGGATGGTCTCGATCTCTTGACCTCGTGATCCACCCACTTCGGGTAAGTGCTGGGATTACAGGCGTGACAAGGGAGCACCAGGAGCTGGACGGACTCGAGCTTCCGCGCAGACTTCGACGACCCGCGCCGGGGCTTCCAGGAGCAGTGGTAGCGGTCGGGGCAGGGCCGGGAGGCGCGCAGAAGCCCGGCGGAGGGAGTCGGGGAGCCCAGGCCGCCTCGCAGTCTCGTTCCCCTGGGCGCCCAGGGGTTGGGGGCCCAGAGGAGTTAAAGATCAGTGGGCTTGGGAGCTCGGGGTTGGGGGAGTGGGGCAGGAAGGGGACCCAGGAGGACCGCGGGGGAGGAGGCGGAAGGAGGAGGAAGCGCCCTTGGCCGAGCTCTCTCCCGAGGCAAAGGCTGATCCCGGGCAGTGTCCTTTTTTTTTTTTTAATGTTTATTATTAATTTTTGAAACATTTTTTGAGACCGGGCTTGGCCCTGTTGCCCAGGCTGGAGCGCAGTGGAGCAATCCTAACTTGGCCCTCCAGAAGTCGGCGGCGGCGGCGGCGGTAGCCCTCGAGAAGTCGGCGGCGGTGGCGGCGGTGGCGGCAGTGGCGGTTGCGGCCCTCGAGAAGTCCGCGGGGCGGCAGCGGCGGCCCCGGCCAGCCCAGCCCGGCCACAGGAAAGCCAGCGGCGGCGACGGCGGCCCCAGCCCGGCCGGAGGGAAGTCGGTGTAGGCGGCTGTGGCCCTGGCCAGGCCTGGCCTGGCCAGTGGGAAGTCGTCATAGGCAGCGGCGCGGTCAGAGCAAGTTTCTTTGGAGAAGCCGTGGTGGCTTCAACGTGATGGTGGAGGACGAGACAGGTCTCTGCGGTAAGTGGCGGGGACTCGTACCCCACCGGGAATCCTCCAGACCTCCCTGCTCCTTCTCCGCGGCTCCCTGCTTTGTCTGGGATGGGTTGGTGGCACTATGGGATGCAACACTGCCAGCGGTGAGGGATTGGTTGGGGTGCTGTCAGGTGTTACGTTGCCCCCAGTTGGGGTGGGGGTGCGGGTGTGAGATCCACGACATCATTGCCTGTGTCTGGGAGCTGGTTGGGGACACTATCCAAGGCTGCATCGCCCACATGGGGAGTGGGTTGGGGGCACTGTCTGGGGCTGCAATGCTGGCAGTGGAGGATGGTTTAGGGGTGCTACACTGCTGGTGGGGGGGAGGGGTGGTGTTAAAAGCGTCATGGGGACTACACTGACACAGAGGTTGGGGGGCTTGTTGGGAGAGCTACACAGGGTTGGACTGCCTGTGGAGTGGGGTAGAGGGTTGCTGGGGGCACTCTTGGGGCCGGATACGCAGCCTGAGTGGTGGGGAGGCGGCGGGTGGGTCAGGTGCTCTCAGGGATCTGCGCTGCCTGGTAAAGAGCGGGTGAGTGTGCTATTCCGGGCTGCGTGGGTTGTGGCAGGGGCAGGCTGGGTGCTCTATCAGGAGCTACCCGAGCTAGCCATGGGGGTACTTCCCAAGGTGGAGGGCGAGTTTGGAGTGCTATCGGTGGCTGCACTGCCCAACGCAGGAAGTTGGTTGGGGGCGCTATCCAGGGCCGCACTGTTCCCGACGGGGAGTGACTTAGGGCACTCACTATTCAGGGTTGCAGCGCCCGCAGTGCGGGGTGCTTTGGGTGCCATGTGGGGGCATCACTGCCTGTGGTGGGGGTCTGCTTGGGGACGCTATCTGTGGCTACACTGCCCACCCCAGGGAGCCTGTTGGGCTGCTATCCCGGGCTGTGCTGCCCATGGTGGGGGGGTGGTTCGTGGGTGCCATGGAGTGCTGCAGTGTCTAAGGCAGGGGCAGGTTAGGGGCTGCCATGACATGCTACACTGCCGGCGGTGGGGGACTGGGTGTTGGCACTATCCTGGGGCTGCCCTGCCGGTGGTGGGGGATGGGGTGTTGGCGCTATCCTGGGGCTGCCCTGCCGGTGGTGGGGGATGGGGTGTTGGCGCTATCCTGGGGCTGCCCTGCCGGTGGTGGGGGATGGGGTGTTGGCGCTATCCGGCGGCTACACTGCCGGTGGCAGCGGGTTAGGGGCTCTGTCGGAAGCTGCACTGCCGGTGGCAGGTGACGGAGGTTTCAGTGACAGCGGTGGTCTCTGAGAGAGGAGTGGTCCTCCTCTCCCCAGACTCTAAACTCTAAAGGGCCATCTGCTGCTGCATGGCGGGCACACATTTCTGTAGCAGACACCATGGGGTGACAGGGCCCTGTGGGTGGAGGTCTCAGGAATGGGAACCAGCACATGGGTGGGGAGGGCTGGCTGGGGCTGAGTTTCTGCTGCTCCTGCTTCCCGAGCACAGCCTGGGTGGTCCCAGTGGTTCCCGTGGAGCGGGAAGCCCAGGCACCGTGGTGTCTCCAGTCTCTACTCCCTAGCCAGTTTGGGCCAAAAGGAGATGCTGTGGCCTTTGGCGGGTAGGCGTGAGTGCCTTCACTGAAACTGGCCCATGCCACCCAGTGGCCAGCATGACAAGGTGGGGGTCTAATGCTACCATTCTCTTGTGTCCGGTTCTAGGCTTTTCTGGCTTTGCCCGCCCAGCTGCTCCATGCCGTGAGAAGGAAGAGCTATCTGCTGCATGCTGGAGGCTGGAGCCTGTGGCACCACGGCTCGCCTCGCTGCAGTGGGTGGCAGCGACGGAGACTGCAGAGCGCCGGAGAGGTAGGAGCGTGGCTGGCTGCCACCAGGGCAGGGACGGGTGCAGAGGTGGCCAGGTGGCAGCCTCTGAGGCGGCCTTGGTCCCTTGGTCCCTGGGTCCCCCCCTGCTGTTTACGGCAGGCAGAGCTGGGGTTGCCACTGCTTCTGATGCGCCCTGTGCAGGTGGCGGCTACAGTTGAGCCGTAGGGTGGCAGTGCTGGTTTCCGTTCTTCTGTTCCTTTTTGTCCCTGGTCCGGGGCACTGGTCGCAGGCGCTGGTTACCCTACAGCCACTGGGATGGGGCTGGGCTCCAGTTCCAGTCCTCCTCCTGCCGCGTGGCCCGATTTAGGCACCGCAGCAGGGTCTGGCCCTTAGGTCCACGTTGCTGGAGGAAGCAGGCAGGACCAGGGATTGCCACCGCGCTGCCGAATGCCATCTCTAAGTGGCAGGTGCAGCAGAATGCACGGGAGGCTGCAGGGCTGGTCTCAGACAGCCTGGGAGTCGCCCAGGGCACCTCCCCCGACCCTAAGATCCTTGCTTCCTTGGCCCAAGCCCAGAGTGTGGGGTCGCGGGCTCTGGGCCCACTGCAGCACTCAGGATGAGTCTGAGCGCCGGTTTCCATTTTGGTGACATCTGGCCCTGGGATTCCTGCTGCTGGTCGGGGAGGACAGGGCCAGCGGTTGCCACTGATACTGACTTGCACCATTTCCAGGTTGCAGCTGTGGCTGAACCCATGGCAGATTCTTGCGGGGCTGCTTCCCGAGGACGTGGGGGTCGGGGAGTGTACCGCCATCCCACCCTAGGGTCCACTTTTCCTTAGGCCTGGCCCAGAGCACAGGTTTGCAGGCGCTGGGCACTGTGCAGCCACGGAGTTGTGACTGAGCGCCTCCTGCCCTCCCGCACCTGCGGGCTGACTGTGGCAGTATCTGGTCCTGGGTTCCGTGCTACTGGGGTCAATGTCCAGGGATGCCACCGCTGCTGCCCCATGCCATGTGTAGCTTGCTGCGGCAGCTGGTCCCAGAGCAGAGGCTGTCAGAGCTGGTCCCAGATAGCCTGAAGGTCGCCTAGTGCACCAGCCAAAGGGTCCATTCTTTCTTAGCCCACACCCAGAGTGAGCATTGCAGGCTCTGGGCACTGCACCACTGGCATGGGGAGACAAGTGGTGGGGGCCTTCCTTACCTGCTTCACACAAAGCCCGGGTTGTCTGGAGTCAGCTCTCTCTCCAGCATGCCCCAGTCTCATCTTTGGTCAGCCCAGAGCACGGAGGCCCGCTCAGTCCTGGCTCCATATCTTGTGCCAGGCAGGCACAGAGGCACAGAGCCTCAGCAGCTTTGTCTGTGTCTGGGCTAAACTGCTGCCCGCCTCATCTTGACCATCTGCCCAAGTGGGCACAGCCTCCAGCATTGCTTCCCAGGCAGCACATCTGTTGCCCGTGGGGCACTTACTGCTTGGCCTCCCAAAGTGCTGGGATTACAGGCGTGGTGAGCCTCTGCGCCCAGCCTGTGGGAACTGTTTTAAATGTCGGCTGAGAAGCGGAAACACTGAAAAGTGGCAGGAAAACAGCATTTCCTGACCGCACACCCCACACCAGGCATGTATCAAAAGCTCCACTGGGAAAACATATTCGGAGAGGTCTGGTAACTTGCCTCAGGTCACACAGCAAGTGAGAGGCAGAGTGGTAGGCAAACCCAGGCCTGCTGGGCTAGTTTCTCCCCCTGTCATGTGGCCCTGGGCCACCTCTCAGGAACAGCAGGAACCCACCCAGGAAGACAAACCTCGAGGGCTAAGTTTGGAAAGTCCGGAAATCTCTCGTGCAAGGCTGAGACCTTTGACTCCCCTGGGGGAGTGGACTAGGGGAACTGGGCCATGCATGTGAACACCTGGCTGATGACATTTACCAGCTGCCTCCTAACGAAACCCACCCCAGGGTCTTTGCCCCTGCTGCCTCCTCACCACACTCACCCCAGGGCCTTTGCCCCTGCTGCCTCCTCACCACACTCACCCCAGGGCCTTTGCCCCTGCTGCCTCCTCACCACACTCACCCCAGGGCCTTTGCCCCTGCTGCCTCCTCACCACACTCACCCCAGGGCCTTTGCCCCTGCTGCCTCCTCACCACTCTCACCCCAGTCAAATGGTATTTCTGGTTCTAGATCCTTGATGAATTGTCACACTGTCTTCCATAACGGTTGAACTAAAGTAATATTTTTCTTAAGCTGCTTATTGGTGATATGTCCTCTCAAAGCAAAAACAGCCAAGTATGTTATTTTCACAGATGTCCGACTACCCAAGTGTATTTCCAAAATCTCTGGTTACTTGGGTTTCTAACCCTTCCCCTCAACTATGTAGATGGTATTCTAGTGTTTCCCTGAATTTTCTGTCACAGAGGAAAAGCCAGGGTCAGCCTGATTTTCATTCATTTCTAAGTACTTTTCTCAGTTCCCGGAATGGTTTAAAGTTTTCCAGCATTTCAATACATATTCTGCCAGGATATGTCTATGTGAGGATTTCTTTTTATAGAACATGATTTTTTTTAAAGGTCAAGAAAAAATGTTCTCTTTGTTGTTGTTTTTTTTCATTAGTTTCTTGTTCTACTCTGTTCTGAAAATTTTATTGTATTAATCTTGGAGTTTTAAAGTTGGGTTTCACAGAGCTCTCGTCGCCATCACTTTCATTCTGTTATCCTTTTCCTCTGCATTCTTGGAGGACTTCTCCAATGTATTCTTAATATCACTGATTTGATTTTCTTTTCTTTGCGGTATCAGTCTTGCTGATGAATATCTTCATGTGGATATTTAAATGCTTTTTGATTCCTTGCAAATCTTTTTGTTTTTTTAATTGTACTTTAGGTTCTGGGTTACATTTGCAGATCATGCAGGATTGTTGCATAGGTACACACATGGGAATGTGGTTCTCTGCCTCCATCCCCCCGTCACCCACATCTGGCATTTCTCCCCATGTTATCCCTCCCCGACCTCCCCATCCTCCCCCGCTGTCCCTCCCTTGGCCCCCGCAACAGACCCCAGTGTGTGCAGTGTGTGCAATGTGTGATGTTCCCCCTCCCTGTGTCCGTGTGTTCTCATTGTTCAACACCTGCCTATTATGAGTGAGAACATGTGGTGTTTGATTTTCTGTTCTTGTGTCAGTTTGCTGAGAATACTGGTTTCCAGATTCATCCATGTCCCTACAGGTGACATGAACTCATCATTTCTTATGGCTCCATAGTATTCCATGGTGTAAATGTGCCACATTTTCCTTGTCCAGTCTATCGTCTGGTTCCAGGTATTTGCTATTGTAAACAACGCCGTTATGAACATATGTGTGCATGTGTCCTTATAATGAATGATTTATAATCTTCTGCATATATTACTCAGTAATGGGATTGCTGGGTCAAATGGAATTTCTATTTCTAGGCCCTTGAGGAAGCTCCACACTGTCTTCCACGATGGTTGACCTAGTTTAGTTTACACTCCCACCAGCAGTGTTAAAGTGTTTCTGTTTCTCCACATCCTCTCCAGCATCTGTTGTCTCCAGATTTTTTTATGATCGCCATTCTGACTGGCGTGAGATGATATCTCAATGTGGTTTTGATGTGCATTTCTCTAATAATCAGGGATGATGAGCATTTTTTCCTATGTTTGTTGGCCTCATACATGCCTTCTTTTGAAAAGTGTCTGTCCATACCTTTCTCCCACTTTTGGATGGGTTTGTTTGCTTTTTACTTGTATGTCTGTTTTAGTTCTTTGTAGATTCTGGATATTAGCCCTTTGTCAGATAGGTAGATTGCAGAATTTTTTCCTATTCTGTGGGTTGCTGGTTCACTCTGTTGATTGTTTCTTTTGCTGTACAGAAGCTCTGGAGTTTAATTAGGTCTATTTTGTTGTCTATTTTGGCTTTTGTTGCCAACGATTTTGGTGTTTTAGTCATGAAGTCCTTGCCTATGTTACATATATTCCTTTTCATCTCCTTCCATTTCATTTTTTTTTTCCTTTTTTTTCTTTTTCGTGAGACAGAGCCTTGCTCTGTTGCCTAGGCTGGCGTGCAGTAGCACCATCTCAGCTCACTGCAACCTTTGCCTCCTGGATTCAAGCAATTTTCTGTCTTTGCTTCCTGAGTTGCTGGAATTACAGGTGCCCACCACCGCTCCCAGCTAATTTTCTGCATTTGGGAAGCCACTGGGTCATGAGAACATGAACCTACATCACAGGGCTGTTTCCTAAATGCCGGGGCCAGTTTAATTCTCACAAGCTCTCATTTTGCGGAGGAGGAATTCCCACCCGAAGGCCCCGCCGCCACGATGTGGAAAAGCTGAAACCTGAGCTCAGGTCATACCAACTAAATCCAGGTTCCCATCACCCCATGACACAGCCTTCAAGCCCCTTCCCCCTGGAATGATGACATAGCGGTGGGCTTGGCCATGCACTGCCTGACCCTGGCCGGCAGTGAACCGAGGAGACCACCCAGCTGGGACCCAGGGAGGAGGCAAAGAGGAGACCCCTCAGCAGGGTCTGTTTCTCCTGGGTGCAGGGCTTGTCCTGCACCCAGGGCCAATGTGGTCCTAGGGGGTATCCAGAACCCTCCCTCCATCTTCCAGGTGTCCCCAGAGCTTCAGAAAAGTCCGTGCTTAAGGAAAGATTCCATGAAATCATTTTCAAAAAAGAGGATACATACATACATGCATACATACATACAGAAGCAGGAGTGTACAAGCCTGGGCAACACAGCAAGACCCCACCTCTACAAAAAAAAATAATAATAATTAGCCAGGCATGGGGATGCATGCCTGTTGTCCCAGCTACTCAGGAGGCTGAGTCAGGAGGATCACTTGAGCCTAGGAGTTCAAGGCTGCAGTGACCTGTGATTGTGCCGTTGCACTGCAGCCTGGGCGACAGAGCAAGATTGTGCCTCTAAAAATAAAAATGTTTTAAAAGGGAGTATGACTGTGTGTCTGTGTGTCAGAGTATGCAAATTCGACAGGTGTGTGTGTGTGTATGAGAGAGAAAAGACCACACACACACACACACACACACGTGATGAAAGGAATGAGGACAGCTAAAGGAAGGAGAGACACACACACACACCCTCAGCCAGGGTGACACTGAGAGGGCTGGCCCACTGGCTGGGGGGGCTCAGTTGTTCGAAGTGGCTTGGGTTGAACCAAATAAACATGTCACAGCTCTAGAACTGGCACACCCGGCACCCCATTGAATTTCCATTTTTGTTTTTTTAACAAAAACAGGGTCTCACTGTTTCCCAGGCTAGTCTCAAACTCCTGGGCTCAAGTGATCTAATCGCCTTGACCTCCCAAAGTGCTGGGATTACAGGTGTGAGCCACCAAGTTTCACCTACTGAATTTTCAGAAAAGCGCCATGAGGTCGCTCTTCTAATCCATGTTACATCTGGTGGGGCTAAGGCTCGGGAGGGGAAGCCTGCTGCTCAGGGTTACTTGTGACACTTGATGAGTCACCTGTGAGCCAGTTCACCCCAAGCCCAAGCCCAAGCCCTTCTCCGATGCACCGGCATGTCCAGGTCCCTCAGCAGCAAGGACACAACGTGGGGCCCCATCAACTGGGGGTCTCTTCAGGCCTCTTCACGTCCCACAAGTGGCATGTTCATACATTGAGTCTTTCCTTTGTGTGCATTAATTCATTTGTGTGCATTCATTCATTCTTTGGTGTGTGTATTCATTCATTCCTTTGTGTGTGCATTCATTCACTCATTTCTTGGTTTGGGCATTCATTCACTCATTCCTTTGTATGTGCAGTCATTCATTGCCCCCTCCCTCCCTCCGTCCCTCCCTCCCTTTCTCCCTCCCTCCCTCCTTGCCTCCGGTGCCTCCTTTCCTCCCTCCTTCCTCCCTCCCTCCCTTTCTTCCTGACACACTTTGGACCCCTCAGGGCTATGCTCATTCCATGTGCTTATTGGCTCCCATCTAGGTCATACTCGGTAAGAACAGAGAGGGCACTTCTGCCGGGCCATCGGCTGGGACCGAGTCCAAGGCAGTAAGTGGGAAAGGACCACCATGCAAGAGCTCAGCAGGACATGGAGGCCTGACAAGGCTGGGGGGTGGGAGGAACACATCCTGGGTGCCTTCCCCAGCCTCCCCTCCCCACCCCTACTCATTCAACACCTATCGGACTGCTCGGGGCCTGGCCCCACCTGCCCTCCTCCAGCTCACAGGGCCAGGGTGCCCAGAGAGAATTACAGGACCAGTCTGGGTGCGGTGGTTCATGCCTATAATCCCAGTACCTTGGGAGGCCATGGCGGGTGAATCACTTGAGGTCAGGAGTTTGAGACCAGCCTGGCCAACAGGGTAAAAACCCGTCTCTATTAAAAATACCAAAAATTAGCTTGGCCCACGTCTTGGTGCATACCTGTATCCCAGCTACTAGGGTGGCTGAGGCAGGAGAATGACTTGAACCTGGGAGTTGGAGATTGCAGTGAGCTGAGATCATGCCACTGCATTCCAGCCTGAGTGAAAGAGCAAGACTCCAACTTAAAAATAAAAGAGAGGCTGGGCGAGGTGACTCACGCCTGTAATCCCAGCACTTTGGGAGGCTGAGGCAGGCAGATCACGAGGTGAGCTGCCTGAGTCTTTGCATGAGTTCCCTGTTTTATGATTCTGTGTAAAGTCTCTGAGGCCTTTGTCAGGCGTGAGGCCTCTGTGTGAGAACCAAGGAAGGTCTCTGAAATTTGCAGGAGGTCTCTGTGGGACTGAGTGAAGTCTCTCAGTGTGGTCTCTGTGGGGTTCTCTGAAGGGGTCTGCGTGAGGACTCTGGGAATCTCAGTGCGGTGTCTCTGTGGGGCACCGTGAGGTCTCTGAGAGCTCTGTGGGGTCTCTGGAGGCCGCAGTGTGTCTCTCTCTGTGGCAGTGAGTGGTCCCGGTGGGCTCTCTGTACGAGCTGTCTCTGTGAGGTTTCTGTGGGAGGTCTCTGTGGTCTCCACTGCTGGCCTCGCTGCACCCCATGGGAGACTGAGTAGCGGAGGGGTAAGGGCTTGCTTGCGCCTTCCTGTGTTCTTGTTGGTCGGCCGGCGTTTCCTGTGGCTCCTCTCCTGGCCTGAGCCGTGGGGTCCACACGTCCAGCTCCTCCACATCCCAGAACTCACCTATCGGTTTCCTGAGGGAACCCAGCAGCAGCCAGGCATGGCCCATCCTCAGCAGTCATGGTCCCAGCTCTGTGACTCTCTCTCTCCCGAGCTCCCCAGTGGGACCGGAGCTGATTTCTGCTCCAGGTCCCAGCCTCCTCCTGCTGGTCCTGGCTCTGCTGTCACTGCTGGGTCCACCTTGGAGGCTGCCTCAGTCATCTGGGCCCCAGACAGACCTGGCCCTAGGACAGGCCACATGCTGGGGACTGTTGCTTACTGCCCCCTTTACCCCAAGTGCCAACTAGTCCCACATGCTGGGGGCAGGGCCATTTCCATTTTCATCTGAATCAGTGGCACCACCTGGCACGGTCCTCTCCACCATGGAAACGAGGCTCCCGGAACTGGGCCTCCTGCGTGCCTGTATGTGCACAAGGCGTGGAACCTCCTTCTAGAGACCTCACACTCCTCTCCCTGATTTGTGGGGACCTCCTGCTTTCCCGTACGGAGAGGGCCCAGAGAGGAGGAAGCTGTGCTGAAAGCAGAGGGAGACAGAGCGGGGATGGCTCCTGCCCTGCCCACCCCCTGCCCATTCTGGACAGGTCACTTCCAGCTGCCTTGTGTGTTCAAATCCTGCCTGCCTCTTCCCCTGCTGGTCTGCGGGGCAAGAAAGGACCTCAGGAGCCGGGGGAGATTTGCTGTGTGACCCCAGCTCAGCTGCTGGGGTCCTTCTAAGTCACCACCTCTCCCCTGGGGGCAGTCCTGGGGCTACGTGTATGTTAAAGGTCACCGGACTCCCGAGTCATGCCTGGGGTTCTCTAGTCCTTGCTTTTTCACCTATGGTCAACACAACCTTTTAAAAATTCAATGGGTAGGCTGGGTGCAGTGGCTCATGCCTGTAATCCTAGCACTGTGGGAGGCCAAGGCTGGTAGATCACCGGAGGTCAGGAGTTTGACACCAGCCTGGCCAACATGGCAAAACCCCATCTCTATTAAAAATGTAAAAAATTAGCCAGGTGTGGTGGTGGGTGCCTATGATCTCAGCTACTTGGAAAACTGAGGCAGGAGAATCACTTGAACCCAGGGGCTGGAGGTTGCAGTGAACCGAGATTATACCACTGTACTCCAGCCTGGGCAAACGAGTGAAACTCTTGTCTCTGTCTCTGTCTCAAAAAAAAAAAAAAAAAAAAAAAAAAAAATTCAGTAGGTTCCTATGTGCAAGCTTATTAAAGATGTTAAGAAATTCATCTTCCCTTATTCACTTTGCCTTCTCACTGGTCTGGCCCTCTGTGTTGGGGGTAAATACGTTTTTAGGTCTGTGGTCTGGGAGCTGGAACAGGGACAGACCCTGGGGTGGGGCCAGGATGAGCCATAGGCCCCTCTATGCCTGTGGAGGGGGTTGGAATGTCAGAGGCTCCCAGGTCATGGCTCCCAGGTCAAAGCCCTCACACCACTTTGCCTCCTTTTCAATTCTTTGTCTGCATCCCGCCGTAGTTCTACAGAGTCCCACCATCAGAAGCCTCTGCACACACAGGTGTGCCCTGCCCCATTCACCCAGAACTACTTCTCTGAAGCTGAGACACACATAGGTGAGACAGACAAAGGCAGGTGACCCAGGAGCAGGGTCATTCACTCATTTCGGCAGGGGAGCTCACGGTCCTCAGCAGCCTCCGTGAAGGCCTCCCCCGACACCCCACTTTTACATCCACAGTGCTGGAAGGTCTGTCCCCACCCCCACTCCAGAGTGCAAGAAAGGGAGAGGCAGTGGGATGGGGACTCTGTGCTTTGTATGTAGGCTGAGCTAAGAGGGTCCATCTCCATCCCAGCCTTTGCAAGGGAGAGAAGGGGCTTCCCAAGGGCAGGCATTATCTACTCTCCCCGAGGATATCCAGGGTCAAGACTTCCCTGGCTTCTGAACTCAGGGCCCACACTCTCCCACCCGAGCTTCCACTATTTTGTGACACACGAAGCTGCTTGACCGTGGCAGTTTCTGGAGCCCGCATGGGGATATTCAGTCCTATGACATCTCTGCAAACCTTCTTCCTACAGCTGCGTAAAGTTTGAGGTAGAGAGTAAGTAGTAGAAAGATGGGTTGAACCATGTCTCTGAGTGGGATCTCCGTAGGTGTTCTCATCTCGTATTTAGAATTTTTTGTTGTTTGTGTAAAGACAGTATTATGGAAACCTAAGTTTCAGTGAAGGAACTCAGGATGAAGGTGGGCTTACAACACCACTCTCAGAATCCCTCCATGTCCTGTCACTTCTAGAAAACAAGCCCACACCAAGCACGACACAAATAAAAACCATTATCCTTTTATGGGGGGGAAAAAAGGGAGATATTTATTTATTTTGGAATATTAAAAGTTGTGTGTCTTCACAGAAGACTACTTGACCTTCTGTGAGACGGCCTTTTTGGGGAGCAAGAGTTGGGGCTGTCCTGGCCCCGTTGGTCATTGTTGCGCCGGACACTTTTCAAGGACTGTTGATCTCTGATATGCTTCTCTCTGTTGGGGTAACTCTGGCTCTTGAGAGTGGCTTGTTGACTGCTGGCTGCATAGCCCAGCATTCTGCTGTGTTCCGGGTGGAAGAGGTGCCTGCGGTTGCAGGGAAGCCCACAGACTGGGGCTTGGAACTCCTGTTTGTGCTGATTTATGTTAGAGGCACGGTGATCACGGCAAAGTGTCATTTTTTTCTCCAGCATGTGTCCAGCTGCTGCCGTGAGCCCCTCAGCTTCAGCACAGCTGCTGTACACATGTGATCTGTATTTCACTATTTTCTGGCTCTTGGCAGTGACTGGAACTGGCTTGCTTTTTTTCACCGAAAAGACCTGCTGAAAAAATTGTTTGATGTTTTCTCCGAAGTCGCTTATTGAAGGAGGCTGTTTCTTTGACGGCAACAGCCGGAGGCCTTCATCCTGATAGGTTTTTTCTGTTTTCCTGACTGGGGTGAGTTGGGGAGTCCTCAGTTCTTCACGTTTTTCTACGTTGGGCTTCGTTAGGTTCTCACTGTTGTGAGTAGGGGTAAACATCCGGCTGTGGCTCTTGCATGAGCCTTGACATTTCGGGTTCTTGGGCTCCTTGTACCCCGGGTTTCTCCTTCTGGCTGCCATAACGTCACGTAGCTCCCGGGAAGCCTGCATGTTCCCGGTAGGCATGCTCTGGAGACGGCCGTGGGGCACTTGAGAAGCCAAACTCTCTTTAGCAAGGGGAATGTCAGTAAAACCATCTGGAGGGAGCACAACGGCGCCACAAACTTGAGGCTGGGTCTCTGAGTTAGGGAGTTGAGAGCCTTTACCGGTCGGTGGAGCCTCTGAACCACTCACATCCTTACGTGTGGCTTGGAGGTTTGCCGGCACAAAGGTTCCCAAGGGGACTCTGGGTTGTGGCGCTGCCTCCATGGTCTCTCCAGCCCTTGAAGATTGGGCTCCTAAGCTCCCGCTCTGCTGGGCGCTGCCTGTGAGGCTGCATGTGAGGGACTTAGAAGGCCACCTGTCCTCCTGTCCAGCTGGAGGAGGCTTCAAGGGCCCATGGGCATTCCAAGACGGGATCCTTTGTGGGGCCGTCTGGAACTTCGTAAATGTGGGTGAAGACACCAGAAGACTGTCTGGCGTCTGAAGAGATGCTTCGGTCTGCACCTGCTTTCTCAGACCTGCCGGTGGTGACTCTCCTAGGAACGTGGCTTTCTCAACTTTTGAGCTAGGCTTAGATTCATAGGTGGCTGAGGAGGGACCGGCAAGCTGTGTTAGGGATAAGGACGAAACTTTTTCCAGTTTAAAGAGCTTAATGGGCTTGAGGACCCTGAGGGGTAGGCTCCAGTTGTGTTTGGCCCACAACCTCACAATATGGTGTCCCAGCACCTGTTGAGTGCACGGATTGAGGAAGGAAAGCTCCTGGGATGTGTTCACACTGGCTCTTTCACTTTTCGGGGGTGTTAGATTGCTGGTCTTCATGTGGGTGTTGGACAGGGGAAAAGCCTGGTTGACAGCAAGCCAGGATCGACGCACATGGATGGGGATAAAGCCCTGACTGATCTGGCCCAACTTCCTGCGCACGTGGGCTTTCAGGATGTTTTCCATACGATTTGTCTCTGTGCGTCTTAATAAATCACTTTCCGAGTCTCTCCTCAAGGGCATCTTCAAGTCTCTTTCCGATTCCTCAGAGACTTGAGGTTCTGCCCCCAGAACCTTCCCTGGGAAGCTTTCCATGCACCTGGCTAGCTTTTGCGGGGTCTGCCCCCGAATTTGTCCCAGAGGTGTGCACAGATTACTCTCTAGCGGGAACGTCACCTTCTGTATGTCCTTGCTGCTTTCGCCCGTGGACTTGGAGAACTGCAAGGGTCTGAGTTTGCCCCTGGCCTGACTTGTCCCTGGCAATTTCTCCGGAGGCTGCATCAGATCCGGAGCCTCTTGGGTGGTTCCCAGGTTGCTCCGGAGTTCAGGATTGACTGGAAAGTTCTCAGGAATGATTGCGGTCAAGCTGCCCTGGGGAAGGTTAGGAGTGGAGGCGCTAAAGACATCCTGAGGTTTTTGGGCCCTAGAGGGTAAAGCCAACCCACCTTCTAGTTGTTTAGAAGACCATCCAGGGCGCTGCATTTCAGGTAGGGTGAGAGCTTGCGTCTTATTCTGCGACGCAGGGCAAGCTACTCCAGAATGATTAATCGGGGATGCAAAAGCAGGAGACTGGACTGGGAAAGAGGATTGAAGACGGGCCTGAACCTCCGCCTGAGCCATGTGTGAGAGCTGGAATGGGGGTGTGGGTGAAATAAAGGGTTGGGACTCAGGCCTCAGATGGGACAGGCGCTGGGCCTGGTAAAGCAGTGGAGACATTGTAGTCTCTGTTTGAACTGGGCGGACATTGGGAATGCCATTGAACAAGAAAGGAGGAGACTGTAAAGTATAAGATCTCTCAGACACCCAGGCATTAGCCACCAAGGATTCGCTGTGCAGAGAGGGGAGGCCCCAGAAAAGCTGGCGATAATTCTTCTGAAAGTGTTCCTTCAGGATTCCAGGGTCCGAGAGCTTCTGAGGACTGGACGGTTGTTTCAAGTCTTCCATGTCCCAGGCAGATTTTAGGGTTGTGGTGTCCTGCTCAGCATTCAATGATTTCACCAAATTCCCCAAAGAATTCAAGTGCTTTTCCGTGTTCGTTTGTTTTGGAAATGATCCATCTTTTTCTTTTTCCTCCCAAATGTTGATCCTGGCTCTTTCTGTGGCTTGTATTCCCACGGCATTCTGGCCATCAGAGCTGAGCAAAAAGGGGCTTCCAGCTTCCATCTGACTGTTTGTGGGGTCTACCGAGGACGAGGTTTCTGGTGGGTGGCCGGAAAGATGATCTTGCTGGACCGATGGGTTGGAGACGCACCAGGTTCTGGTAGTTTCCTGATACCAGAATGCAGGCACAGAGACATGACTGCTTGAGCCACCAGGGCCTGAGATGACTGGGCCAGAAGTCGCCAGATTCTCACACGGAGATGAGCTTCGATGGATGGTGCCCAGTGGAAGCGCCACTGAGTCACAGTGAGATGGAGTCGTCAGAGTGGAGTCCCGCAGGGGAGGAGCAATGAAGCCTTTCGGAGGAGGCGGAGAGCAGGCCAGAGGATCAGGGGTGTGTGGTGGGTTAGGGAAAAGCGCAGGTGGCTCGGGTGAGGGGCGTTCCAGGGGAAGGGAAGGCTCTGGTGGTTGGGAGGCACTCAGAGGGGAGACTGAGGTGGCCATTGGGCCTGGTGAGGGGGTGGAGACCAGAGGCGAAGGATGCTGGGTTTGAGGATCCGGGGAAGCTAATGGGGAAAGCACGGGAGCGGCATCTTCCATCGGCCCCTGAGGGGACTGAGAGTCTCCGTCAGGCGCTCTTTTGCACTCTTCAGCTGGGGCATCTGGACCAGAGAGCTGACCAAAGTCGCCTTTCTCAGGATGCGGCCCCAGGATGCTGCAGGAGACAGGAGGCACAAGCTGCAGCCAGGAGCAGGTAGGGCCATAGGGCAGAGTGGGCGCGTGGGCCCCGGCCCCTCCACCGCCCCACACCCAGACCCCCCCAATTCTCCTATGCCCCTCCACCGCCCCACACCCAGACCCCCCAATTCTCCTATGCCCCTCCACTGTCCCACACTCTGACCCCCAAATTCTCCTCCTATGCCTCTTCACCGCCCCACACCGACTCCCCAATTTTCCTCCTATACCCCTCCACTACCCCACACCCAGACTCTGCAATTCTCCTGTGCCCCACCGCCCCACATCCTGACTGCCCAGTTCTCCTTTGCCCCTCCACCGCCCCACACCCTGAACCCCCAATTCTCCTATGCCCCTCCACCACCCCACACGCCGACTCCCCAATTCTCCTATGCCCCTCCACCGCCCCACATGCTGACTGCCCAGTTCTCCTCCTACGCCCCTCCACCACCCCACACGCCAACTCCCCAATTATCCTCCTATGCCCCTCCACCACCCCACATGCTGACTGCCCAGTTCTCCTATGCCCCTCCACCACCCCACATGCTGACTGCCCAATTCTCCTCCTGTGCCCCTCCAGCACCCCACATGCTGACTGCCCAATTCTCCTCCTGTGCCCCTCCACCACCCCACATGCTGACTGCCCAATTCTCCTCTGCGCCTCACATAGGAGACTCACCCAGACTCCCCAGTTTTCCTCCTATGCCCCTCCACCGTGCTGCACCCAGACTCCCCAATTCTTCTCCTACCCCTTGCTCCAGGGTTTCACTCCCATCCTCTGTCCCCCCGGTCTCCCCATCCCAGGTCAGCTCCAGGCTGCCGTAAGGCCCTGGGGTCGAATCCCAGCCCGGTAAGAAGGATGCAGGGAAGGGGAAGTGCCTCACCGCTGCAGTCGTGAAAGCGAGTCCAGAATCCCCTCCAGGCCTGTCAGGAGGTCTCTAGAAGCTGGAAATCAGGAGACCGGGTTAGGGCAGTGAGGAAGGGGCCTGGGATCTCACAGGAGACTGAGTGGATGTTTCTTGAGGGAAGACCATGGGGAGTCAGACCCTGGAAACCACGGGTCTGTGTCCAAGGCCACATGGCCTGGATGGTGATAGCGAGGCACGGAGGGCAAGGCTTTGTTGTCCACAGAGGGCTTCCACACTCAGACACCCCCCCATCCCCATAGTTCTCACAGCTGCCCTGTGGAGAAAGGACTGGGGTGGTCTCAAAGAGGAGTCAGCCTTAGCAGAGTTGAACAGCTGTCCACAGCCCCCTCACCCCCCTCCTGATTCAGACAGGCATTGGTCCCCTCCCCCTACACTGCGCCCTGCTGGGGAACACCCAGTCCTTGGCCCAGCATGGTTTCATGCCAGCACGGAATCTGAGGGGGACCCGGGGTTCTGATTTCCTTCCTAGGAGCCCCCACCTCAGGCTTCTTCAGTTGACTTCTTCAGACAGAGTCGCTTCTCTCCGGGGACAGACGAGATCAAATGAACTCTAGTGTGCCCCGGCAGAGCCTTACCTTTCAGACCGCAGTTTTTCTTCCTGCCTTTGGGCCTCCCCCTCCGCTGACCCTGGGAGAGAAGGTGACCCTGGGAGACAAGAAAGGGCGAGGGGCTGAGACCAGCTCTCGCTCTCCGCCCCCAGTCCAGCTGCGGCACTCACGAACAGCACAGCTCTCTCCTCTTGCTCAGGGAGCAGTGTGCTTCCTCCCACTCATGTTTAAGTGGATGATAAACTGCTTTTCTTCTTAGAAAAACACAAAGAGGGGGCCAGACGCGGTGGCTCACGCCTGTAATCCGAGCGTTTGGGGAAGCCAAGAAGGGTGGGTCACCTGAGATCAGAAGTTTGAGACCAGCCCCGCCAGCATAGTGAAACCCTGTCTCTACTAAAAATAACAAAAATTAGCCGGGCATGGTGGCGCGTGCCTGTAATCTCAGCTACTCCGGAGGCTGAGGCAGGAGAACTGCTTGAACCTGGGAAGCAGAGGTTGCAGTGAGCCGAGATCGCCATTGCACTCCAGCCAGGGCGGACAAGAGCGAGACTCTGTCTCAAAAAACAAACAAACAATAAAACCCACCACAAAGAGGGATTTACTATATGAGGAAATATATATATGTATATATATAAACTATAATATACGTAATGTATAATATATAATACATAATGTAATGTAAGTAACGGTAGAGGTGCTCCTCTACTCGACGAACACCCAGCCTCAGGCCCGCAGGCACACCTGAGCTGTCAGGTAGGATTCTACTTCTCAGGAGATCAGAGGAGACTCCAGGCCCAGGTGGGAGGCCCTCAGAGGCTCAGCACAGCCCCCAGATCACCCCACACAGATGAGGCTGGGCCCCCAGCCACCTGCCCCAGGAAGGGGCTTATGAGCACTTTCCCCCCCAGAGACCTCCCCCATGTCCTGACTGGTCCTCACCGCTGAGTCCAGGGGTTTGGTTTTGCCCTGACACCTCCTGTGCTCCTTCACAGATGGACTTGGAGCTTGGGATGGAAATCCCAGTCCCGACCAACCCCTGGCTGCTCTGCCTCTCCCTGGAAGGACCATGTTCTGGTCTCTTCTGACACTTCCCATTGCGGAAGTCTCTCCACTGGATTTGGAAAAGTAGAGCTAATAATAGAAAGAAAGGAGAGAATTGTGCTGCGTGGGTCCGGCCTGAGGGCTCCTTACCATTCCCTTCTCCCCGGGCGATGGTGAGGGTGGATCACGATGGAAGTAAGAGAGGCAGGGGGCTAATAGGAAATATAACTCCACGAAAAATACCAGGGTGAGGACGATATCCAACACCCATGGTGTACAGCTGGGGGTGTTTATCCACAAATCACTAAGAAATTTTAGAGGAGTCGGAATATTCGCCATCTGAATAGATGCTGCCTTCAAGCAACGTCTTCAAGCAGCTCAGTTGCTGCCTTCAAGCAACTGAGCTCTGGGCATTCCGTGGTAGACTAGGGACTGGGACCCAGGCCTGCGTCACAGAGCTGGGGCCTTCACATCACAAAGGGCCCCTGACTGGGGAGGGGCAGCGAGAGGGGGAGGCTGAAGCACAGCCCCTCCCCACCCCGCAAGCCTGGGATCCCTCCACCCTCCCACCTTCCAGATTCCTCCTTCCAACTAAGTTTTGTCAGTGACAGAACTCAGCCAATTTTCTGTTCTTTCTCCCTGGAACACAGATATTATCTGGTTCCTCTTATTTGTTGGAGACGGTGGTATGAGGTTATCTATTTTATGATCCTTGAAAATCTGAAGTTGACTCTGAAACTTTGACTATGTACCAGGGATTTTTATTCTCAGAATCTCATTCGTCCTCAACTCCAGCTTTCCCACACAATGTTTTTGTCTTATATCAATCCAGGGACAAAATGTAAATTTGTTTTACTCTTATTTAGTTTTGTAAATTTTGAATAGTAAGGTTTTTTTTTTTTTTTAATTGTTTCCATTTCACTTTCAATCAAAGGGACATACCCACATGCAGTTAAGATAATGTTTTAAAATTTTATTTGTGTGTTTATTTTCTTTGTAGTTCTGGGGTACATGTGCAGGACAGGCAGTTTTCTTACACAGGTAAATGTGTACCCTGGTAGTTTGCTGCATCTGTCATCCCAGCACCTAGGTATTAAACTCAGCATGCATTAGCCATTTTTCCTGATGCTCTCCCTGCTACTGCCCTCCCCCAACAAGTGCCAGTGTGTGTTTTTCTCCTCCCTGTGTCCACATGGTCTCGTTGTTCAGCTCCCACTTAGAAGTGAGAACATGTAATATTTGCTTTTCTGTCCCTGTGTTAGTTTGCTGAGGATAGTGGCTTCCAGCTTCATCTACGTGTCTGAAAAAGACATGATCCGATCCATTTTCATGGCTGCATGGTGCTCCATGGTATATATATGCCCCACATTTTCTTTATCCAGTATACCATTGATGAGCATTTGGGTTGATTCCATGTCTTTGCTGTTGTGAACAGTGCTGCAGTGAACATACACGTGCATGTATTTTTGTAATAGAATGATTTATATTCCTTTGGATATATAATAATGATATAAACACCATTATATATAATAATATGTAATATATATAATGTAACATATATATTATAGCTGATTAATATATTCTAGCTAATGCACATATAACATATAATATATATTTGGTTTGGATTTGCATTTGTCTAATCATCAGTGATGTTCTGCTTTTAAAATATATTTGTATATATATTTAAAACATAACATAATGTATGTGTGTGTATATATATAGTGTATGTGCATATATATTATATACGTATATATACACACTACATATATACATATATATTATATACTTTATATGTATATGCTGTATATGATACATACTATGCTATACATATATACATATGGTGTATATATATAGTATAAAGAGCCCAACCTCACTCTTTGCATGTGGATATATACATAGTATATATACATAAACTAACTCAAACTGGATCAAAGGTCTAAACGTAAGACTTAAAACTATAAAGGTCTTAGAAGAAAGCATAAAGGAAATGTTTTGTGATTTGGGTTTTGCAATGATTTCTTGGATCAAAGACACCAAAAGCACAGCCAATAAGAGAATAGATAGATTTAATCAAAATAAAAGTGTTTTGTGCATCAAAGGACACTTATCAGTAGAGTGAAAAGGCAACTCATGGATTGCAAGAAAATATTTGCAGATCATACATACATATATAAGATTAATATCGAGAAAATATTTTTTAAAATGCCACGTTGATACTTACACGGCCACTTGTTTTTACTTTTGTTGCATTTGGATGATGTGTCTTTGCCCAGAGCTTTATTTTGTATCCATATCTGTTTCTATGTACATTACCTATTTGTTTACAATAGACACCTTTGATTTTTTTGAATCCAACTTACAGTCTCTGTTGATAGAATTTTACCTCTATTTATTGTAATAATGATTTATCTGATTGTATGCCTTCCATTTGATGTTCACTGTTTAGCTCGTTTTATTTTCTGCCTTTTCTTTATATGTTTTGATTGGATGGATGAAATTTCTGCTCATTGTTTCCATTCTGCACCCCATTTTTTCTGTTTTTTCCTGAGATGATTAGGAATGTTTTATCATAGGACATTATTAATTTTCTCTTTAGTGGCCTCTTGATCACATTGTCACATTGTCCTTTTTTGTAATTACATATATTTTCCAAGAATTATTACTGAACAGTATGTTTCTATTGAAGATTTCTCGTGAGATTCATTTTACATTTATTTGGACTACTTCTTTCGGTATATCTCTCAGAGATAGAGATACTCTCTGCAAGTGCTTTTATTTCTGAAAACGTCTCTCTCGCCCTGACGGAAGAGTGGTCTTTTAGTTGCTATTTCTGACATCATTTCGCTTTCAGTAGTGCAAATGAAGAGTTTTCTTATTTCCTTCATTCTTTCTCTGAATAGTCTGGTTTTTCACACTTAGAAGTGTTTTCTATTTATAAATTTATCCTATACATTCAATAATTTCCCCCG
The DNA here is from genome assembly GCA_031835075.1 of Saguinus oedipus. Taxonomy (NCBI): domain Eukaryota; kingdom Metazoa; phylum Chordata; class Mammalia; order Primates; family Cebidae; genus Saguinus; species Saguinus oedipus. Next base: position 139,301,008 of record CM063169.1, read on the forward strand.
ATTTGTTCATTGATTTAGTTCCTGTTTGCGTGTGTGGAGGAGTTTATGGCCTAGTTTTGTCAGCGGTGGGAGATGTGTTTGTGTGCTAAGGCCCCAGTGCAGGTACAGGTGTGCCTAGGATTGGGACTCTTAGGATGTCTGATGGAGATACAGGCATGGAGGCCAGTCATGGGGACATGGGAATGATTGGTAGGGAGCCAGGACCATTAGATTAGAGGAATTGAAGGCTCTCTGATCAGGAATTGTAGGAGGAATGATTCAGGGCTCGTGGGGCAGCAAGGCATGGGAATCAGTGAATCTGAGATTTCTGTAATGGCTTTGGGAGTAGAGTCACTGGGTAGCAATTGACAGAGCAGATTAAAGAGTGAGAATGAGGAGTTAGGTACCAGGGTTGGTGATAACTTAAAGGGCCTGTGAAACCAGATAGTATGATAATGTAATAGAACAACAGTATGTCCTTTGGGTATTTTATAAAATATTTAAGCAGTGCACAATTACTGGATATTTAAATGTTTCTAATTTTTTTTTTTTGACAACCACCATGTTGGATAATCTAATCTTTCATTAACCATGTTATGGTAAAACTTTTGCACTTAAATTGTGATATAGCTGGCCTAGAGTTAAAACCTGTACACTGCCATTTTATAAAGAACAAAACTGTTTCCATTCTCCTCACAATGACTGCTAACCTTGGTTTCTGTAAACTGCTAGATTATTTGCAGGATGCAAATTGAGGTAAAGCTGCATACCTTCTCTTATTTGTAAATGCCAGAGTCGCTGGCCTTTGTTTACCAGAGTAAGCACCCCCAGATAATTCCATCCTGGTGCCAAGTAAATAAAAATCTATGGATCCCACCCCTACCGAGACGATGTGTAAACGAATGTTAATCTCAGCATCTGTGAACCCCTTAAATAACAATCAGAATGTCAAATAGTCCCCTGGCCTTCAAAATATCCAGAACCCCCTCACCCTCATCTCCGCCCAGAAGGTGATTTGAATCCACTGGCTCTTGGAATGTCTGAAGCCCCTCAAGCCATCCTCTCCCCTCACCCCCAAGGTGATTTTACAGGTATAAAAGGTCTTGTCACCCTCTTTTACGGGGCCACGGGTTGGAGAGACGTGAGTCCTCTGTGGTTGCCGGCAATAAACCTTGCAATTTGGCATACTTTTGTCTTGGTGTTGATTTTCTGTTCTCGGTCTAATATAACAAAATCTTTATACAATATGCAATGATGGGATGATATTTTAATGTTGTAGCTCTAGAAATAAATTTTTGAGCAAGGTACATGGGCACTAACTGATGTATATGTCCGTGGGTGACACTGGCACACTTCCTTCTCCCATCTGTATCTCTGCCCATCTGTTTTCTCAGATCTCTGCCCCTTCATCCGAAGAGCCAAAAATGACCAAGTCCTTGGTAAGTTTTTATTTGTTCATCTATTTATTTGTTACTTTCTTTTGCTTTGAGTGGATTTAGGAGACATCTAACAATCTCTATAGTAAGATGACAAGGCTAGATAAATAAAAACTAAGATCAGAGAAAATGAAGAAGAGACTGTCAACCCCAGGTCGCGTTTAGAATATATGGTCTGACATGGTTATGAACTTTGAACTGTTAAATTGTCTCTGATCTTCCTGAAAGACATAGCAATAATGGAAATTGGATACATGGTGTATATTATTAACAAGTGATTTATCATGGTTCTTGATGTTTGAGAAATTTTTTGAGAGATGTTCAGATGGATAATGACAGAACAGTCTTCAACAGTAACCCTGTTGAAAGTGCACCAACAGGCCAGACTCGGTGGCTCACACCTGTAATCCCAGCACTTTGGGAGGCCAAGGTGGGTGGATCGCCTGAGGTCACGAGTTCAAGACCAACCTGGCCAACATGGTGAAACCCCATCTCTACTAAAAATACAAAAAATTAGCTGGGCATGGTGGCGGGTACCTGTAATCCCAGCTACTCAGGAGGCTGAGGCAGGAGAATTGCCTGAACCCAGGAGGCAGAGGTTGCGGTGAGCCAAAATCACGCCATTGCACCCCAGCCTGGGTAACAAGAGCGAAACTCCGTCTCAAAAAAAAAAAAAAAAAAAAAACCCCACAGACAATTGCAAATTAACAACAGCCAGAGGGCCAGGTATAGTTTGATCTTCAGTTTCCTCTCTAGATTTATGTGACTTTGGAATAAGCTATATAACTTACCACCTTTTCTTTCTTTTTTTTTTTTTTTTGAGGCAAGGTCTTGCTCTGTCACCCAGGCTGAGTGCAATGGCATAATCATGGCTCACTGCGGCCTTGACAAACTGACAGATTTCATATCTGTTTACCTCATTTACTCCTCCAACAATTCCCAAGGATTGGCAGGTAGGGCAAATACATTTGATAGGGAAAATCAGGCTCATCAACTCTTAGTGACTTGCCCAAGACCTAAAGCTAGAGAGTGAGAGGACTAGATGCCTTCTCTAACTCTTCAGCTGTGCTGCCTTAGTTAAGACTTATGTATGTCCTCGTGCTCATGTTTCTCACCATCAAAGGGATCGCTTTTCTACTTCTAGGTTGTTGCCAATGCCAAAGGTGCTATGACTGGGGCATGATCACAGGGGTGATGGACAAGACCAAAGGGGCAGTGACTGGCAGTGTGGAGAAGACCAAGTCTGTGGTCAGTGGCAGCATTAACACAGTCTTGGGGAGTTGGATGATGCAGCTTGTGAGCAGTGGCATAGAAAATGCACTCACCAAATCAGAGCTGTTGGTAGAGCAGTACCTCCCTCTCACTGAAGAAGAACTAGGTAACTAGAATTTTCCCTTGAAATACTGTTTTACACATCTTTTTTAAACAGCTCCATTGAGATATACTCTTGTTTTTAGTCTAAATTTACACAGTTGTGCAACCATCACCACACTCCAGTTTTAGAATACTTCTGCTACCCCAAAAGACCCTCATGCTTGTTTGCAGTCATTTTTATTTTATTTTTTATTATATAGAGATGGGGTCTCACTATGTTGCCTAGGCTGATCTCGAACTCCTGGGCTCAAGTGATCCACCTGCCTTGACCTCCCAAAGTGCTGGGATTATAGATGCGAGCCGCCACAGCCGGCAGCCAATCCTTATTTCCTCCCAAGGCAACCACTAATCTTTTTGCCTCTGTAGATTTTTCCTTCCTAAAGCAATCATAAATTTCACATTGAATTGTACATAGTAAGTTTTGAAAGTTTAGTAAAAATGGGACTTGGAAAATATTTTTTGTAAATGGATTATCTTTAATGGATTGTTTTATAAAATTCTTATTACAAAAAATCATCATTAAATAATGTGTGCCAGGTAGCGTGCGGCTCAAGTTCACTCTAGGCTAGGAGCAATGGTGCATGCCTATAATCCCAGAACTTTGGGAGACTGAGACGGGCAGATCGCTTGAGTTCAGGAGTTTTGATTAGCTATGGCAACATGGCGAAACCCTGAAAATGCAAAAATTAGCTGGACATGGTGGGTTGTGCCTGTAGTCGCAGCTACTTGGGAGGCTGAGGTGAGAGGATCAGTTGAGCCTGTGAGGTTGAGGCTGCAGGGAGCCAAGCTTGTGCCACTGCACCCCAGCCCAGGTGACAGAGTGAGACTTCATCTCAAAAAAGTAGTTTTACTCTAGTGGAAGAAACGTTTAGATGCATGCAGTGTGTATCAGATACAGTAATATGTTCAAGATAGTCAAGTCCAGCAGCAGATATAAGCAGTTTTGGAAACATGACTGCATAATTGCTAAGTGATTAGGTAAAAGTAAGAAAGTCAAGATTCAGGTTAGAGTCCGGACCTCCTTATCACTTATCCCTGTGATCCCTTAAGTTTTTTTTTTTTTTGGCTCACTGCAACTTCCGCCTCCCGGGTTCAAGCCATTCTCCTGCCTCAGCCTCCTAAAGAGCTGGGATTACAGATGCCCACCACCATGCCCAGCTAATTTTTGTATTTTTAGTAGAGACAGGGTTTCACCATATTGGCCAGGATATTCTTGTGATCCGCCCATCTTGGCCTCCCAAGGTGCTGGGATTACAGGCATGAGCCATTGCGCCCTCCTCTTAAGTTTTTTTGTCTCTTCTTTCTAATTCCAGAAAAAGAAGCAAAAAAAGTTGAAGGATTTGATATGGTTCTGAAGCCAAGTTATTATGTTAGACTGGGATCCCTGTCTACCAAGCTTCGCTCCTGTGCCTACCAGCAGGCTCTCAGCAGGGTTAAGGAAGCTAAGCAAAAAAGCCAAGGGACCATTTCTCAGCTCCATTCTACTGTTCAGCTGGTGAGTAAAACTTTATTTTAAGGTATCTGAAGTGAGTTCATTTATCTCTAGGCCCAAGAGTTAATGTAATCAAAATCCAAGAATTTCACTCTTACTTGATGAATAACCCAGTAGAAAACTGGACAAAGAATATGAAGACAACTCACAGAAAAAGAGGTATAAGGGCCGGGTGCTGTTGCTCATGCCTGTAATCCCAGCACCTTGGGAGGCTGAGGTGGGCAGATCACGGGGTCAAGAGATCAAGTCCATCCTGGCCAACATGGTGAAACCCCATCTCTAAAAGAAAAAAAATTATCAGAAAAAAAAAAAAGGAAAAGAAGTACAAATAGCTGAAATATCTGAAGTAATGCTAATCTTGCTCTGAGGGGTCAAATACCGACACCTCTCTCTTGTCCTGCCATGCTGGAAATGTGGCTGCTGCTTGTGGTGTAGAGAAAGAACCACACTTATGTAGCTCTTGTTCTAAGAGACTGACTGATTCAAGAGACAGTTTTAGGAAAGTTACAAACATACCTATACTTTGAGCAGTTTTACTTTTTATCCTACAGATGCGTATATTTGTTTAAAGTTGCAAGAGACTGTAACAATGCACAACCACTAACGGGACTAATTAAATTGATATATCACAGTAGACTACTGTGTAGCCATTAAAGGTTGCCAAGTTGGTCAGGTGTGGTGGTTCACGCCTGTAATCCCAGCACTTTGGGAGGCTGAGGCTGGTGGATCACGAGGTCAGGAGTTCGAGACCAGACTGACCAACATGGTGAAACCCCATCTCTATTAAAAATTCAAAAAAAAATTAGCTGGGCTTGGTGGTTCATGCCTGTAATCCCAGTTACAAAGGCTAAGGCAGGAGAATTGCTTGAACCCAGGAGGCAGAGGTTGTAGTGAGCCAAGATCGCACCATTGCACTCCAGCTTGGGTGACAGAGCAAGACTCTGTCTCTAAATAAATAAATAAATAAATAAATAAATAAAAATAAGGTTGCCAAGTTATAGAACAGTATGTACCATTCTGTACTGCCATAATAAAACCATTTCTTCCTGGAAGGGGAAATAGTTGGTTGGCAACAGGGAAGAGGAAGGTTGAATTGCTTTCTCTTATTTTAATGTAACTTACCCTTTACTCATATACATAATACATTTTAGTTGCTGGCTAGGCACCATGGCTCATGCCTGTAATTCCAACACTTTGGGAGGCCAAGACAGGTGGATCACCTGAGGTCAGGAGTTCGAGACCAGCCTGGCCAACATGGTGAAAACCTGTTTCTACTAAAAATGTGAAAATTAGCTGGGCATGGTGACATATTCCTGTAATCCCAGCTACTAAGGAGGCTGAGGCAGGAAAATCACTTGAACCTGGGAGACAGAGGTTGCAGTGAGCCATGATCACACCACTGCACTTGAGCCTGGGTGACAGAGCGAGACTCTCTCTCAAAAAAAAAAAAAATTTTTTTTTTAGTTGCTTTACCTGTGCTGAACTGGAGGTTAATTTGGAGTCAGTGATTTAATAGTTAAATAGAGGCAGTAAAGAGCTACTACTGCTTGGTTAACGTACACATATTGATAATAAATAACAGTGATAGCAGGAATAAATCTCATTCAACTCCAGGAAATTCTTAGTTTTTATGTTGCCTGATTTACATCATATATCTGCAAACAGACTAACATGAATGTCTGACCTGTGTGTTTCTTTGTCTCATTTCAGTGTGTCTAGATTGAATTTGCCAGGAAGAATGTGCATAATGCCAATCAGAAAATTCAGGATGCTCAGGATAAACTCTACCTCTCATGGGTGGAGTGGAAAAGGAGCATTGGGTATGATGATACTGATGAGTTCCACTGTGCTGGGGTAAGATGACTGGGACAGTCATTTGTTAGTTTCCAAAGTTCTTACCAAACTTTTCATTTCATTTTTTCCATACTCTTAGAATACTCTTCTCTATCAAAAGGTTGAACAATACTTTGTACATAGGTGGCTAGTTAAGTGGCAGAAAAGCAAAACTACGCAGGGAGTAATTTTATTTAACAATCTGTGAATATACATATGCCCCAAGTGAGATACTAAACACAGGCCTTGCCCTCAAAATGGGTACAGACTAACAGGGGATACAGCCAGCCATGCTGTCCTATTGTGTCTTTTTTTTTTTTTTTTAAGATGGGGTTTCACCATGGTGGCCAGGCTGGTCTTGAACTCCTGACCTCAGGTGATCCACCCACCTCAGCCTCCCAAAGTGCTAGGATTACAGGCATGAGCCACTGTGCCCAGCTGTCTTTTTTTTTTTTTCTACCTGCTCCTTGCAGAAGAGGGCTACCCCATAGGCGGTATATTCAGAGTAGCCAAGTTCTGTTGTTTTTTAACAGCATAAATATAGGCACTATTGGCCAGGTATGGTGGCTTACACCTGAAATCTGAGAACTTTGGGAGGCCAAGGACTCCTAAGTCACCTAAGATCAGGAGATCAAGACCAGCCTGGCCAACATGGAGAAACCTCATCTCTACTAAAAATACAAAATTAGCCAGGCATAGTGGTGTACATCTGTAGTCCCAGCTACTTGGGAGGCTGAGGCAGGAGAATCACTTGAACCCTGGAGGTGGAGGTTGCAGTGAGCTGAAATCGTGCCATTGCACTCCTACCTGGGTGACAAAGTGAAACTCCATCTCAAAAATACAAGCACTGTGAAAATTTATGGGATGACTATCTCAGGCAGGCTTGGAGTCAGGGTGGGTGAGTCACATGACTTCCTGGAAGAGATGAATGGTAAGCTGAGAACTAATTGGTGAATAAACTAGGTGAAAGGGCAATAAGGGTATTAATGTTTCAGACAGAAGACATAGCATCTTAGCTGAGCACAGTAGCTCACACTTCTAATCCCAGCACTTTGGGAGGCCAAGGCAGGCAGATCTCTTGAGCCCAGGAGTTTAGGATCAGTCTGGGCAATGGTGAAACCCCATCTTTACAAAAAATACAAAAATTAGCAGTGCTTGGTGGTGTGCACCTGTAGTCTTAGTTGGCTCGGGAGGCTGAGGTGGGAGGATCACCTAAGCCCGGGAGGTTGGGGCTGCAGTGGGCGATGATAATGCACTGCCTGGATCCAGCCTGGGTGACAGACTCAGACCCTATCTCAAAAAAGAAAGAAATAAATATCCTCTTACAGTCCTAGAAAGTGGTCCTTTGTGTCCCAAAAACTCTGAGGTCAGTATTAAACTGTTCGTTCATATCTTGCCATTTTACATATATATTACACTACTAAGAGGGAATATACATATATATATATAAATAATGATATATATATAATAATTTATATATATAAAATATATATATAATAATGATATATATATATATATATATATATATATATATATATATATATATTACCCTACTAATAAGAAGTATATTTCCATTCTTTTGGGTCTCCACTACCTAATATGTTTCTTCAGTTTAATATGATGAACTTTGGAGACTTAGGCACTAGTTTGAATCCCACCCAGCTGTTTTCCAGTTGTTAACTGAAGCCATCTACTTAAACTCTAAGCTTGTATTCATATCTATGATATGTGAATAATACCACCGCACTCAGCATTGTAATGAGTATTTTTAAAAGCCAAAGAATCCACATATATGGTGGACACATAACCAGCTTACTTTCATTGAACTAACCTTATACATAGCACTGTTGGATCCACTGCTAATTTTAAGTTTTATTTTTAGCACATCGAGTCACATACTCTTGCTATTGCCCGAAACCTGACTCAGCAGCTCCAGACCACATGCCACACCCTCCTGTCCAACATCCAAGGCTTACCACAGAACATCCAAGATCAGGCCAAGCACATGGGGTGATGGCCGGCGACATCTACTCAGTGTTCTGAAATGCTGCCTCCTTTAAGGAAGTGTCTGACAGTCTCCTCACTTCTAGCAAGGGGCAGCTGCAGAAAATGAAGGCATCTTTAGATGATGTGATGGATTATTTTGTTAACAACACGCCCCTCAACTGGCTGGTAGGTCCCTTATTATTCTCAGATGACTGAGTCTCAGAATGCTCAGGACTAAAGTGCAGAGATGGACAAGAGCAGCCAGGAGGCCCAGCAATCTGAGCACAAAACTCATTAAACCTGCCCCTGTCACGAATGCATGATCTGGCCAGCCAGCTGACACCTTTTGTTATGTTGAAATTAACCTGCTAGACAACACTAAATTGGGAAGCAAGTAGCTAGTAAAAAGGCCCTCAATTATATTATTTCCAGCTGAATTAAGAGCTTTAACGTTTCTGGCATTAGCACATGATTTCTGTTTACCTGGTAAGAAAAGAATGACAGGCTTGTCAAAGTCTAGCCATCTTTTCTACAGTACCTCCTGCCCTGGAGTCATGTAATCAAAGGTCACAAGATTTGTAACTTCACCAACTACTCCTATAGATAATAACTATTGTGAATAACTATACAGTTAGGAGTGGTGTTTCCAGCTTCTTCAGGGCCATAAGTTAGGGGATTTATGGTAGCATCATTTCCCAGAAATTTTGCTTTTAGTCAGATAAGGAAATCTTTGAGAAGGCTTTTTTTCCCTCTTCATCTGTTGAATCTCAAATGCCTTCAGCTTAAAATAATCTTTTTATACTAGCTCTGGGGTTCCTAGCTGGTCTCTGCAATATCAGTATACAAGGAGCATCCTTTTTTATAGATGGCCAAATTGTATGTGATTTTATGACTATAGCATTATTTAATCAATGCCCTTTGATTTTTTTCCCTAATTTTTCTCTGTAACAAACACTGCTCAAATAAATAACCTTGGACATGAGCGTATGTCATCTATAGGTAGGAACTCAGTGTGAATATATGCTGACTATCTCAAAGTGGAGTTACTGGGTCAAAGGACATGTGCATTTGGATTTCCATAGCCGTCTTCTTTCAACAGACATTCCTACCAGTGTATCCAAAATCTTGTTTCAGTTGATGTACATATTCACCAGTAAGTTCCCTAACTTTTCTCTATTTTACAGTAGAATAACTTAATGATGACACTCCTCAAAGTTTCTTTTCTTTTTTAAAATTCATTATTATTTTAATTTTTTCTAGGGGGGGGTCTCACCATATTGTCCAGGCTGGTCTTGAACTCCTGGCCTCAGTGATCCTCCTTGGCATCCCAAAGTGTTGGGATTAGAGGCATGAGCCATGACACCTGGCCAAAAAGTTTATTTTGTTAAAAAACCTACATACATCCTACAAAGACATTTTTGAGTTGTTTCGTTAACATGTTTCTTCTGTGCACCCTGGGCTATATAAGCATAACTGGCCATATTCAGTACCAAGAGATCTCCTCTTCATTGTACCGTATTGCCCCTGACTCTACTGAGTACCTGCTTGCCCCACTTCCCTACTCCCTCATTCTCCCTTTAAAATATCCAGTCACTGCTGTACAAACCAAGGTTGAATTCTTTTCACATTGCACTGTTTTCCCTATTGCAGTAGCAAATTATGGATAAAAATGTGTCCGTACTGCCAGGCTTTGTTATCTTTGACAATAAAAATAAATATATAACTGCAAGTAATAATGAGTGATATGTCATGTTAAAATAATTAAATTGGGCCGGGCGCGGTGGCTCACGCCTGTAATCCCAGCACTTCGGGAGGCTGAGGCGGGTGGATCTCGAGGTCAAGAGATCGAGACCATCCTGGTCAACATGGTGAAACCCTGTCTCTACTAAAAATACAAAAAATTAGCTGGGCATGCCGGCGCGTGCCTATAATCCCAGCTACTCAGGAGGCTGAGGCAGGAGAATTGCCTGAACCCAGGAGGTGGAGGTTGTGGTGAGCTGAGATCATGCCATTGTACTCCAGCCTGGGTAACAAGAGCGAAACTCCATCTCAAAAATAAAATAAAATAAAATAATTTAATTGGAAGCCATTAGACTGAAGTAGCTCTAATGCACTGAGTTCCTGCATAAGGAAAATGAAACTTAAAATTAGCCAGGTGCAGTGGCTCACGCCTGTAATCCCTGCACTTTGGGAGGCTGAGGCTGGTGGATCGCCAGAGGTTGGGAGTTGGAGACCAGCCTGACCAACATGGAGAAACCCCATCTCTACTGAAAATACAAAATTAGCCGATGTGGTGCTGCATGCCTGTAATCCCAGCTACTTGGGAGGCTGAGCAGGAGAATCACTTGAAGCTGGGAGGCAGAGGTTGGGGTGACCTGAGATCATGCCATCGCACTCCAGCCTAGGCAAGAAGAGTGAAACTCTGTCTCAAAAAAAATAAAAAGAAGAAAAGAAACTTAAAACTCAATCATGAGTGGCTAACTAGTCATGAGTTATATTGCCTTGAACTTCCCATAACAACAGTCCAAATAAGGCAAGTGCTCAAACTTTAACCAATCAAATAATTTCTTTGCTACGCTTTGTGTTTATGAAAGCTTTCCTTTCAACCATCTCTGGGAGAGCCCCAAACCACTTATGACTCGGAGCTACCCAATTCATGAATTGCTGTCTGTTCAAATAAGCTCTTTAAAAAATTAATGTGCCAAAGTTAACCTTTTAACAGATAGGGATAGTACAGGGTGCACTGAGGACGTATAATGAGGTGGGGGGGCCAGGCGGAGTTGGAGCACTAATCTAGTCTGGACTGCCAGAGAATACCTCTCTGATAAAAGATATTTGGGTTAAGTCTTGAATGATGAACAGGACTTTGGACAGTGAAAAGCAGAGGGACAAGGATTCCCGGAAGAGAGAATAGCAGTGAAAAAAAAAAATAGAGACAGAGGAACTTAATACACAAATAGTCTTACAATAAACTTACAATTTGATGTAACTTAATTCCCTAACCAAATTACAATTTGATATAACCTAATTACAGTTCGATATAACCTTGAAAGCAACAGAACCTAAGACATAATGATCCAAAGTCAAATAAGATATGATGCCAACTCTAAGGAAGCTCAGAGGCAGGTAAGTGAGATGTATTCCTATTCTCTATTCCTTTTTCATCATGAAAAAGATATGGTTAAAGGGATCAATACTTATTACCTAAATGACCTTAAGCAAATTATTTAAAACTTGGATAATAGTATTTGTCCTGCCAATTTCAATTGTTACATCTGTCAGGGTTCTTAAGTGCAATAAACAGAAACCATCTATAAATGATATAAAAGCTGAAAATGTATTTATTAAAGGATATCAAGCAGCTCACACACAGCTCTCCCAGAGGCTGAAGAAACAGGCTAGAAGTTCTCCTCCCAGTAAAGCCTCTGAGTACCAACACTGCAGCTTGCACCAATATACTGATGCTGGACACTGGTTGCCGGTGATAGAACGTTGCAATCTCAGAAACTAGATGTAGTTATTGTGGCTGTCACCCTTACTTCATGTGCATTTGGATTTCATAGCCATCTTCTTTCAATAGACACTCCTACCAATGTATCCAAAATCTTGTTTTTATGGACTCCCTCAAGTCCTTCTTCTGGTTGTAGTTCAAGTTTGTGTTGGGTGCATCAAATTAGATTGGAGAGTCTAGCAAGCAATAATACTCATGTCCCAGTAGTAAGGAAGACTAGGAAAGCCAGGATCTGTCACTTTTAGTTCTATAAGGGTGTTGGGAGGCAGGGTAAGGGAGAAACTGCCAAAAGGATGACAAATGACCACTGCAAATAGGGTGGGCTCAAATGAGATAATTACATGAAAATGTTTCACAAACTAAGGGAGAATTCAGCCACACAACATTATCTGATTTTGTATTGTATAGATTTTTAACTATTTGAGGGCAGGCAAGTTGGAAATGCAATGTGTAAAATAATGTTAAAATCCCAATACATATGCAATCAGATTTAAGCTCCATGAAGATTGGAAGGAAACATACAGTAAAAGTTATTTTATTAGAGAAGTGAGAGTTGAGGTGAAGTAGTGTTTTTTTTTTTTTTAAAGACATTTTCCATTGAATTCACAGTCTTCCTCACAAACTTGGATCCCAATTCTGATGATAGGAAGCTTAAAGACACAAAGCTTCGGGTGAAATGAGGAATAGAACAGTTGGTGCCGGAATCGCATCTATAATTCATGATGCATTGGGTACGCTATGCAATACTAATAGGAAGGAAAACTACCACTAATTAGTTTAGAAAATTGCATAATGCTGCCTACCACGCAATAACTTCAAATGTAACCTGTTACACGTTAGCCGACGTGAGATTACACAGGGACATAGCAAAACTCGCTAGAGTTAGTTTAGGTAAATCACACAGAGATTGCTCTGATTACCAAGAAAACCAAACATTCACACAAACTGTTTCCTTTCCGGCCGCCCCGCTGTTTTCCACTTCTTCCAAAAAGCACTTTAGAGTGAAGAAATAAACATCCGTCCTCAACTCTCGCGAGAGCTCCGCGTACAGCCGGGGCTGAGGCGGAGTATTGGTCTCAGGCTGAAGAGCCTCCGCCATCCCGCCCCGGTTGCCAGGATACGCCGAAGCGCAGGGCCGCTAGTGGGTAGGCCTGAGAGCCGAGAAGTGCGCCTGGGCGAACGGGTGTGCACAGCCTCAGAAAGAACTCACAGCATCCACGAGCTGGGCCATCGCCCTCCTTACGCGCTGGCGGAGGTGAGAAACCGCAGGTCCCATCTCTTCCTCCTTCCCTTCCTCCCTCCCTCGTTTTTTCTCTGGCCTTGGAGATGTTGATCCTCTCCAAACAAAACAAATTCCAACTCTGACTTAACTGTTACCGTTGGGCCTGTAGTCGGGTCTGGCAAGTTTCAATTCTAGTCGGGCGAACAGCCAATAGCCCCAACACACGCCACTCCCCTAAGGAGACCCACCAAGCAGAGGGCAGAGGAAAGGACAACGATGGGCTAAAAAGGATTTTAGTCGAAGCAGTAGATTTCTGCCTGTTAGTTACAGTGGAAGGAACTTATTTCTGTCTGTTGATCACAGTGCGGGCAGTTAGCAGTTTTTCACTTCTTCACATATGTGAGAATGTTTGGCTTAGGGAGGATAATGATAGTAATAATAATTAGAAGCCAGATGTTTTAAATTTAATATCTGTCATCTTCACAGCAGCTCTGTAAGGTAGAGCTTATTGTCACCCTTCTGTTTTACAGACGATGAAACATCCTGAGGGGTTAAGTAAGGGCAAGATTATGCAGCTGCTAACGTTGGCAGCACTAGTTTGTATCGCTAATCTTTCTGCATCCAGAGGCCAGGCTGCCTTTCTGATTGTGTGAATAACTGGAAATTGTGTAAATCTTTGATTGAATAACCACGGAGTTAGTGGCGTATCTGTTGCTAATACCCACTTCTTAATCCCACTGGGACTAATATAATGGTAAGGTTTTTTTCACCTCAGTGAAGCAGTAGCAAAGAAAGTTGGGTGAAATTTCTGTTTATTGTACATTTTCTCAAAGTTAGCAGGAAACCTAGAGTAATATCTTCTCTACTGGAAAGAGGTGTTTATTGTATTCGTTTTCTTTTGGAGAAACCATACTGATCATAGACCCTGTCTTCCTTTCAAAAAGTCATTTTCTGAAATTCCTTTTTCCATTTGAAATTCTATTGCTTTGTACATAGAGTTCAAAATGGCAAGGAATTAGAATCAGGGAGCTAGTTGGGACAGGAAGATTGATGTGACCATATTCAAATGAGATATCTGAATGGAAATTTTAGATAAGCAATTGAAAACTCAGGATTGGTGCCCAGTTGAAAGGACAGAACTGTTGGCATTGTGAGCCATACACATAATTGGAGTTATAAAGATGCATGATTGTAGGAAGGATAGAAGCAATCCAAGGACTGGTTACGAATAATGCTCAGAAAAGTAGTACTGGACATGGAGTGTAGAAACAGATAAATCATTTTGGTCCAACACACACTTCGTTTGCTTTTTAACAATTTAGTAAATTTTTGTAATTGGCAATACCTTTATGTAGGAGGAAATTTTAAAAGTATGAACGAGAGCAGAAAGTTTTTGCTTGTCACTGAGACAGATGCTGGGGATATAAAGACTAGGAAGATTCAGCTCTTGCCATCAAGGGTGAGAAATACTTCAGCAGATCATTTCAAATGGTGTAGTAGTTTCTGGAATAAAGAAATACACAGGCTGCATGGTAACACATAGAACAGGCCTAGACACTCAAATTGAAGAAGATGAAGATTCCAAGACCAGTTATGGACAGGTCATGGAAGGATTCCTACAGAAAGTAACAGGCAAGATGTGTGTTAGGCAAGGGGACCACTTAAGAGGTTGGTATAATAGCCCACTTGAGTCAGTGATGCCCTGAATTGGCCAATGCTGTAGGAATAGAGAGTAAAGTACTTTTAAACATTTAGGAACAAAATCGGTAGAACTAAACAAACAAATTCAGTAGAACTATGTGATCAGTCATGGGAAGTGAGGGAGAGGGAGATATCAAGGACTAAATTTCTGACTTGTGTGAGTAGGAGGTGATACCAAGAAGAAGGACAAATTTTGGGGAGATGATAATGAGTTTGGATTATATGTATTTACTTTGAAATACTTAGGCATCTAAGTGGAGATGTTAAGTTATTATTTGGATATAAACACCGCAAGCTGAGTGCTAAAATAAGGGCTGGACATATGAAATTGTGTGTAACCAGCTTATTAATTGTTAAAGCCCTGAGTGTGGGTAAGGGGGCCCAAGGAGAGCTTAGAGAGAGAAAAGAAAAAGACAGTGAATGGATTCTTAGAAAATGCTGCTATATAAGGACAGATCAAGAAGACAGAAAGAAGAACTAGAAGAGAGGGAAGTGTCATGGAGATGTTTCATATAAATGTGGACACCAGTAAAGTAGGATGACATTTACAACACTGGCAGTATTGGCAGGGGGCATTCAGGAGATAGTGGGAAATGAAGAAGTAGAAAATAGTGGATATAAACTATTCTTAAGAATCGGGCTGCATAAGGGAAGGATATATGGAACAGAGTTAGATAGAGGTGGTTGCAGGATCAAGAAATTAGTTTTTGAAGGTCGGAAATAATTCAACATGGTAACAGACTGAAGGAAAGGAGAACATTTAAAGATAGTGGTAGCAGTGAGGGTAATGCCACAAAGAAGGTGGGATCAAGGGTAAATTAGAGTAGAGATTGATCTTGAATGAGCGAAGGAATGGCTGTTGAGACTAGACAGCAGGATGGATGTAGAGAAGTTGAGTGCCCCAAAGGTGATGGAGTTCAAGTCGTAATTTTCTTAAATGAGTCATCTGCTGAGAGTGGCAGGAACAGAGGTTAAATGGAAAAGTAATTAAGGAGGAGAGTTATCAAATAGAGCAGTATCTTATCAAGGATAAATAATTTCTGAAATGAGGGTCCAGCTAAAATTTGTGACTATCATTGTGACCCCAGTCTGTACAGTTGTATGGTTTCCACCAGCAGCGTTCAGCAGATCAGGTTGGATGTAGAGAAGGTTTCTGATTTTGCCAGTTGGGTTGGAGAATAGTTCAAGGATACAAATTAGTTGATGGTGCTCACGAGACAGTAAGTTCATGAGAGAAGGAGAGTTTTTAAACACCATTGGCAAGGTATCACTAGTGACTTCTTGGATGGGGACTCCATTGGACATTCCAGTTTTCATCTTATTTGAATTCCCAGCTGTAAATGGCATGGCTCACCATTCCTGCCTTCTCTTGGCATCTCTGACACACACTCCTGGTTTTTCCTTTGCTTTTTGGGCCTTAATTTTCATTCGTATACTTGTTTTTCCTCTTCTGTGTGATCTGTATGTATTGATGTTCCTCAGAACAGAATCTTGGGCACTTTTCTCTTTTTCTCCATATTCTCTCTCTAGATAAGTATCTTCATAACTCTTTTATATGACCTACAATAGGACATACATTTTTATGTCATAGCCCAGTAAACACATATATGTAAATTTATGTAAATATAACTGAAACGAAAATTTAATGAAACAATATTTACCCTTCATATGTTCAGTGAACTCTCTTTTTAAAAAAATTTTATTTTACATTTAAAGCATATTGGTCAAAACCTGCAAAATTGTTTTCAGAACTCACTCATGGATTGTGACCAACAATTTGAAAACTACTACTCAAAAAATTATCAGACAAAATGTTAAATAATATTATATCCTGATAAATAAAAGAGAGGGTTGATGAACTAGGAGAGAATGAGTGAATTAAGGAAATGGTTTAAAGGCAGGTGTAGTGGGAATAAAGATGAGCAAAGGGTGGAAGAAGAGAAGACCTGAGAATAGAGTATTTCAATTAAGATGTTTGAGATGAAGCAATTCCAGATGGTGACAAGCTCCATGTCTTGCCGTGGCTATGAATGACTGAAATGGAGTTAAGATCATTGCTGAAGTTGAGGTCAGAGAACTGTGAAGCTGGAATATTAAGTATTGGGTCTAGTATCCAAATGGAGGTCATCCAGGATGATGGTAAGATTGGAATAGAGAAGGTGCGAACTATGTACAGAAGACCTTAGAGAGATTAGGAAGTCACTAATTACCAGCAACCAGGAAAGATGAAGGCAACATTGTTATATTCCCAGATCCTCAGTAAATCTTATTTATTTTTTTAAAGGTGTGGAAGAATGTTTTAAAAGTGACACTGGGGAGCAAGGAGAGTGCCACCTCCTTTGCTTTAAAATTGTGAGACAGGAAGCTAAAACACTTTGACTACAGAAAGTATTCTCTCAGGGGAAGCCAAGATTCTGTTAAAGTTAAGAGAATAGGAAGTCTTTGTAACAAATGCAGAATATAAGAGAGTTAATCGTGGACCAGAAAGTGCAGAGAAAAGACTGGGAGCAAAGAAAGATGTTGGATATGCCAAGAGAGAAAAGTTACCAGAGTACGGGATGAGAATACTAAAGAGACAGATAACTAGAGGAGCTTGCATTTTGGTAAGATAATAGAAAGATGAGGAAAGAATGTTGCAAGAAACAATCTCATATTTCTAAATGGAGCACTGATGTCAAATTTGAACAAAATTAAAGCAGAGTTAGCCTTATAGTGGCAATTTGCAAGAACAGTTGTTGTGAATTAAATGTAAGGGTATGATGGGTCATTTGTCTTCTAGAGAAGATATCAAAAGGCAATTGAACTATTTATTGCTTCCAAACAGTGATTAAAGTGAACAAACAATGGCCAGCAATCACAAATCTTCAGCAGCTCGCCCTGTTTCTCGAGGTGGAGTTGGGTTAAGTGGAAGGCCTCCTTCTGGGATACGACCCCTATCAGGAAGTATTCGAGTGGCAACTGCAGTAAGTTTGAAACAAATTTATTTTGGGAGGCCAAGGTAGGAGGACCACTTGAGTCCAGAAGATTGGGGCTGCTTTTCCTGTATCCCATAGGTTTTGGATGTGTTGTGTTTCTATTATAATCTGTTTCAAGAGTTTTAAAAAATTTCCTTTTTAATCTCTTCATTGACACACTTGTCATTCAGGAACAGATTTCTATGTGTTGGTATAGTTTCCAAAATTCCTCTTGTTATTAATTTGTAGTTTTATTCCATTATGGTCAGATAAAATACTGGATATAATTTCAGTTTTAAAAAATGTTATAAGACTTGTTTTGTGGACTAACATATGGTTTATTCTTGAGAATTATCCATTTTTGATCTTTAGTTATGTTCTGACCATTGTTATTTCTTTTCTTTTGTTAATTTTGGGTTTGGTTTGGCTTTGGTTTTCTAGTTCCTTGATGTGTGATATTAGGTCATCAATTTGTAATCTTTCTACTTTTTGGATATAGGCATTTAATACTGTTAACTTTCCTCTTAGCACTGTTTTTGATGTATCCCACAGATTTTTGTATATTTTGTTTTCCTTTTCATTTGTTTCAAAAATTTCTTATATTTGTCTTAAATTATTTATTAATCCAGTCATTGTTCAGGAGTTTGCTGTCTAATTTATATGTATTTGTATAATTTCTGAAGTTTTTGGTATTGATTTCCCACCCTTTTATTTTTACCAAGAGGCTTGCACATAATGTCTTAAAACCTATTGTTTTAAACTGGGAGCACTGATTACACAAACAAAGAAATAAGCAAAGAGAAACACCCAAATCCCTTTGATTTATATGTCTTTTAGGGCTAGGTACATTTCTCATAGGCAGGATGTAGTTGGATATTGTTTTTGTTTATTTATTTTTTTTTTTGAGACAGAGTCTCGCTCTGTCTCCAGGCTGGAGTGCAGTGGTGTGATCTCGGCTCACTGCAACCTCTGCCTCCCGGGTTCAAGCAATTCTCCTGTCTCCACCTCCTAAGTAGCTGGAATTACAGGCACACACCACCACATCTGGCTAATTTTTGGATTTTTATTACAGACAGGGTTTCATGACATTAGCCAGGCTGGTCTTGAACTCCTGACCTCAGGTGATCCACCGGCCTCAGCCTCCCAAAGTGCTGAGATTACAGGTGTGAACCACCATGCCTGGCCATTTTGTTTTTAAATCTTCTGCTATATGTATCTTTGAAGTGAGTCATTCAATTCATTTACATCACATTTATGGTTAATATTGATGTGAGACTTTGTTCCTATCATTTTGTTTGTTGTTTTTAAGTTGTATAAATTGTTTCTTTGTTTTTCTCTTTTTATGGGTTGATGAAATTATTTTATATTGACATTTAATTATTTTGTCCTCCTCCTTAGTGATTGTTGTATAAGAACTATGAGTTAAATTTTTTGTGTGTTTTTGAGATGCTGTATATCCACCTTTAATCTCTATGTTGAAGACCCCTTTGAACATTTACTGTAGGACAGGCCTAGTGGTAACACATTCCCTCAGCATTTGCTTTTCTTAGAAGTACTTTATTTCTCCTTCATTTATGAATCTTATTCCGTCAGGATATGAAATTCTTGGCTGACACTTTTTTATGTTTGTTTGTTTTCTCAGCACTTCGAAAATTACATCTGATTATCTTCTCCCATGTAATACATCCACTGAAAAGTCTGCTTTTATTCTGATAGGATTGTCTTTATAAGTGACTAGATACTTTTCTCTTACTAATTTTAAAATTCTTTCCTGGGCTGGGTGCGGTTTTTCATGCCTGTAATCTTAGAACTTTCGAAGGCTGAGGCAGGTGGATCACCTGAGGTCAGAAATTTGAGACCAGCCTGGCCAACATGGAGAAACCCCGTCTCTACTAAAAATACAAAAAAGTAGCCGGGCTTGGTGGTGTGTGCCTGTAATCCCAGCTACTGGCGGGCTGAGGCAGGAGGATCGCTTGAACCTGGGAGGTGGAGGTTGCAGTGAGCCAAGATTATGCCACTGCACTCTAGCCTGGGCAACAGAGTGGGACTCCGTCTCAAAAAAAAAAAAAATTCTTTCCTTCACTTTGACTTTAGACATTCTGGTAATATGTTGTGGTAAAGTCATTGCAAAAAAAAAAAGTCATTCATTTAATGTTTACATTAATGTTTATGTAATGTTTACATTTTTTGTTTGCATTTAATGCAGTTTGTTTAATGTTGGCATTTTTGAACATAGTAATGCTTGTATAAAACATACAAACAATGTTATAGCAACAGGAAAAAAAGAAAAAACATACAAACAGGCCAGGCACGGTGAGCCTGTAATCCTAGCACTTTGGGAGGCCAAGGTGGGTGGATCACGAGGTCAGGAGATCGAGACCATCCTGGCCAACATGGTGAAACCCCGTCTCTACTAAAAATACAAAAATTAGCTGGGTGTGGTGGCGTGTGCCTGTAATCCCAGCTACTTGGGAGGCTGAGGCAGGAGAATTGCTTGAATCCAGGAGGTGGAGGTTACAGTGAGCTGAGATTGTGCCACTGCACTCCAGCCTGGCACCTGGCAACAGAGCGAGACTCTGTCTCAAAAAATAAAAAAAATACAAACAGTGGAGAAGCATTAGGGTTCCTTCTATTGCAGGTATAACCACTATCAACAGTATCTTCTAGGCTTTTTAATGCATTTATTTATTTGTTTTTGAGATGGGGTCTCTCATTGTTGCCTGGGGGCTGAAGTTCAACGGTGTGATCTTGGCTTACTGCAATCTCTGCCTCCTGGGTTCATGTGATTCTCGTGTCTCAGCATTTTGAGTTGCTTGGGATTATAGGCACATGCCACAACACCTGGCTAATTTTTTTTTTCTGTTTTTAGTAGAGTCGGGGTTTTGCTATGTTGGCCAGACTGGTCTGAGACTCCTGACCTCGTGATCCACCTGGCTCTGACCCCCAAAATGCTGAGATTACAGGCATGAGCCACCACGCTTGGCCCTTTTTAATGCATGTATAAACACACACATATACATACATAGTTTGTATGACTTTGGTCTATTCCAAAATCAAGATAGTACTATATACATTGTTATTTTTCTCGTCCATTTCTTTCAGCAATATATTATAAGTATGTTGCCAAGTGAACACGTATGCATCCACTTCATTATTTTTAATGTGTATAGTTTTAACTTATATGTTCTTCTCTATACTTTCATCTGGTGAATGGAAAGCAAAAAGTAGTATAATTAGTTGAGTAGCTCTCACGATTATACTTGCATAAAGCCAAAGAAGAAATTATTTAGAAAATTTACCAGGAAGAGATTGAACATTCTCTTCTAAAGATCACTTGGGTTAACCCTTAACTCATTTCATTTGAATTTATAGTTGACAGTCTTCCTGTGTCCAACACATTCTCTAGTGTTAATACTATTCCCGGCCCCTGTGCTCTAAATAATTCCCAAGTAATTCTTAGAACCACTTAAGAACTATGTTACCAGTGTTGTCTGATTGGATTAAAGCTGTGAGCTAAGATAATTAACAACAATAAAAATGAATAGCAGTGGTTGTATCTAACCCCTATCTAAAATTTTTACCCCACATTTAATGGTCTACTTTACTCTTTGATGGAGATGGGGAGAAAAGAGAGTAAGGAAGATAACTAGATGAAGGACAGTTATTTTGGAACAGTTTCAGGTTGTCTTTTTTATGTTCTCATGCCTGAATGTATTATGTGAACTGACATAAAGGGAGTCTTCTGGACTTTCCTGACGGTATATAATGTTATATTTGGATTTTGCATATCTGAAGTAGAGAATGCTTGTTTAATAATGTAAATCGTTTAGTACTTATATCATCATCTTAGGATAGATTTATATCCATTCGTTTTTACATGATTAAAGTTTTCTTATTTTCTCTTAATTTTAAAGGTGATATATACTCACTGTAATAAGGTGTAAATATCAAATTGTATAAAGGAGAAAAGAAAAATCAACTATAATATTATGTATAGATCATAATTACTATTTTTTATATAGTTTTTTTAAAATTTATTTTTATCTTTATTCTTTATTTTTTTAAAAGATGGTCTATGTTCTCCAGGCTGGCCTCAAACTCCTGGATTTTAAACAATCCTCTCATCTCAGACCTCACCAAGTAGCTGGGACTCTTGGTGCATGCCACCATGCCCAAACTTCCAGCCTTTTTTGTTTTAAAAAAGTAGAGTTAATGAACCAGGCACAGTAACTTGTACCTGTATTCCCAGCTACTTGGATGGCTAAGGCAGAAGGATCTCTTTCGGCCAGTTGTTCAAGACCAGCCTGAGTAATATAGTTAGCTCTTGTCTCTAAAACATACAAACACAGAATTATAAATACTATCTTGTAAACTGCCTTTTTATTTATTTATTTTATTTCTTTATTTTTTGAGACGGAGTCTTGCTCTGTTGCCAGGGCTGGAGTACAGTGGCGTGATGCCAGCTTACTGCAATCTCCGTGTCCCAGGCTCAAGTGATTCTCCTGCCTCAGCCTCCTGAGTAGCTGAGACTATAGGCACCTACCATTACGCTCAGCTAATTTTCTGTATTTGTAGTAGAGACAGGGTTTCACCATGTTGGCCAGGCTGGTCTCGAACTCCTGACATCGTGATTCGCCCGCCTTGGACTCCCAAAGTCCTGGGATTACAGGCATGAGCCACCGGGCCCGGCCCGCCTTTTTACTTTTATTTATTTTATTTATTTATTTTGAGGCTGAGTCTCACTCTGTCACCCAAGCTAGAGTGCAGTGGCATGATCTCGGCTCACCGCAGCCTTGATGTCCCTGCTTCAAGCGATTCTCATGCCTCAGACTCTTAAGTAGCTGGGATTACAGACATGTGCCACCCACACCTGGCTAACTTTTGTATTTTTAGTAGAGACGAGGTTTTACCATGTTGGCCAGGCTGGTTTCAAACTTCTTACCTCAAGTGACCCACCTGCCTTGGCCTTCCAAACTACTGAGATTACAGGTGTGAGCCATCACACCCAACTTAAACTACCCTTTTTACATACTGTAACTTATTTAACCATTTTCTACTGTGGACATTTAGCTCCTTTCCAGTTTTAAGGTAGTATAAATAATATCTACATACAGAATTTTAAATTTTCATGAAATGTATTTTTAAATATTCATGTAACATTAAATGTTAAATAAATTTGCTAATAAATTGAATAACAGTATTTAATAATTCAGACATTTAAAAATAATGAAATTTTTACAAATCAAGTAAATACTGGTGGGGTTTTTTTGTTTTGTTTTGTTTTCATTTTTTTTCTTTAATGCATCTTTCCAGGACAAAAAATAACATCCAAAGATATTTTGGCACTAACAGCGTGATCTGTAGCAAGAAAGTTGAGCAGTCTATTTGAACTGTTGATTCTTCCAAGGAGACCTCAGAGAGCCCAGACAGTGTAAAGGAAAATATGAAAAAAAGGCTTCGTAGACATTATTAAGGGAACGAAAGTTGAATTAAGCACAATTAATGTACAAACGACAAAGCCACTCAACAGGAGACCACTTAAAAACTACAAGTGGCAGGCTTCCAAGAGCTACAGAACATGCTCCAAAGAAGAGAGAAATTTAATTGTGATTTGAATGTTGTCTTTGCAGTCTTACAATAGCAGATGTACAGTGTTTTTTCCAGTTTACTAAAAATAAAATCTTATTCGACATTTAGATGCCACCTGGGACAGCAAGGCCAGGTTCTCGTGGTGTTCCCATAGGGACGGGTGGAGTTCTGTCTTCTCAAATCAAAGTTGCCGATCGTCCTGTGACACAACAAGGTTTGACTGGAATGAAAACTGGGATGAAAGGTACCTATTTTAAGATGAGTATCCACTTGGGTCTGTGTTTTGTAAGAAATAAATAATTGTGAACAATAAAAGAAAAAGAATGTTGAGTATATTTTGTATAGTAAGTATTACAGCACTCTTTTATTAAATCAGAATTATAGCATATAAGAATTATTACATGAAAGTATGGCATGTAATCAGAATTATAGCTTGTAATTGTTATTTAATTCACAAAATTATCGTAAGGTATAGACAACAGAATGAACATGGAAAAGCATTCTGAATTAGCTATATACAGATGTGAGCTGTTTCGATCTTCATTTTTCTGACATGGAGCTGTAGTATGACTTGAAGAACTTTGAAATAATATTCAAGAAAAGTTCAAGATTGAAAATTAGATTTTTAGCATTATGTAGAAATACTTTGAAATAGTATGGATAGTTACTATATCAAAATGATACTTAAAATACTTGTGTATTTATGAGAGTGAGTCAGAAATGTTATTTTTTTTCTAATAATTAGTATCTGTTCTAATACTTATTTAAGGAAATGAGGCTAACACGTAGATTTATATTAAATCTCTCATTATGCTTCTGTATATGTATTTAGAGAAGCATAAGAATACAAATGTATATTATAGTTTAAAATTTAGGTCTGTGGTATATATAAACCAAAGTATGGTAAACGCCTTATTTTTTTTTTCTTTTTAGTATAGGCAGTGGTCAGTAGCCTGTGATGAACTGTTTTAGAGTTTTTTGTTTTCTGTAGTTTTGACAGATGATTTATCAGGAATGAAGATATTCTGCTAGTCCAAAATTAATTATAACATATCATATATACTACTTTCTATAATATAGTATATCATTCCTTTCAAGAAACTTAAATTTTCTCACCTACATTCTAATAACATTTAGATCACTAAATATTAAAAATCAATTGATTGTTTAGAAATGTTTGCTTTGATTATGAGTACCATGAAAAAATAATTCAAAATTACATAGTCACTTAACTTGTCTTTGAAAGTGTATGCACAGAAATATTTATATGTTTAATATTATTTTAAAACATTAGGGTAGAAACATATTAAAATTCTATAGTAAATTATCAATGTTTATTTCTGTATTAATTTATCCTTTAAAACAGAACCAATATAATTTACGATTGTTAGTTTCTACCAGTATACGTCAAAGCCTTTTATGAGAGAATTCTGAACATTACCACAACACGCAGCTATCCGCTGTGAATTTCATTCTTACCTTCTCTGATGCCCCACTTCCCAGTATAACATATTACCTCTACTACTCAGCATAAACCTTTTAGTAAATACACCTAGTCTTCTCATACTTTGCAGGGCACTTTTCATCTCTTACCAGGTTTAAGACATTTAACCTAGGAATACTTTCTTAGTCCTACTGAAATGTAGGACCATTTCTAAAAAAGTCTCTGAGACAAGTTGTAAAAAATCAGAATCATTTAATCACATTGAGGAATGTCTGCAATGTCTAATATGACAGCCAGCAGTCAGAAATAGCTATTTAAATTTAAATCAGTTCCCCAATAGCACCAGCCAAATTTTAAGTGCTCTATAGTCCCACTGCCCACTTTATTGGACAGAATAATAAATAAATATTCTAGGTATTTATTATTATAAAATACCTAGAATATTTCTGTCACTGCAGAGTTACTTTGGACAGCTCTGTTCTGAATTCCCTTAGACTCAGTTTTCATTCCATCAGCCTGTTCTGTAGAGTCTACTGTCTTAACAGCCCCACTTCTAGCCCCATCCTTGTAGTTTTAATTGAAGCTTCCCCTGTGTCATGGTTCTAAGATACTAGTTTTCTTTTCTGTTTGAGTGATTCTTCTTGATTCATTGGGGCATTCATGAAGACTGTCTTTAGAATTGTGGAGTGTAATTCTGGTTATGTTTTGGACTTGCTATTTTGTTGGCATTTCAAAACTGAACACTAACATTTAAAACATTTTTTTTTAGGTCCCCAGAGGCAAATTTTAGACAAGTCTTACTATCTTGGGCTTCTTAGGTATGTTAAACATGTCTTTACATCTGTATGTTTTACTTGAAACATTGTGAACATTCTGTCAAAATAGAGTATATAACTTTAATATGAAATTTTAGCTACGGTACTTATTAGGATAATTAGGTGTCTATTGATTTCTAAGAATTATTTTGTATTCCAACAATTTCTGGTTAATTTGGCTATGCTGTAAAATAAATGTGATAGTATAATTAGGCTGAGATTTATAATGTTATGAATTTGCATGTATAGGATGAGTTTGTTTGTGCTGCTATAATAAAATACCTGAGATTGGGTAATTTATAAGTCATAGAAATTTATTTCTTACCGTCTGGAGTCTGGGAAGTCCAAGATCAAGGTGCCAGCAGTTTCAGTGTCCTCGTGGCAGAAGAGTGGAAGGGCAAAAGGTGCCTAGCTACTTCAACCCTTTTTTTTTTTTTTTTTGAGGTGGAGTTTCGCTCTTGTGACCAAGGTCGGAGTGCAATGGCGCGATCTCGAATCACTGCAACCTCCACCTCCTGGGTTCAGGCAATTCTCCCGCCTCAGCCTCCCGAGTAGCTGGGATTACAGGCACGCGCCACCATGCCCAGCTAATTTTTTGTATTTTTAGTAGAGACGGGGTTTCACCATGTTGACCAGGATGGTCTCGATCTCTTGACCTCGTGATCCACCCGCCTCAGCCTCCCAAAGTGCTGGGATTACAGGCGTGAGCCACCGCGCCCGGCCGCTACTTCAACCCTTTTGTAAGTCACTAATTCCATCCATGAAGGCAGAGCCTTCATGGCCTGATTATGTCCTAAAGTTTCTACGTCTTAATACTATTGCATTAGAGATTAAGTTTTGATATGAATTTTGGAGGTACTCAAATGTTCAAACCATAGCATACTTGTAAAGTAAATTAAATTTGTAGTTTAAAGACAGAGTCTCAGTCTGTTGCCCAGGCTGGAGTGCAGTGGCATGACCACAGCTCACTGCAACCTTGAACTTCTCAGTTCGAGTGATCTTCCTGCGCTAGCTTCCCAAAGTGCTGGGATTATGGGATTATAGGCATGAACTACCAGCACACCTGACCTCATAGCTTTTTTTTTTTTTGAGACAAAGTCTCACTCTGTTGCCCAGGCTAGAGTGCAATGGTGTGTGATTTTGGCTCACTGCAACCTCCACCTCCTAGGTTCAAGGGCTTCTCCTGCCTCAGCCTCCCAAGTAGCTGAGATGACAGGCATGTACCACCATTCCCAGCTAATTTTTTTTGTATTTTTAGTAGAGATGGGGTTTTACCATGTTGGCCAGGCTGATCTTGAACTCCTGACCTTGTGATCTGCCAGCCTTAGCCTCCCAAAGTGCTAGGATTACAGACATAAGCCACCATGCCAGGCCTCCATGCAGAGTTTTATATAAGTAGGTATTTGGTCAATTGCTACGAATGTGGCCTAATTTTAATTAATTCATACCCCTTTTTTTTTGAGACAGAGTTTTGCTCTTGTCTCAGGCTGGAGTGCAATGATGGGATCTCACCTCACTGCAACCTCCACCCCACAGTTTCAAATGATTCTCCTGCCTCAGCCTCATGCCTACAATCTGTGAGTAACTGGCATTACAGGTGCCTCCCACCATGCCTGGCTAATTTTTGTATTTTTGTAGAGATGGAGTTTCACCGCGTTGGCCAGGCTAGTCTCAAAGTCCTTGACCTCAGGTGATCCACCTGCCTAGGCCTTCCAAAGCGCTGGGATTAGAGGCGTGAGCCACTGCACTCGACCTCATAAATTTTTGTTATGTGTCTCCAGGATGCAACTCTAAATCAACAACTTTTTCTTAATCTTAGCATTTTCTCTGCTTATGTGTTCTACTGTCCTATCTCCATCTTTCCATTTTACTTTATTTTCTTCTTGGCACATTATTTGTATCTTCTTTCTCTTTATTTCTCTTTTATTTAATCCACCCTTCCATTATGCCCTGAAAGCCCTGCTACATTTTCTTCTTCTTCTTTTTTTTTGAGATGGAGTCTTGCTCTGTTGCCAGGCTGGAGTGCAGTGGAACAGTCTTGGCTCACTGCAACCTCTGCCTCCTGGGTTCAAGTGATTCCCTTGCCTCAGCCTTCCAAGTAGCTGGGATTACAGGCGCTTGCCACCACACCCAGCTAATTTTTGTATTTTTAGTAGAAATGGGGGTTTTCCCATGTTGGTCAGGATGGTCTCAATTTCCTGACCTCATGATTCGCCCACCTTGGCCTCCCAAAGTGCTGGGATTACAGGTGTGAGCCACTGTGCCCAGTTGCCAGGATCCTTTTGATTTTCAAACTCCTAGAAGGCGATAAAGAAAAGTACAGTTTTCCTTCATCTGTTTTCAAAGCTTAGTAAGAAAGACAGTAAGGCCATCACTTGTTTAGTATCTCTGATATTGAGCCACTTTTTAATCAAAAGAAGGAAAGGAAATATAGTTATTCCTAATGATTATATTGCCTTTCTTCTCCAGGATTTGTGCTTCCACATCAAAGAATAGTTCTAGTTGTTGGTGTAATTGTCTGGCTCTAGCGCAGTGGTTCTCACCTTGTGGTGATTTTGCCCCCCAAGGAAGATTTGGCAATTTCTATGCATGTTTCTGGTTGTCATAAATGAGGTTAGAGGAAGTGCTACTGATATTCAGATCCAGGATGCTGGTAAACATTCTACAGTGTACAAAATACCTCTCAACACGAAATACTAATCACCGAACAAAATGTCATTAGTGCTACTGTTGAGAAACTGTTCTCTAGAGGGTAGCAAAAGCTGTGATGATAAGTTAGGCACCTAAATCTGCCTATGGCTTGTACTAGTTTGACCAGGCTTTCATTCTGGTTCTATTTCATCTTTGGTTATCAATCTATGTCAGTTTCTGATCAGTTGAGTAGAATAGGATGAGATATACCTCATTTTTATTTTTGTTTGTTTTTTTTTTTCTTTTTTTTTTTTTTTTGCCAATCATTGAGAGGTTGTAAGGTTGCTGAGGTTGGTTGGCCTTGAACTCTTGGCCTCGCCTTCGCAAGCGCCACGACATCCGGCCGGAGCCACTTTGGGCCCCTCATTTTTATTTTTTTTTGAGATGGAGTCTCACTCTGTCTCCCAGGCAGTTTGGAGTGTAGTGGCACGATCTTGGCTCACTGGAACCTCCACCCCCCAGGTTCAAGCTGTTCTCCTGCCTCAGCCTCCATAGTAGCTGGGACTACAGGCATGCACCACCACACCTGGCTAATTTTTGTATTTTGAGTAGGGACAGGGTTTCACCACCTTGGCAAGGCTGGTCTTGAACTCCTGACCTCACGTGATCTGCCTACCTTGGCCTCCCCAAAGTACTGGGATTCTAGGCATAAGCCACCATACCAAGCCAGGATATACCTCATTCTTAATGAAATAAGCCACCTAGGCCAGGGACGCACGCCTGTGGTCCCAGCTACTCGGGAGGCTGAGGCAGGAGAATTGCCTGAGCCTGGGAGGTGGAGGTTGCAGTGAGCCGAGATCGCGCCACTGCACTCCAGCCTGGCGCCTGGTGACAGAGCAAGATTCTGTCTCAAAAAAAAAAGAAAGAAAGAAACCACCTGAACTTTTTGCATTCTTTAGTGAACTTCACAAAACTGTTTACATTATTGTTATATATTAATGAAAAGTTTAAATTTGGCTTAATTAGAGTTTTCTGGATTAGAAGCATTGCTGACATTCTTATTTCTTTTCAAATAGAAGTAAAATAAGTGAACTTACTACTGAAGTTAATAGACTTCAGAAGGAAATAGAAATGTACAATCAAGAGAATTCAGTATATTTGTCATATGAAAAGAGGTGAGTAATAAGTATTTAGTATTAATTCAGTATTTTGTACTTAGAATACTAAACTTGAAGTTATCCATATTGTTTGTAATATTCATTTCCTTATTTGTATATATTTATGAATGTATTTATTGTATGCTTGCAGGGCCGAGACTTTAGCTGTCGAAATAAAAGAGTTTCAAGGACAGCTAGCAGACTACAACATGGTATTGTATCTTTTCTTAGAGAATTTACTGTGAATATTTTCGTTAGTTTTTACTACTGCTTTAAAAATACATTTTTTTAGTAGGCAAAGGACATGCACAGATACTTTTTGAAAGAAGACAAACATGCAGCCGATAAGTATATGAAAAGAAGCTCATCATCACTGATTATTAGAGAAATGCAAATGAGAACCATAATATACCATCTCACACCAGTCAGAATGGCTACTACTAAAAAGTCAGAAATAACAGATGCTGGTGAAGTTGCAGAGAAAAGGGAATGCTTATACACTGTTGGTAGGAGTGTAAAGTAGTTCAAACACTGTGAAAGCAGTGTGGCAATCCTCAAAAAGGTGAAAACAGAACTACCATTCAACCCGTCAATTCCATTACTGGGTGTATACCCAAAGGAATATAAATCATTCTACCATAAAGACACATGCACACGTGTGTTTGTTGGTGCACTGTTTACAGTAGATTCCAATCAGTGTAAATGCCAGTCAATGGCAAACTGGATAAAGAAAATGTGGTAAATATATACTATGAAATACTATGTAGTCATAAAAAAGAACAAGATCATGTTCTTTGCAGGAACATGGTTGGAGCTGGAGGCCGTTATTCTTAGCAAACTAACACAGGAACAGAAAACCAAATACTGAATGTTCTCACTTATAAGTGGGAGTTAAATGATAAGAACACATAGATGGGAAAAACACAGGGAAAGGATCAGAAAAAGTAACTATTGGGTACTAGCTTAGTACCTGGGTGACAAAATAATCTGCACAACAAACCCTCATATCATCCCCACGTTGACAGTTTACCTGTACAACAAACCTGCACATGTACCCCTGAACCTAAAATAAAAATTTTTTAAATTTAAAAACCAAAACATTTGATGAAAAAATATAGTTAATTATTTAAAATATCAAATAATACATGAATACATACTTACTGTGAAAGATGAAACCATAAAAAGTACAACAAAGTGTCCCTTTATTTTCTGCTTCATTTCCCTCCCTAGAAATAACTTAGCTTAACAGATTAGTATATATTCTTCCAATGTTTTTTGTAAAATATATTTACTGACACATACACAAATGCACACATGCTTTTCTCTCTAAAAAATATTAAAGTAATGATTTAAATAATTTTAAAAGTAGCTAAAATTCATTAAATCC
The DNA here is from genome assembly GCA_031835075.1 of Saguinus oedipus. Taxonomy (NCBI): domain Eukaryota; kingdom Metazoa; phylum Chordata; class Mammalia; order Primates; family Cebidae; genus Saguinus; species Saguinus oedipus. The sequence goes on from CM063169.1 coordinate 139,331,519, forward strand.
ATGAATCCTATCAATGATTCTATCGATGATCATTGCTTTAAAAACACATTTCAACTTTATGGAGTGTTGTCATCTTCAAAATTTTAAAATTTAATTATTTAACATACAAATTGCCACCACCTGTATGTTTTACTCTAAATATTGTGTATATTTTGTCAAAATAGAGTATATAACATAAATATAGTTCCACCAAAGATGCTTCTACCTGTGGACTTTCAGAAGACACAATCCCCTTGGCAGTGTTGATAACTGCTCAATCCTTGGGTGATATTGGCTCCATGAAAATTTCTAGTGTCAGACTTTTTTTCTTCTAACTCTCTCAGTGCTTTAGGCAGCAGTAGTGTCTGGATTTAATGAAAGAGACAAATTTTTGTCTTACCACCCTTATTAAGAAATAATGTTATAAGAAATAAACATTCTATTATAATGGTTAGGACAAGTTGTGACATACCTACTTGATATTGTTACCTTGTGTTTATCAGTGAAATTTTGCTGATTATAGTATAACTTTTTGTTGTTATTGGTGGTGGTGGTGGGTTTTTTGTTCGTTTTTGTTTTGTTTTGCTTCTGTTTTCTGTTTTTTTGAGACAGAATCTCACTCGGTTGCTCGAGCTGGAATGCAGTGGCTCGGTCATGGCTCTCTGCATTCTAGACCTTCTGAGCTCAATTGATTCTCCCACCTCAGCCTCCCAAGTAGCTGAATGTATAGACACATGCCATCACACTGGACTAATTTTTTTGTATTTTTTGTTGAGATGAGGTTTGGCCATGTTGCCTGTACTGGTCTCAAACTCCTAGGCTCCAGCAATCTAGGGGGTATGCACATGTACCTTTGAATCTAAAATAAAATAACAGCACGTATCTTTATGGCAGAATGATTTATATTCCTTTGGGTATACACCCAGTAATGGGATTGATGGGTTGAATGGTAGTTCTGTTTTCAGCTTTTTGAGGAATCGCCACACTGCTTTCACAGTGTTTGAACTGATTTATACTCCTATCACCTTGGCCTCCCAAAGAGCTGGGATTACAGGCATAAGCCATTGTGCCTGGGCTGTTTTTATTTTTAAATTAAAAAAAATTTTTTTAGATGCAGGGTCTTGCTCTGTTACTCTGGCTGGAGTACAGTAGCATGATTGTAGTTCACTGCAACCTCAAACTCCTGGGCACAAGTGATCTTCCTGTATCAGTCTCCCAAGTAGCTGGGACTACAGGTGTGTGCCACCATCCCTGACTAATTTTTAAATTTTCTGGAGAGATGGGGCCTTGCTATGTTTCCCAGGATTATCTTGAACTCCTGGGCTCAAGTGATCCTCCTGCTTTCAGCTTCCCAAAGTGCTGAGATTATAAGCATGAGCCATTGCACCCAGCACTCTTATAATTCTTAAATTCCCTGGACTACACAATTCATAACAAACATTTTGTAGAGCCCATTATTCAGTGGGATTTTCTTTAGTAAATGAGGTTCTGCTTTAAATATGAGAAAAATAGTTTTTATAAGGTATGAAATGACGTTAGATGAAAGGGAATTTTAGTTACGCTAGAACACATTAGGCGTATTACTTCACATAAAATACTAGCATGGTCCAGGCACGGTGGCTCATGCCTGTAATGCCAGAACTTTGGGAGACTGAGGTGGGCAGATCACCTGAGGTCAGGAGTTTGAGACCAGACTGACCAACATAGAGAAACCCCGTCTCTACTAAAAATACAAAAAATTAGCTGAGCGTGGTGGCGCATGCCTGTAATCCCAGCTACTTGGGAGGCTGAGGTAGGAGTATTGCTTGAACACGGTTAGTGGAGGTTGTGGTGAGCTGAGATTACACCATTGCACTCCAGCCTGGGCAACAAGAGCAAAATTCTATCTCAAAAAAAAAAAAACTAACATGTAAAAATACGCTATTTATAGATTTAATGAGCTAATACACGATACAGAGCAGTTAGCTGGGTATCTGACATATAGTTAGCACTCAACAAATATTAGGTCTTCTTAGCACTTACTTATGTCATGAGTGAAAAATGTGATATATGTCATACCCAAATAGTTTGCTTTTAGTAGACCTCTGTTCACATTCTGACTCTATCACTTGCTAAATTTCTTTATCCGTAAAATGTGTACAGTCATATCTACTTCATAGAGTGATTGTAAAAATTAAGTGAGTTAATACATATGGAATAGTGTTTGAACTAGGTAAATACCCTATGTTGGCGACTGATATCCTTGCCTAACTTTTTGAAGTAGGCTTACTGCTGTTCTATCTGTATAAGCCCTGTTGATAATTTAAAAAATTTTTTTACATTTTTACTAGTGTAAATTTGTAAATCTGCTAACATTCTTCTCTCCTTGGGGGCATTGGCAAGGGAAGAGAGAGTGATAGATCTTTCCAAAACTTTCGTCTTTTCCAGACCCTTATTTGTAAGCTCAGCCATCTTTTCAGAGCAGGCAAAGGTCTACAAGGTATGAATTGCAGGAGGAGTAGTTCATTACTGTTCATTTATCCATGTTAAAAATGTAGTTTATTTTTTGGCCAGGTACGTAATATATGCTTACTTAGGTAGCTGAATATTTGTTTTTAATCTTAAAACAGAAAATATTTAAAAGTATTAATACTTAAGTTACTACTCATTTGTAAGACTGAATGCCTGAATTATTTATAGAGAACATGTAAAGATTAACAGAATGGTGTTTTTTGCATTTTTGTTTTTAGTTGGTAGATAAACTTAATACCAACACTGAAATGGAAGAAGTAATGAATGATTACAATATGGTAAGAACATTTATAAATACAAGCAAATTTATCTATATAAGTCTTATCCTACAAAACAAAGCATTTATATCTAGAAATGGTTTGATGAAACTTTAAGTGCTATAGAGATGAATATTACTCTGATTGTAAATACCGCTATTATGTATTTGTTGAGCTGCCTTAGTTGCTCTTTTAAATTTTCTTCCTGTTGGTTGGCTTTCCTAAGTGGATGTTTAGTGTCTGTCTACTGTGTTTGAACTGGCGTCACATGCAACATTAATTAGGGAGTGCCATCTACATTTTTATATATATATATATTAGTTTATGATATTTCTGGCTTAGTTTATGCACAAATGTTGCTGAATACTCAATGGTGACAAATGATAACTTTATATAGTTTTTGTAACCAATGGAGAAAAATAAATAGATATGACTCCAGACATAATATTAATGTTTGATTGGTAAATGAGAATTTGTGTTTAACATGGACATAACACTGGGAACTCCAAAAAGGGGGATGGCAGGAGGGCAATGAGGGTGGAAAAATTACTTCGTGGATACAGTGTTCACTATTAGGGTGATGGGATGGATTCACTAGAGCCCAAACCTCACCATTATTTAATATCTCCATGGAACAAACCTGCACATGTACCCTTGAATCTAAAATAAAATAACAACAAATTTGTGTTCAAAATGCCGAGATTAATTATTTTGTAGAAAACAATAAAAGTGTTAATAGCTAGCTTATATTGATTATAAGCATTAACAACATATAATGTATAATTTATATCATTTATAATATATTTACACAAAGACTATTCTATGAAGACATAGAATTTATAAAATGACTCTTCTAAATTTGAGGTTCTAAAACCATGAGAATTTAGTTACTTTTAGCTTTACAACACAGGAGAATTCACTAATTAAGAATTGTATTTCAATGCCAGATGTGAAAAGTAAAAACCTGATGTGTTTTGTCAGTTGGTTGGGATGGGGGTCCATTTTCTAGGCTGCGTATGCACAGTTAGAATTAATTAGGCATACTCAGATAATATCCTGAATGGTTCAGGAATAAAACTTGTAGTGGTTCTAAATTTAACATACTACTAATCAAATATTTATATAACACTCCATACATTCTTTAAATGCTGTTTACATAAATTTACTTGAATTATTTGACAGATCACTGAAGAACAATGAATATTTTTGGTATGAAATTACAATGCTTCTTAAAAAGACTTTAAAAAAATCTGGTATTGTTTGTTAAATGAGACAATTACTTTTTTTCTTAAACCTTGTATGTGACACTAGGATGATTATAATAATTTCTTATTTAGTTTATAACCAAAATAACCTACAAAAAATTTTGGTTTGATTTTTATTTGTTACTAACTTATGTGTTAACTGTTTATTCAGCTTAAAGCTCAAAATGATCGAGAAACACAAAGTATGGATGTCATATTTACTGAAAGACAAGCGTAAGTATAGCTAATTTAAAACTCAGATTCATAAGTGAGCTTCATCAGGTGGTTTAAATTGTGATTCATTTATTTCCTTGTAAATTTTCTTAGCAATTTCCCTGTTGCCTTTTTCATTTAAAAATATTTACAACACAAATTTTGTTGCTTATACATCTGTTATCTTCACTTACCGTTAAATGGCTAAATTCTGTATAAAGAATATTACTAAATAGTTTACATAAATAGGATTATACTGCTAGGAGCTGAAAACTTCCAATGAATAAGAACATCTTTATATCTAGTATTTTAAGTTCTAACCTAGGTTTTTAACTAATTTTAATTGTGGTTTCAGGCCCAGTCTAGTAAAAGACACACTATTCGTTAGGAAGGTATTTACATTATTTCATTAGCATGGATATTTAATAGTTATATTAGCAATCTACATCATATACATAGATTATATGTGTATCTTTATATCCTGTGTAAAGAATAAATACCAACTAACACTGGAAATAAAGTAATTGTGGCAGTGGGAGTAATGCCTACAAAGATAGTAATAGGTATGATGTAGTTAACTTCTTCATGTGTTTTGTCAGTTGTTTGGGATGGGTCCATATCCTACCCTGGGTATGCACAGGTTGAGTTAACTAGACATTCTCAGATAAAATCCTGAATGATTCAATAATAAAACTTGTGTTGGTTCTAAGTTGGTTCTAAGGTCAAAAAGTTGATGAAGAATAAATAATTTAGAACCAACACAGATTTTATTCTTGAATTATTTATTCTAAGGCAACGCAAACACAGACAATGAGCTATGTTGTGTAAATACACATACAAGCACATTTTCTCCCAGAAATTTATTAATACTAGTCTCTTTGAGAGCAAGGACAGTAATAAACCCAAATCACTATATTCCATTACCAAAATTCAGTAACACCAAATACACTCGCTTGTTACCTCTGCATAAAACAGTAAATGTTTGATGATGAATAGATGTTAAAATACACTGAAAAAACATTTGAAAGATAAATGTAATTCTTCTGTTGATTAAAAACAGGAATCTCTTTCCCCCCACCTTTTTTTTTTTTTTAAAGAGAGTCTTTCTCTGTTGCCCATGCTGAATTGTAATGGCATGCTTATGGCTCACTGCAGATTTGAATTCCTGGTTCAAGGGATCTTGCCTCAGCCTTCCAAGTAGTTGAGACTACAGGTGCATGCCACCATGCCCAGCTAACTTTTTGTTTCTTGTGGAAAAGAGGTCTTGTTACATTGCCCATGCTAGTCTCAAATTCTGGTCTCAAGCAGTCCTCCTACAGTGGGCTTCTCAAGTGTTGGGATTACAGGCGTGAGCCATTGTTATCTGGCCACCATCTGTCATTTGATGCTGCTTTCTAAGACGTAAAATGACGTCTTAGAAACTCAAAATACTAGCAGTCCTTTTCCTTTTACGAGGAAAATTTTGTTCACAGTAATCAAGCTCTAACTTGAAAATGTTTTTCTTTTTTTGGTTATCCTGATTTTAATCCATTTAGCAAATATTTATCATTTACTGTATATAAGATATTCTCTTAGGTACTTTAAAGAATAAGAAATATATAAGCCATAATCCCCTGAAGACCTTAAAGAGTTTAGAACATTTAAGTTCTCATTTATTTAATCATTTATCTCCATATTATATAATACCTAGTTCAGGTTTTAAATATTATATTTAAATATTTTGCAGACATTTCATCTAAACACATAATTTCAGGAACAAAAGTTTAAGAATGTCATAGATTTTTATGTCTTTTTGATTTTTTTGATTAAGGAAAATGTTCAAATATGGTAATTTGTTCTAAAGATATGTCCACATCGTTTAAAAACTATATCTGCAATTTGTAATTGAGGCTGAATGAAATTGGTTCTCCTGTCTATTTTAAGCAGAAATTGAAATTAAGCACAAAAATTGGCTAGGCTCAGTGGCTCATGCTTGTAATCCCAGCACATTGGGAGGCTGAGGCGGGTGGATCACCTGAGGTCAGGAGTTCAACACCAGCCTGACCAACATGGCAAAACCCTATGTCTACTAAAAATACAAAAAGTGGCTAGGTGAGGTGGCAGATGCTTATAATCCCAGCTTCTCAGAAGGCTGAGACACGAGAATCACTTGAACCTGGGAGGCGGAGGTTGCAGTGAGCTGAGATTGCGCCACTGCGCTCCAGCCTAGGCGACAGAGCAAGACTCTGTCTCAAAAAAAAAAGAACAAAAATTATGGTTAGAAGTTTACTTTTATACAGAGCAGGAGAATAGATTTACTTCTTGTGTTAATCAGATGGCCAGCATCTCCGTAACACAAAGATCTATCTTGCCTCTACATGTTCAGAGCGACCAAGAAATGCCATACCTTGAGAAGGCAGTTGTAAAAAGCTTCCGTTTTCATTCTCTTTTGGTACAATCATTTAGTGTGGTGTGACCATCTGGTTTATTATGGAAAACTTGTCCATAAAAAGTTGGGAAAACAGCCTCAGTATATTACTACAACAATATGTAAGACACCTGGCTTTAATTCAGTTTCACAGGCTTGTTTGAACTAGTGATTCTCTTCTAATTCTACATTTTCTAGTTTGGTATTAATCAAGATTAGTTGTCCTATAAAAATATATGTAAACATAGTTTTATACCCATTTATTTTTCTTCATTTGGTTAGATATTATTGAATACCCCATATTCAATAGAGGCCCTTGAATATAAAAGCTTAAGTGTAATCTTTGCTCCTCTGTAATTATATTTCATTTTGCTACATTTCTAAAATATTAATATTTGCATCTTATAATTAGGAAATATTTTGGGAGAATTATACATTATTTAGAAAAAATGTATTTTATGTTTCTATAATCTCATTCTTATAATTGAGATTTAAAACGAAGCATAATTGATATATAAAGAAATATTAGTCATAATATACTTACATCCTTTGTTGAAGACATGTTTCTATAAACACAAGTAAATATGTATCATAAATTAGTAAGTTCTTCTATTTTACAGGTATATCATCCTAAATAGTTTTTATTTTCTCTCAGTAGACATTTGTACTGAATTTACGATTTGTGTAACTCTTTAAATAACTATTCTGTAGATTATGACATAAATCTATTTTATTTTAGTCTCTTTTTGCTAAGGAATTGTCAAGTACATACAAATTTTTAAAACTTTATTAGAGAGAAATTTGAATATACACAGAAATAACATATTATACCCTTATGTACGGAGCTTCCTGCTCCATCAGCTCATATTTAACCTTGCTCCGTCCATGCCTGTAGCCACTGTTCCATTCCATGTGTTATAATGAAGAAAATACTAGAAATATAATTTCACCCATAAATGTATTTCAGTGTTTCAGAGATATACTTATTTCTAAAAGACACAAATTCTTAATTTCCCTGCATATGAAGGTAAAATTACAGATTGTGCTACAGTTTTTAATGCCACTGTTTGCATTGATAAATTACTAAATTCTGATTGTAGCCAATTGATTATAAGGAATTGGCAAATAATTCACTTTAGACCCTTCCTATTGCGGTCTGTAGGCCAGTGTTTTCCAAAGTATGTTCTTTGGATTGTTATGGAACTATGAGCTCTTAGTAGTATAAATCAAAGAATGGGTTTTGTTGTCAAGTAAGTTTGAGAAATTTTTAATACTTTGCTCTTGAATAATCAGAGGGCAGTTTGGCCTAGTAAAGTCTTGCATAAATCCTGTGGTAAAGAATCTTGTTTCACTTCGTTTAAACCTAGTTTTTTATATAGCAATTTGACCAGATACCCTTTTCTTTCTTTTTTCTTTTTTTTTTTTTTTTTTTCCTGTGACGGAGTTTCGCTCTTGTTACCCAGGCCAGAGTGCAATGGCGCGATCTCGGCTCACCTCAACCTCTGCCTCCTGGGTTCAAGCAATTCTCCTGCCTCAGCCTCCCAAGTAGCTGGGACTACAGGCATGCGCCACCATGCCCAGCTAATTTTTGTATTTTTAGTAGAGACGGGGTTTCATCATGTTGACCAGGATGGTCTCGATCTCTTGACCTTGTGATCCACCCACCTCGGCCTCCCAAAGTGCTGGGATTATAGGTGTGAGCGACCGCGCCCGGCCTCAGATACCCTTTTCTTCTGTAAATACTTGTGAATGTCTCTCTGGAAATTCGTATTCTAGGAAAACAATTTGGGAAACATTGCTATCTTTACCAAATAGATAGAAACAGCTGTCCATGGACGAACTGAAGATTCCTCAGTCCCAGCACAGACCAGTTGAAAAAAAGATTCATACATAATTATAATGTCCACTTTGGAAGCCACTATGATGTTAAACTATAGTGATACTGCATTATGGTGACAGCCTTTCTTCATAACCAGAATCAATAGTGAGTTATTAGGGATATGTCTGAACATTGTCCTTGTGGTTTAAATTGCTTTGAAATTTTAAGGAAATTTATTGTGCTAATTCAGGAAGCATTTCAAAAAAACATTTTCCAACCTGTGAATTTATTCTGTGAGCATAAAATCAATCTTAGTGTATTATTTAAGCCGTCTCTGTTCTTCACTTTGACTTACCGTATATTAATAAATCCCAAACTTTTATTTCTTTACTGATTGAAACCTTAGTATAATTTAATACATATTATGTCAAATATCTGTGTTAACATGAGAATCCATTCATTTTAATTAATGAATAATTTACTTTAAGCCTTTTTTTGAGAGGGAGTCTTGCTCTGACACTGGGCTGGAGTGCAGTGGTGCAATCTCAGCTCACTGCAACCTCCACCGCCCGGTACAAGTGATTCTTCTGCCTCAGCCTTTTGAGTAGCTGGGACTACAAGCACCCACAACCAGGCCCACATAATTTTTGTATTTTTTAGTAGAGACGGGGTTTCACCATGTTGGTCAGGGTGCTTTCAATCTTTTGACCTCAGCCTCCCAAAGTGCTGTGATTACAGGCGTGAGCTACCACACCCTGCCTACTTTAGGCCTTTTTACTAGTCTATATGGTTACCTGAATACTGTTAAGAATAGTTGTGCTAGTATTGTAGACTAACTATGTAACTGTCAGCTACCAAGGAGTGTCAGTTATTGTATTTGAACCTGCTTGTTCAATACAATGCAGATAACATAATTTTATGATACTCATGTATGTCATAATTAATATGAATGTCTGCTAACTATATTTTGGTATGCCACATAGTAAAATCCCCATATCTAAACTGTGAGTGAGCTTATAACTTTGTTTTAAAAAGCAAACTTTGAAAAAAAAATTAATTTTCTTCACATAATTCATGGACATCTATATATTTGTCTTCAATAAATCCATCATCATCTATCACAAATGAATGTAATTGTTCAAATATTACTGTAGTTTCTTCAGAGTTTGTTTCTGGTATCTGGGAAAGAGGGCTCGGATTTCCAGTAAAACCATCTTCATAGGTTTCTGCTTCATGCTCTTCCAGGCGATGATGATTATAACTAAGCAGAATATTGTACCATATAGGGCATTTGATAGCAATAAAAATGAGAAGTGAAGTCATCAGTACAGTGACAACAACACCAACAAGAAAAGCCCAACTTTTTCCAAGAGGTTCATGTTCTTTAATGGAATACAGAGAAGAGAGAGAAAGAAAATTTGTTAAGTTGTCAAAATAATCATAATCATATATTAATTATCGTCAATATTTGTATTAGAAATAAACATACATTGTAGTTTTCTTTAGACAAATTTTGTATGATGAAAGAATTCCCTTTTTTTTAAAATAGCTGTCTTTGCAATTTTGTTACCTTTTTACCTAAGACCACATTGATTTATACTCATTAGGATTTGTGATTAGACTAGTTAAAACAAAGGCTCAGAGAAGTTAAATAATTTGCACAATGGTGTTTAGCTTGTAACTAGCAGAGCCTAATTTGGAAGACCAATATTTTATAAATCTTTAGTTGAGATGAGAAATTGTTCTACATTTTTTATAGAAATTTAAAATAAAGATAGCTATCTCAGTTTATTTAGTATGATACATTTAGCAGTGTTAATATTCAGAATCAGCATACATTACCTGAATTTCTTGTTAAGTTGTTCAAAGAGCTATTAAATGTTGAATTGCTGATGGGCTGAAAATGAATATAAAGATCTTCAGTGATAAGTGAAGAAAATTTCGAGTAGCATTCAGCCGTATGAGGTACTGTCTTGATATTGTAGCTCTTCAGGCTGTTGGGGTAGCTACACATGGTGATGTTCTCATTTTCTAGTAAACCGGAAAGAATAAGATTTATTGTAGAAAAAAATAATAGTTAATAACATTTTATAATTATTTTATCTGGAATTTTTGACATATATGTCATTCTTAAAGGCATTATAAGAAAGAAATTCCTGTTGTATTTGTCTAGCAACACAATGAAAGAATGATACACATTTCTGTTTATTACGTTATTTTATGAATACGGCCTAAATGTAGTATCGGTTATTATTTAGTTTGTGTTAGTATTGATTTTATTATTAATATAGTGGTTATAATCTGGATCTCAGGCACACATAGGTTTACAGTTAAAATAGGCCACTTGTTTTCACTTAGTCTAGGAAGTACTTTAAAAAATTAGTCTTACATACTGACTTGGCTAACAATACATGAAGTAACATTATCATCTCATGTATATAGAACATTTAAATTTCTTAATTTTTCCCCCTGGTATTGGAGAAGGAGAGCATCTATGCAGCAGTTACTTTTTAGTGTTTCTTCCTGTTTTGCTTAAACACAATGGCTTCCTTTTCTTTTCTTTCTTTTTCTTATTTTTTAAGATGGAGTCTCACTCTTTCCCAGGCTGGAGTGCAATGGCATGATTTCGCCTCACTGCAACCTCCGCCTCCTGGGTTCAAGCAATTCTCCTGCCTCAGCCTTCTGAGTAGCTGGGACTACAGGCATGCGCTACCACACCCAGCTAATTTTTGTATTTTTAGTGGAGACAAGGTTTCACCATGTTGGCCAGGCTGTCTCGAACTCCTGACCTCAGGTGATCCACCCACCTTGGCTTTCCAAAGTGCTACAATTACAGGCATGAGCCACTGCGCCTGGCTGTTTCCTTTTCTTTAAAATATGATATGAGAGATTTTTCTGTGGTGAAACATTGAATTAATCACATTTTGGTTTTGCTTAATTAAAATTATGATAGCTTACCTAATGTCACATTTGATGTGTTCAACCAGTTCTGTAAATTAAATAGACTACAAGAGCAGTTCCATAGGTTTCCATATAAAGTTATTAATTCCAGATGAAATAGTGGTGGTACCTCCAAGTAGCTTATCAAATTGCCTTGCAGATTCAGTAGTTTTAGGTTTCTCAGAGGCACAAATATATCAGCATTCAGTTGTTCTATTTTGTTATGGCAAAGATATAACTGTGTTAGTTTATTTAAGCCTAAAAATGCGCCCTGTTGAATTACATATATGGAGTTTCTACAGATATTTAAAATTTCTAGATTAGAGAGGTTACAAAAACTGTTATTATATAAGATAGTAACATTGTTCTCAATCAAATAGAGCTCTGTGAGTAAAAAGTATGTTTGTATAACTCGTGTGTCTGTAACATTAAGAGTAATTTGGTTATAACTGAGATCAAGTATAGTAACATCTTTCTTGATATCTGCTGGAATCAAGGAATAATTCTTTTCGGTGAAATTATATTGAACTTCCTAAAAAAAAGAAAAAAAGAAATGCATTAATTAGAAAAAGTATTAATAGAATTTCCCTCAGATTTCATATTTAAGCACTTAGACATTAGAAGGAAATTGTTTTGGGAAAAAAAACTGCTATCTAATCTTTTGGTGTTGTAGTAGAGCACATCTTTTTCTTTCTTTATTGGGATGAAATACTAAAACCTCAGGACATCCTGATACATAAAATTGAGGAAAGAGATTCCAATTTTTTATACAGATATTTTCCAGCTGTTATTATAAAATCATTACAGAAAGTAATAATATTGGTATATTCCCATTTATATATGTGGAAATATATGGTCAATATTAATTCTGTTAACATTTAATATTTCAGTGTGCATGATTGCTTTTTTTTTCTTTTTTTTGAGATGGAGTTTCGCTCTTGTTACCCAGGCTGGAGTGCAATGGCGCGATCTCGGCTTGCCGCAACCTCCGCCTCCTGGGTTCAGGCAAGTCTCCTGCCTCAGCCTCCTGAGTAGCTGGGATTACAGGCACGTGCCACCATGCCCAGCTAATTTTTTGTATTTTTAGTAGAGATGGGGTTTCACCGTATTGACCAGGATGGACTCGATCTCTTGACCTCGTGATCCACCCGCCTCGGCCTCCCAAATTGCTGAGTTTACAGGCTTGAGCCACTGCGCCTGGCCATGATTGCTTTATAATGAGGAACTATATGTGTTTTTAAAGCAGAGCTAAGAACATTATACCCAGGGCTGTTAAATAATTAATAAGTAGGCTGGGCATGGTGGCTCACACCTGTAATTTGGGAGGCCAAGGTGGGCGGATCACCTGAGGTCAGGAGTTCAAGACCAGCCTGTCCAACATGGCGAAACCCTGTCTCTATTAAAAATACAAAAAAAAAAAAAATTATCCAGACATGGTAATCCCAGCTACTTGGGAGGCTGAGGAAGGAGAATCATTTGAATCCAGGAGGAGGAGGTTGCAGTGAGCTGCGATTATGTCATTGCACTCCAGCCTAGGGACACAGCAAGACTCTGTCTCAAAAAAAAAGTAAAATTAATAAATAACACTCAATATATAGCTTTATGGGTTTAACAGCTCAAAGTTTGGTATTTTAAAAGGAAATATTTCTCTTTATCAGAAATGGAGCCATGCATTGAATTTAAAGAGCCACACAACCTGAAGTGTTTTCTTTATATGGTTATAGATGGAAAGAAAGAAATAGTTCTTGTTATTACTGAATAGTAAACTAAGAATAAAACTAAGAATAGTTTTTGTTTATTACTGTTTTTGCAGTTAGAATTTTTCACCAATAATAATGCAATAGGATTTTCCCTCATAAATATGTGATTAAAAAATATTTCCTACAATAAGTTTTTAGTCTTGAAATTAATTTATGATTTTATAGTGAAAAATTTCAGAACTCTCCCTTTAATCAGCTTTTAAAGAACTCAGTTTTTGTTTGTTTGTTTTTTGAGATGGAGTCTTGTCCTGTTGCCCAGGCTGGAGTGCAGTGGAACGGTCTCGGCTCACCACAACCTCCACCTCCCGGGTTCAAGTGATTCTCCTGAGTCAGTCTTCAGAGTAGCTGGGACTACAGGCACATGCCACCATGCCCAGCTAATTTTTGTATTTTTAGTAGAGATGGGGTTTCACTGTGTTGGCCAGGCTGGTCTCGAACTCCTGACTTCGTGATCCGCCTGCCTTGGCCTCCCAAAGTGCTAGTAGTATTACAGTCATGAGACACCCTGCCCAGCCAAGAACTCAGTTTTTAAAAATGAAGGCTACTTTTGTCAAATTGGAATTTGTACCTACACAGCTAAGTAAACTTAGTTTTATTAGGTCAGATTTTCTTTGCTTGCTTATTGCCTTTTGATGTTTTATGAAATATACAGAAAATATACCTTTGAAAATATTTTTACTCCTTTGATTGTAAAAACTTACTGTTTTAGAAGACTGGCTTTTGTCTGATAATAATATCATGGCGAGAGTCCAAAAGAGGATTGTGATGCCTGTGGCTTTCATGTTGCAGACCTGATAGAAAAGAGAGTATTTTCATTTCAGTTGGAGACTAGAACTTTAGAGACTTTTTTTTTTTTTGAGACAGTGTCTTGCTCTTTTGCCAGGCGCCAGGCTGGAGTGCAGTGGTGCAATCTCCCCTCACTGCAACCTCTGCCTCCTGGCTTTAAGCAGTTCTCCTGCCTCAGCCTCCCAAGTATTTGGGACTACAGGTGCCTGCCACCATGCCCAGCTAATTTTTGTATTTTAGGAGAGATGGGGTTTCACTGTGTTGGCCAGGATGGTCTCGATCTCTTGACCTCGGAATCCGCCCACCTTGGCCTTTCAAGTGCTAGGATTACAGACATGAGCCACCATGCCTGGCCAAACTTTAGAGATTTTAAGGACATTTTGATTTTTTCCCATTTTGAATCTCTTTATTTTTTGTGTCACCAGGCTGGAGTACAGTGGCATGATCACAGCTCACTGCAGCCTTGGTCTCCCAGGCTTAAGCAATCCTTCCAACTCAGCTTCCTAAGTAGCTGAAACACAGGCATGCACTACCATGCCTGGCTACTTTTTACATTTTTTGTAGAGATGGGGTCACCCTATGTTACTCAGCCTGGTCTCAAACTCCTGGATATGATCCATTGCCTTCGAACCACCTGCACGGCGTTGAAAAGTTCTGGGATTATAGACTTGAACTACTTCTCTGGGCCTTTCAAATCTACTTATTCTTGAAATACATAATACGTGAAACAAGTGCATGGCCATTCACCATCCTTGCACTCCAATCTTAACAAACTAGAAAGCCCCTTTGAAGAATGAAAGACTTATTTTTATTTTTTCTTTTCAGAGAGAATTAATATTTTTAAGCATGTCATGTTAGTTTCCAGATCTCATGAAAGGAATTTTAAAGCAATTTAAGTGGTTGTAAATTTAAAAAATTTAATATATAAGTGCACAAAGTTCAGGAAAATATATATTTATATATACATGTTTAAGTATATGCTTACATTGATGCTCTTGATTTTTTCAAATTTAGGCATTATCTATTGGTATTATCTTTTACTTATAACTGTGGGAGACAAGAATCTTTAGCACTCTTTTTTCCCCCATAGTAATTTTTAAATATTTTATTGATGCGTGATATACATACATAGTTTGGGGGTACATGTGATAATGTAATGCATTCATATAATTTTTAAAGATCAAATTAATGTACTTGGGGTATCCATCACCTTAAATATTTGTCTTTTCTTTATATTAGAAACATTCAGATTCTCTTCTAGCTGTTTTTAAATGTACAGTAAATTAGAGGAGAGGAAGAGCATCAGGAAGAATAGCTAATGGATGCTAGGCTTAACACCTAGGTGATGGGTTGATCTGTGTAGCAAACCACCATGGCACACATTTACCTATTTAACAAACCTGCACATCCTGCACATGTACCCTGGAACTTAGAAGTTGAAGGAAAAAAAAATTATCGTAAACTATAATTACCCTACTGATCTAACACTAGGCCTACTTTTTTAAGCAAACTGTATGTTTGTATGCATTAATAAACTTCTCTGCATTCCTCCCTCCCCACCACCCTTTCCAGCCTCTAGTAACCGCCAGTCTACTCTTAATCTGTATGAGATTCACTTTTTTAGCTTCTGCATGGGGGTGAGAATGTACGATATTTGTCTTTCTATGCTTGGCTTATTTTACTTAACATAATGACCTCCAGTTCCATCCATGTTGCTGCAAATGTCAAGATTTCATTTTTTATGGCTGAATAATATTCCTCTCTGTGTGTGTGTGTGTGTGTGTGTGTGTGTGTGTGTGCGCGCGCACGCGCGCATGCATGCACATGCACACATGCTACATTTTCTTTATCCATTCATCTTCTGGTACTCACTTAGGTTGATTCCATAGTTTGGCTGTTGTGAATAGTTCTGCAATAAGCATGGGAGTGCAGTTATCTCTTCGGTATATTCATCTCTTTTTTTCCCAGTTGTATACCCAGTAGAATTGCTGGATCATACGTATATTTTCAGTTTTTTGAGGAACTTTAATACTGTTCCCCAGAGTAGCTATTCTAATTTACATTCCCAACAGTGTATGAGGGTTCCCCTTTCTGCACATCCTTGTTATACCGGACCGAGCACAGAAAGTCAATGCTAAGACAAAAGTATGGCAAATTGCCGGGTTTATTGCCGGCAACCACGGAGGACTCAGGTCTCTCTAACCTGTGGCAGAGAAAGAAGGGTGACAAGACCTTTTTATACCCGTAAAACCACCTTGGGAGTGGGGGTGAGGGACTTCAGACATTCTGAGGGCTAGTGGATTCAAATCACCTTCTGGGCGGAGATGAGGGTGAGGGGGTTCCGGACATTCCAGTGGATTCCTCGGCGAAGATGAGGGTGAGGGGCTCCGGACATTACAAGGGCCAGGGGACTATTTGACATTCTGATTGTCACTTAACCTGTTCACAAATACTAAGATTAGCATTTGTTTACCCATCGTCTGGGTAGGAGTGGTATCTACAGATTTTTAGTTACTTGGCGCCAGGATGGAATTATCTGGGGGTGCTTATTCTGGTTATTACCAGTAAACAAAGGCCAGCAATTCTGGCAGTTACAGATAAGAGAAGGTAAGCAGTTTTACCTCTTTGCATTCTGTGGAGTAAACTAGCAGTTTTACAGAAGCCAAGGTTAGCAGTCATTGTGAGGAGAATGGAAACAGTTTTGTCTTTTATAAAATGGCATTGTTCAGGTTCTAACTCTAGACCAGCTATATCACATCCTCATCAACATCCATTATTGCCTGTCTTATTGAATAGAAGCTACTTTAATGGGGGTGAGATTATACCTCATTGTAGTTTTGATTTTCATGTCCCCAATGATTACTGATGTTGAACATGTTTTCCACATACTTGTTTGCCTTTTGTATGTCTTTTGAGAATATTCAGTTCTTTTGCCATATTTACTCTTTTTATTTGTTTGTTTGTTTTTGGCTAGTGAGTTGTTTGAGCTCCTCATATCTTCTGGTTACTAACCCATTGTTAGATGGGTCGTTTGCAAATATTTTCTCATTTTATGGGTTGTCTCTTCACTTTGTTGATTATTTCCTTTGCTGTACAGAAGCTTTTTTTGCTTAACAAAATCCCATTGGTATATTTTTGCTTTGGTTTCTCATGCTTTTGAGGTCTTACACAAAAAAATCTTTGTCCAGACCAGTGTTCTATAGCAATTCCCCAATGTTTTCTTGCAACAGTTTTATAGTTTGAGGTCTTAGAGTTAAGTCTTTAATCCATTTTTATTTCTGGATATGGCAAGAGATAGGAGTCTGGTTTCATTCTTTCGTATATAGTTAGCCAGTTTTTCCAGCACCATTTATTGAAACAACTGTTCTTTCTCTATTGTATGTTCTTGGCACCTCTGTTGAAGATGAGTTGGTGTAAATGCATGTATTTATATCTGAGTTCTCTATTCCATTCCGTTGGTCTATGTGTCTGTCTTTATACCAGTACCATGTAGATTTGGTTACTATAGCATTGTAGAAAAATTTGAAGTTAGGTAGTATGATGCCTCCAGCTTTGTTACTTTTTGCTCAGGGTTTTTTTTTTTTATTTTTTTGTTTATTTTTTTGTTTGTTTTTTTTGGCTAGTTGGGATCTTTCATGGTTTCATATGAATTTTAGGATTTTTTTTCTACTTCTACGCAGAGTGTCACTTTATTTTGATATGAATTACATTGAATCAGTAAATTACTTTGGGTAGTACTGATATTTTAACAAACAATGTTCTTCCACTTCATGAGCATGGATTATCTTTCCATTTTTTGTATCCTCTTCAACTTCTTTCATCAGTTTTTTATAGTTTTTGTTATACAGATCTTTCACTTCCTTGGTTAAATCTATTCCAAGTGTTTTATATTCTTTGTAGCTATTGTAAACAGGCTTGCTTTCTCGATTTCTTTTTCAGATTCTTCACTGTTGGCATATGTAAATTCTACTGATTTTTATATGTTGATTTTGTATCTGGCAACTTTACTCAATTCAGTTTAAATTCTTACAGATTTTTTGTGGAGTATTTAGTTTTTTTTTTTTTTTAAGTATAAGATCATGCCATCTATAAACAAGGCTAAGACTCCTTCTTTTGCAATTTGGATGCCTTTTATTTCTCTCTCTTGCCTAATTGCCCTGGCCAGGACTTCCAGTACTGTGTTGAGTAAAAGTGGTGAAAGTGGGCATCCTTGTGTTGTTCTAGATCTTAGAGGAAAGGACTTAAATTTATCCCCATTCAGAATGATGTTAGCTGTGGGTGTGTCATATATGGCATTTGTTCTCTTGAAGTGTGTTCTTTCTGTGCCCAGCTTAATGAGAATTTTATCATAAAGGGATGTTGAATTTTATCAACTGTGTTTTCAGCATTTATTAAAATAATTGTATGGTTTTTGTTCTTGGCTTTGCTAATGTGATGTATCATGTCTATTTTATTTTATAATAATAATTATTTAAGGTAGAGTCTTGCTTTGTTATCCAGGGTGGTCGGAAACTCCCAGACTCAAGTGATCCTTCCACCTCAGCCTCCTGAGAAGCTGGGATTACAGGCACATGCCACTGTGCCCAGCTTATCATGTGTATTAGGCTGTTCTTGCACTGCTATAGTGAAATATTTGAGACTGAGTAATTTATAAGAAAAGAGATTTAATTGGCTCACAGTTCCGTAGGCTGTACAGGAAGCATGGTGTAGTCCATTTTTTGGGGAGGCCTCAGGAAGCTTATAGTTCTGGGAGAAGGTAAAAGTTTTTAACATGAGTTTTACATCGCATGTTAAAATCATTGCGAGAGCAAGAGAGTGGGAGAAGAGGTGCCACACACTTTTAAACAACCAGATCTCTTGTGAACTCAGAGCAAGATCTCACTTATCACCAAGGGGATGGCCCAAAGCTGTTCATGAGGGATCCGCCCCCATGATCCAAACACCTCCCACCGGGCTTCATCTCCCACAGTCAATATTACAATTCAACATGAGATTTAGATGGGGACAAATATCCAAACTATGTTGTCATGCTTATTGATTTGCATATGTTGAACTACCTTTGCATCTCTGGAATGAATCTCACTCGATAACAGTGAATAATCTTTTTAATGTAATGTTGAAATTTGCTCTTATTGAGTTGAGAGTTTTTGCATCTGTGTTCTTCTGGGATATTGGCCTGTAGTTTTCATTTTTGTTGTGTCCTTGTCTAGTTTTGGTAACAGGGTCATGCTGATCTTGTAGAATGAGTTTGGAAAATTTTCCTCCTTTTTAATTGATTTTGAAGAGTTTGAATGGAATTCATATTAGTTCTTCTTTAAATATTTTATAGAATCCAACAGTGAAGCCAATGTAAACAGACTAAATTCTCCAATTAAAAGGCATAGTGCTGGCTGGGCACGGTGGCTCATGCTACAACAATCCCAGCACTTTGGGAGGCCAAGGCAGGCAGATCACGAAGTCAGGAGTTCAAGACCAGCCTGACCAACATGGTGAAACCCTGTCTCTACTGAAAATACAAAAATTAGCTAGGCATGGTGGCAGGTGCCTGTAATCCCAGCTACTTGGGAGGCTGAGGCAGGAGAGTCTCTAGAACCCAGGAGGCAGAGGTTGCAGTGAGCCCAGATCACACCACTGAACTTCAGCCTGGGCCATAGAGCAAGACTCAGTCTCAAAAAAAAAAAAAAAAGGCATACTGCTGACTGGAAGCTACTGACTGGCTGTTTAGAGGATCCTGGTACCTCCCCCTCTTGTACTTGCTCCACCATGATTAGGAGTTTCCTGATGCCTCACCAGAAGCTGAGTAGACATTGGTGTCATGCTTTTGTAACTTGTAGAACTGTGAGCCAAATAAACTTCTTTTCTTTATAAATCATCAATTGTCAGGTATTCCTTTATAGCAGTGAAAAATGGACTAACATATCATTGTTCCCTGTTTGCTGTTGTTTCTTGTGTGTGTCTTTGCATTGTCAGATTCGTTGTTTATTCCAGTATTCTCTGTATGGCTTATTTTTGTTTTTAATGAATATATTTGCTTAGAGGGTCCTTTACCACTAGGTTGCTGCCTCCTTATTACCTCTAGGTGGCACTTTAAGCCCAACTTCACTTTGGCTCTGTTAAATGACAGGAGTGCTGCTCTTCCTGAATAGGAGAGGGTCCAGGGGATATCCTGGTAATGTGGGAAGGCTGACTAGAGGTTCATACCCAACCAGCCTTCCCACACTAGAGACCTATGGAGCAAACCTCCTAGAAAGTGGTGCTGCTGAACAGCTACTCTGATTTCGTATCTCCTTTGGCTGAGTTACAGAGCAGTTTCCAAAGCTGGGAATGGTAATCCTGTCTCCCCTCTTTGTCCCTGCATGTCCTCAGGAATATTTCTCCCTTTAGGCACTTGAGATGTTTCCCATGGGTTAAAGCATGGACAGGTCTCCTGTCAAGGAATACAAAATGTGGGTAGAAACTGTGATTTGGGGGAAATTTTTTCACATGCTTTGTGCTTGGTTGAATGAGGGGAGGGGCATTGTGGCTATGGAAGTCCAGTTCTCTTACCATCTGCTCAAAGTTTGTTCACTTCTCTGTGACCCTAGAACTGTCTCATCTTCACATTTGAATTCTGGGATATTTCTGGTAATGATCTCAGGTCTGTATGTTTGTTTTTGGTTTCCTGTAGAGGGGATTGAAGCCAGCTTGCTTTTTGGCCACCATTTTGAATTGAAAGTCCCTTCAACTCACTTTCTAATACCTCCTTCCTTCATCTCCAGCACATCAAATATATACTTCCTATGTCTTTATCTCCCAACATAGTTACTTCTAGTTTTGGTTAGATGAGTATTGTGTTTGTACTATCATGAATGTACAACGTTTTTATTGAACTTAGTAAATAAAAAGCTATTATTGACCAAGACATTTAACAGGATCACTTTTCAGTTGTTGCACCCTTTTTGTTTCCTCCAAACTAATTATACTGTTTTTTCATGTGCTTAGTTTTCTATAGTTTTTCTTGATATGACCAAACTCTCCCCTAGCATGTCTTTCATTCATTTATGGATATTAAGTATTTAATCTGTTTCATCAGCTCAAAAAGTCCCTTCCAGAGCCTGCTACCATGCTCTAATCTAGAGGAGCTGATCACTAGGCCTTCTGCACAACTGTTTACTTCCACCCTTATCAGAGTCTACCTTTAGCCTTTGTTACTGGACACTTATTTTCTAGAATACTTCGTCTTGGTTTATTGTCTTTTTTCAATGGAGCTTTCTCAGTAGCTTCCTGAGAATGTGGATAGGAGGGAAAACTTTTTAGACTTGGAAGGATATTTTGGCTAGAGACAGAATTCTAAGTAGGAAATAATTTTCACTCTAAATGTTGATGTCATTACCCCACTGTCTTTGAGTTTCTAGTATTACTGTTAAGCATGATACCATGTCATTCTAATTATTTATCAAAGCTTTTAAAATCGATACTATATTCATTGCCCTGTGTCTTTGTGGAAGTCTGTTTTCATTTATTAAACTGGGTACTTGGTCAGCTCTTTCAATCTGGAAGCTATGTCACTCAGTTCTAAGAAATTTTCTGAATTATCTTATTGATGATATTGATAATTTTCTTTCTTTCTTCTTTTTTGAGATGGAGTCTCACACTGTCATCCGGGCTGGAGACCAACCTCCATCTCTTAGGTTCAAGTAATTCTCCTGCCTCAGTCTCCCAAGTAGCTGGGACTATAGGCACCTGCTGCCACGCCCAGATAATTTTTGTATTTTTAGTAGAGATGGGGTTTCACTATGTTGGCCAGGCTGATCTCAAAGGCCTGACCTTGGAATCCACCTGCCTCAGCCTCCCAAAGTGCAGAAATTACAGGTATGAGCCACTGCGCCTGGCCCCTTTCTTTTTTAAAATAAAATTTCACTCTTTGTTTCTAGAACTTCCTTAATTGGGTGTTGGACCTCCTGGAATGATTTTTCAGTTTTTAAAACCTTAATTGGGCCAGGCGTGGTGGCTCATGCCTGTAATCCCAGCACTTTGGGAGGCCCAGGCAGGTGGATCATGAGGTCAGGAGTTTAAGACCAGCCTGGCCAACATGGTGAAACCCCATCTCTACTAAAGATACAAAAAAATTAGCCAGGCATGGTAGTGCAAGCTTATAAACCCAGCTACTTGGAAGGCTGAAGCAGGAGAATCACTTGAACCTGGGAGATGGAGGTTGCAGTGAGCTGATAATCATGCCATTGCACTTCAGCCTGGGTGCAAGGGCAAGACTGTCTCAGAAAACAACAACAACAACAACAACAAACCTTAACTGTCCTACATTTTATCTCTTTGTGTTTTTTGCTTTCCTTTCTGGGAGACATCCTCAACTTTATCTTCACACTCTTAAATTTTTTTTTTTTGACATCTTTTTTAATTCTAAGAGCTTTTTTTTGTTTCAGAATATTTTCTTTATTAGTATCCTGTTGCATGAGTATGTTATATTTTCTTGTTTATTGTTGTGCCTTTTGTCATGTTCCTTTTCTTTGAATAGCCTCTGTATCCTTGGCTTGTGTTTTTCCAGTTATCTCTGGGCAGTGTCCTTTATATTGGAGGCCTTCATCATAGTCTGTTAATATTTTGTTTAGGGCTTATGTGTGAGAGTTGGAAACTAAAAAGCTGATAGGAAGATTCATTTGTGTGAGTTTCATTATTTCTAGACTTTACCGTAGAGTGTAACTGCTGGACTGTTGTTTCTTAGAGAATGTCATTATCCACAAAATGACTCTTCTAATTTGCTGCCCGAAGAAATAATGGCATGGTAGCCAGCATTCTGAGTGCGAAGTGATGAAAAAAGCTGGATTTGTATCAGTATTTAGTATGTAAACTATAACGTAATCTCAACAATGCCTTTGTACTCACTCATGCCTACTGCCCAAATTCCCTTTGTTTTATTCTCGTGGTAGGGGGAACCTCTAATCTGCTTGTGTAGAGAAGGAACATTATCTGGCTAGGCAGAGACAGAGAGGAATTAGCCTCTCCTCTACTTTCAGAATACCTGGTGCTGCCAATTTCTGAGCTATTTAGAGTTTCTGTAGCATAATTTAAGTGGCTCTCAGCTTTTCTCATTGCTGACTTGGAAAATTTTGTTTTCCTAGTCAATTATTAGGAAATTTAGCTATTAGGTTTTGGGTTTCTAGGTCTCATTGCTACTGGCTTCTTTCATTCTCTTCGTCCTTGTTAGTCTATATCCCTTTGTACCTTTTATTTTCATGTTAGTCAGGTTTTGAACACAATTTAAAGTTAATGGGTGCATTTAACATGCAGCTTTTTCTAGAAATTGACATTTATAGGACTATACTCGACAAATAGTTATACTTGACAAATAGTTACTTTTTTATTTAATCATTTTATTGATGACCGTGATGTTTCTTGTTCTTTATCTACGTTTTCGTAAAGTCAACTTTAGAAACCCTTCTGCAAACAAATTATCTATTTGAAAATAACTGAATATATTCTGTCATCCTTCAGGGTGTTATGAAATTTAGTCCTTTGAGCCTTCTTACAGCATTTATTACAATTAGTTATTTATGACTTTAAAGTAAAGTTTATTTCATTACAACAGGGAATAGAAAAACTAATCAGAGTGAGCAAGAATCCATGCAGCATACTAAAGTTTGTCACCTCATTAGCAGTGAGGAATTTACTGCTATATTAGTGCTATTCTGTTCTAGTAGACTTCCTCTTTGCCTTTGATTTGTTGATCCATTTATGGTTTTTCCCCTTCTACCTTCTTTCTTTCCCATGGTTTAATCAAATTTGTTAGGAAAAGCTACTCTGCCTCCTAGATTTTCTACCTTCTTTCTCTCCATAGTTTCATCAAATTTGCTAGGAAAAGCTACTCTGCCTCCTAGATTTTACACAATTTGGATGTAGATCATAATAGAATCCCTTTTAGAACCAGAAGTGCGTTTAAGCTGTCACTTCTTCAAGATGATTACCCACAGAAGAGGGATGCCTAAATAATTTACAAAAGGTAGTTTATCTATATTTAATGATTTCTAGGAATAGGTGTTCAGCTTCTTCAATGGCTTGTTTCAGTTTTTCTCAATGATATGGTGAAATTCTTACTCATGTCTCTGCGGGGATGCAGAGGTGACTGAGGGCAGGTGAGTAAGGAAGTATAGTTTTTTTCCAGAAACAAATAGGATGGGGATAGTGAAAGAAAGCAAATAGGATACAAAGAAAATTAACGAGATTTAAGGTAAAAGTTGATGTGAAATAGAAGCAGATGAAGAAATTATAATGGAGGCAAGGCAGGACTGTGAGCTTATGTGGAAATGGAGACAGGATGGTTTTATATTTATTATCTGTATCTACTATTTAATACTAATAAATGTTTTCTTAAGTGTGCTAAAGGAAAAAAAATCACAAGGATTAGAAAAAGATTTTTTTCTTTTCACTTGATAGATCTTAGAAGCGGTGTATACTCAGCTCAAGGTAGATTCTGTACAAGAAAGCATTCAACAAATCTAAAGCATTGTTAAGTCTCAAGCTGTGGAATATATTGATTGATCCATACTATCCGTGAAAGTTTTCACGTATTAGTATGCCTTTTGAGAGGAGAAAGATTGAAAGAGGGGGTGAATGTTGGCTATCATGACACTGAATAAATCCCTAGACAAATGGATTTGCTAACATTATTGGGTATCTTAAAGAAATCAAGCAGAATAGGAAGCCAAGCAGATTATGCAGAAATTATCCATGCGTCAGTTGAGCTTATTTCATCAGTTGGTTTAAAAAGAAGTTAATTATTATTGCCTTTTATTCTCCTTTTGGAATATTTTCTCAATTTGGATTTTTTTTTTTTTTGAAATGACAGTTGAGTTTCATATAGGGATTACTTAGGAACTAATATAAAATAGAAAACTAGAATAGAAAGTAGATTATCAGTTTCTTTTGTTATTTCACAAAATTAAGTGCATTTTTACCTAGCATATGACCTTCGTTACTGAAAAAAAAAAAAGAGCTTTACTCAAACGAAATGGTAAATCCTGAAAAAGAAGCATTGTCCTTTAAATAAAGTTTCAAGTACTTGTTTCTTAAGTTACTTACTTTATTTAACACTGTAATTATTTTGGTTTTGTTAAATAAAATCTAAATGTAGTTTTGCCATTAAGCATTTTAGATATTTATGCCAGAATTCAATGTATTTAGAGTAAGATGTTAATAATACACAATTAACTTTATTTCTTTCTTGAACCATTTTGTGTTTTTTGTTTTTTTTTTTTTCAAATTTAAAACCTTTTTGTAATGGAAAATTTCAAGGAAAAAAACCTAAGTAAGGAGAATAGTTATCACCCTGCTTCAATAATTATCAATTCATGGCCAGTCTTTTTTTAATCTCACAAGTTGGCTGTTTGATATCACTTCAGAACGCTCTGTGATTAGCATATTTCAAAATAAAAAAATCTTACGAATTGATTGGCTAGATGAACCCTTTCCCCCCCAAAAAAATGACTTTGTGTTGTATTCTGACGTTATTTAGGAAAGACCCTTTAGCCATGTCCCAGGTATATAGCATTTTTGAGGTAGACCATACGAAAATATAATCATATTTTTTTCTCTTTTGTCACTACTTAAAGGCAGAGATTGTTTTATAGACTTAACAAACTTAAATATGATTTTTTTAAAAAATGCAACAATAATCAAAGCTATAAATATATAGGATCTTACCTTTACTTTTTTCTTTTGTCTCTAAGACTGGTGTGCTAATGGAAATTTTCCTGTTTCTTCTGCAGCATTAATAAAAGTATATCGTCTGATTACATTTCACTTTGTTTTAACCTTTGTACCCAGTGAACATGTGATTAAAAAAAAAACTAGACTTCCTTGGCAAAATATTGACTAGAAGAATAATTTCTTAAAGTCATCTTTTCCTTTTTCAGTGTAGCAAGTAAGGCTGTTTGCCTAACCTTTGTGTTTCTGTTTTTTTCTTTTTTCTCTCCTTTTTTTGAGATGAAGTCTTGCTTTGTCACCCAGGCAGTGACACAATCTTGGCTCACTGCAACCTCCACCTCCCGGGTTCAAGCAATTCTCCCTGCTTTAGCCTCCTGAGTAGCTTGGATTACAGGCACCTGCCACCACACCTGGCTCATTTTTGTATTTTTACTAGAGACGGGGTTTTGCCATGTTGGCCAGGCTGGTCTTGAACTCCTGACCTCAGATGATCCACCTGCCTCAGCCTTCCAAAGTACTAGGATTACAGGTGTGAGCCACTGCACCCAGCCACCTTTGTGTTACTAAATGACTCTTAGAAAATTTTATTAAAATATTAACAATTTTACTTGTTGATTTAGAGTTTACAATATTGAAAATGAATACTTCTGAAAGATATACTGTTGCTAAATTAATTTATGTTTGTCCTGAAGGTATTTTGTGCTTAGAAAGATTGAAATTGATGTAATCCCAGCACTTTGGGAGGCTAAGGTGAGAGAATAATTTGAACTCAGAAATTTGAGAGCAGTCTGGCTGACTTAGCAGGACCTTGTCTCTACTCAAAATAAAAAAATAAGAACATTAGTTAGGCATGGTGTTGTGTGCCTTTAGTCCCAGATACTTGGGAGGCTGAGGTGGGGGAATGGCTTGAGCTAAGAAGTTGGAGCCTGTAGTGAGGCATGATTGTACCATTGTCCAGCCTGGGTGGGAAGTCATGTGGTGTCCAGAAAGAGAAAAGTTGAGAGAGAGAGAGAGAGAGAAAAGAAGGAGGAGGAGGAGGAGGAGGGGGGCGAGGGGGAGGGGGAGGAGAAGGAGAAGGAGGCGGGGGGAGAGAGAAGAAAGGAGGGAGGGAGGGATTCAAATTGTAAAGGTACTTGTATTCTGTTGAGTTTCAACTCTGGTGTTTACTTATTTTTATGACACCATCATCGGTGGAGAGGGGAGAAGGGAGGGAAGGAGGGAGAACAAAGGAGGGAGGGAAGGATTCAAACTGTAAAGATACCACCAAGTTTTATATTCTATTGAGTTTCAACTTGTTTACTTATTTTTATGACACCATCATCAGTGGTTTTATTGCCAAGTTGTAACAGGAGCAAAGTGCTCAGAGCATCAAAAAGACCTGACACCTGGACATTATATGGCCTTTAGGAAATCAGCTGATGTTTCTTATGCTGTAATTTCTCCTATGTAAAATGGAATACTTTACTACAACATTAGTTCTCATCTAACTACATTGTAGGAAGAAACATTGTTGGTAGTCAGTCATCAAGTTTAAAATGAAAAAGTTCCAAAAGATTAATTCCACTGGGCTTCAGTATCCTTAATCTATGAAATAAAGAGATTGAAATACATATTTTCCTCTTTCAAATTCTGTGAGCTCATATACCTATGCAAATTGTAGCAGAAGCTCATATACCTATACAAATTGTAGCAGCAGGAAACACGATTGTTAGACTGTTGAAATTGAAGCTCCAATTGAAGATATCACTTCTCCAGCAAAAATAAATTGAGGCAAAAATAAATTGAAATTCCAGGTTGTCTGTTTTATTATGTTCATCTTTTACTTGGTTATTTTGGAGATTTTTTTTTTGTAGAGAAATTTCTGAACTTAGGTTGTTTATTCTAATAGTAGGATATGAATGTGTAGAAGTTGTATAGGAGATATGTGGATCTACAGCCTTATCTGGCGATTCTGAAAACTGCAGAGGTTGGTATCTATGAGTGAAAGAGAGTAAATAGTGATAGGTGAATCAGATTCTGAATCCCAAAATAGAAATTAATGATCCTGGGACTAAAAATGTATGTTCAATCAAGCTTTTTTTTAAAATGTGAATCTTGAAAGTATTTAGATAAGTGGCATCTTACCTATTCTTTTTTCAGAATTTTTCTCCACCTTATTAGTAATTGACCTTCCCTAGGTAATAAGTGGCATGTCATTGGTATTTCTTTTGATTATATAATAAAAATGGTTATTGCTTCTAATTAATTTCACTATTACTACTTTTATATGATTACATGTGTAATTTTTCAGTTATTTTTTAGAGACAGTAGCTTAATATTTTGCCATGCTAAAAAAATAGCAATAGTTTGTGAAATAGCAACGTTAACTAAAGCAGTAAGTAAAAGAGAATTTAAGCAAGCATATTACTAATCTAAAGCCATAATTTTAAAAAAATTGAACTGTAGATTTCTCTGCTCCCAAGTTCTGTCAGAGCTGCACTGCATGATTTACATAGCAAACTTCTATATGATATTTAATTTGGTCAAAAAATTTTATGGCTGAAGGATGCTTGAAAACCACATTCTAAAACTTCTTGTATTTTAAAGGTACGATTTTAAAAATGTATAAATGCATCCTCATATATATAAGTCATTAAGGATTTTCTCTGATAATCTTTGTGATTTCTTAGTAAAGTAAAATGGAGAGTAAGGAAATAGAGGAATTTGGGGATGGAGAAGAGAAAGATGTAAAATAAGTTTGTGCTAATGGGGCCAAGTTTTATATAGGTCAAATAGCATTTTTTAGTACAAATATAAAGACTTTTCAGTCACACACTATGGTTGAATATGTTTAAGTATCCTGTTAAATTAGGACTGTGACTTGTGTAAAATAATTGGATATTTTTTCCTCAATATTGTATCAGGAATATTATGTGCTTTTGATTTCAGGAAAGAGAAACAAATAAGAAGTGTAGAAGAAGAAATTGAACAGGAAAAACAAGCAGCAGATGACATTATCAAAAATATGCCTCTTGAAAACCAAGTCAAGTACCTGGAGATGAAAACCACAAATGAGAAACTATTACAGGTGATACCAATTCCTACTGTGTGCCAAGCACGTATCAGTCTTGCTACTAAAAGTATAGTTTAAATGTCAGCAGCATCAGCATCCCCTGAGCGCTTGACTAGACTTTGAGATCAGAGTTTTCATTTTAACAGGGTCCCCAGCTGATTCATATGGACATTCATATTTGAGAAGCATTTATTTAGAAAACATAATTTTCTCATACTGCTTGATGACCTAGCTTTTACTCTAATTATTTTTTGTTCACTTCTGTTTATTCATTTTACATTTCATAAAGATGCATGAAATACTTGCATTTATTAAAAATACTTGTCTAGGCCGGGCACGGTGGCTCACGTCTATAATCCCAGCACTTTGGGAGGCCGAGGCAGGTGGATCACAAGGTCAAGAGATCGAGACCATCCTGGTCAACAAGGTGAAACCCCGTCTCTACTAAAAATAGAAAAATTAGCTGGGCACGGTGGTGCGCACCTGTAGTCCCAGCTACTCGGGAGGCTGAGGCAGGAGAATTGCTTGAACCCAGAAGGCGGAGGTTGTGGTGAGCCGAGATCGTGCCATTGCACTCCAGTCTGGGTAACAACAGCAAAACTCCGTCTCAAAAAAAAAAAATTACTTGTCTATAAATCTATAAATACTTGTACTTATAAAAATACTTGTCTATAAAATTTAAAAGTCTATGACCTATGAGGCCTTTTAATGTTTTAATGCAATCATTAAGAGGCCTCATAGGTCATAAGTGGAGGTTGCAGTTAGCTGAGATTGCACCACTGCACCACTCCAGCCTGGGTGATAGAGTGAGACTCTGTCTCAAAAAAAAAAAAAAGCCCTCATAGACCAGATCCATATGGATATTTACTTTTTTTCCTTTTCCTTCCTGCTTAATAAACAGCTAACCTTTTAATCTGTTAGCATTCTGATTTGAATGACTATTGTCTTTTAATTATATTGCTTAAATATCCATTTTTAAATATTAATTTCTTTGTTGATACACAACAATTGTACATGTATTTATGGGGTGGGGTTCATGTGATATTTGCATGCATGTATACAATGTGTAATGATCAAATCAGGATAATTAGGATATCCATCACCTCAAACATTTAGCATTTTTTTGTTCTAGAAACATTTTAAAACTCCTCTTCTAGCTATTTTGAAACATACAATAAACTATTGATAACTGTTACCACCCTACTGTTCTATCAAACATGAGAATTTATTCCTTCTCTCTCCCTCCACTGCCCACGCTCCCAACTGGGCAACACGTTCTCAGCCTCTGGTAACCATCATCCTACTACCTCCATGAGATCCACTTTTTTAAGCTCCTATATAGGAATGAGAACATGCAATATTAAATGAGCAGTGTAGGTGCCTGCTGAGGGGATGAGAATCCTCTCAGTGCTCAGTTGTGATGGTCCTTTTTTTATGCCCAGATGGCCCTTAACTAAAGAGTAAGCAAAGAATTAGGCCCCATAAATGCCAATAATGATTATAGTTTTAGTTTTTCAGACATTCCTTTGCTGACAATTTAGTAACCTTTTTATTTTAGACTAGATTTCTAAGATGCAGTGGAACACTGAAGAAACAGTATGATAAAAATGCCAAAATACTACCAAAATGTAGTTAATCTTGTATGGGATAATGAATGAGTAAACAGTTTAAGGATCTTATCCTGCAAGTGAACCATGGCCAGGCGCAGTGGCTAACGCCTGTAATGCCAGTACTTTGAGAGGCCAAGGCAGACGGATCATGAGGTCAAGAATCAAAACCATCCTGGCCAACATGGTGAAACCCCGTCTCTACTAAAAATACAAAAATTAGCCGGCTGTGGTGGAACATGCCTGTAGTCCCAGCTACTCGGGGGGCTGAGGCAGGAGAATTGCTTGAACCCGGGAGGCGGAGGTTGCAGTGAGCCAAGATCGCACCACTGCACTCCAGCCTGGTGACAGAGCAAGACTCTGTCTCACAAAAAAAAAAAAAAAAAAAAAAACTGAACCATGTTTATATTTACATATATATGTATGTATATAGTATAGAGAAATTAGGCCAAAGATAAGAAAACATGGTTAAAAATAAAAATTTTAAATCATAACCTCAAACAATGATATAGCTTGAAAGCTTCTAATATTTGATGTTCTCAGAACGTAGTGATGATTCACTGTGAAAAGGTTTAACGTCTAGCTACTTTTGAGTTTTTTTTTTTGAAGGCTAGTTTTTAGGAATAATGAAAGAAGTTGGGAAAAGTGGAAATAATGAAGTGTAAATAAATTCTAGTCAAAATGCAAGATACCGCGAAGATACTTAGAAAGTATCTTCTAAGTACCCCCTTCTCCCAACTACAACAAATTAGTCTTAATGTAATTTGTATTTATGTTTGCTTTTTTTTTCCACTTAGGAATTAGATACACTTCAACAACAACTGGATTCACAGAACATGAAAAAAGAGAGCCTGGAAGCTGTAAGTATAAAATCAAATAAGGGTTCTCATACTACTCAACCAAAAATGTTAATTCAGCCAAGTATATTAATATAACTCATTCAAGTACATATTTATCTGGCAGTTTACTAATAGGAGTTTAATACTTTTTCTTCCTATTCTGGACCGTAAAGATCCTAGTATGGTAAGAAATTAGATTCAGTTATTCAGTACCTACTATGCATAAAACAAATCATTCTGCCCTATCTGGGACATGCAAAATCCAATGTCAATTAAATTTTTTTTTTTTTTTTTTTTTTTTTTTGAGACAGGATCCTTCCCTGTCACTCAGACTAGAGTCTAGTGACATGATCATAGCTCACTATAAATTCAATTTCCTGGGCTCAAGGGATCCTCCCTCCACAGCTTCCCAAGTAGCTAGGACTTTAGGCAGGAAACACTACACCTGGCTGCTTTTTATTTTACTTTTTGTAAAGATGGGGTCTTGCTGTGGCTGGTCTACAGCTGCTTCTGGCCTCAAGTGATGTTCCTGCCTTTTCTTCCCAAAGTGCTGGGATTACAGGCATGAGGCATCGTGGTCAACCTCTATTGGCAATTTAAAGACACATACACAGGAGACTAAAAACAAAGGAAGAAGGAGAGACATGAACATGAGTTCATCTCCTTAAGGATGTAAAAACTTGCATTTGTCAGGAGATAGCTGTGCTTTACCTTTGCTGCAGCTCATTACTTTACAATAAAAGTTTCTGCGACTTAAAAAAACAAACAAACTTGCATTTGTTTCCTTATTCATTTATTTAAAACAAGTTTTAATTCACGAAACAAAATTTGCTTATGGTTTAAAAATAGTTGAACAAGATGAAAGTAAAAATATCTGTTTTGTATCCTTCTTTCCTGATAGAACTACTGGAAAGACATTATCAAGTGTTACTCTATGCTTTTTTGAGCTCTTAACACATATCAGCATCGTATTCATGTAATCACCACAAAGTTCTAAATCCATCTTGGTTTTACAGTTTGGAAAACCTCAAGTGGGGTTCATACTTGCTGTGCTATCTGTAGGTTTTTTTCACCCTGACATGGTATCTTCAGTGTCTGTTTATATCAGTTCTTAGAGAACCCCCTCATTATTTTAAATTACTATATTATGTTGTATAATTATAACACAGCCTTGTAAATGAACAGATTGTTTATAGTTTTCTGGGATTATAAACAATACTTCAGTGAAAGCATACGTTTTATGCAAAGTTACATTAGTATTTCAGAAGATTGAATTCTCACAATGGGTCAGAAGGTATATACTTTAAAATTGTTGTAAGATTGCCAAATTGCCTTCAGTGTGAAAGCTTATTTCCCCTGCATTCACAGACAGCAAATATTACCTGGCTTTTCCAATTTTAGCTAGTTTGATAAGTAAAAATTACTAACTTATTTTAATTTTCATGTGTTTATGCATAAAGTTGAGTATCTGTTTATGTCATTTTTGGCCAATGAATTTCTTTTTCCGTGAACTCCTTTTTCATATTTTTGGCATTTTAGTATACTGTCTGTACCTCAGTTCTTGCTTCCCTTTCCTGATTTCCTATGGATTCAGGTACATACCATGATGATAGTATTAGGAACTGTTGTAGATGGACAGATTGCTAACAGCCTAGCTTGCAAAAGAAATGAATATTTTGTAATTAATTCTTTTGAGAATTTGCTATTGAAAGTTATTTCATTAAAAATAGTAAGGTAGTTTTCTGTGTTTGATTGTCCATCTATAAATACACTTCATTTTAATTTCCTTGGATCTCTGTTGATGGAAATATGCTTAAAGAAAAAAGGACCACATTTAGTATTAATACAACTAGCTTGCTGAACTCTTCACTGTTCCCTTTTTGGGGTAGGTGTGAGTCAAGTCTTATTTCACTTGTGAATTTAGTTTCCATAGGAAGAAGCATAAGCTATAAACTTAGATTTACTTTTTGTACTGATGCCACTCTTCTTTGATGTCAGTAGATTTATGCCTAAAATAACAAAGAGTTTTAAAAATATACAATATTTGGCCAGGCGCGGTGATTCACGCCTGTAATCTCAGCACTTTGGGAGGCGGAGGTGGGAGGATCACGAGGTCAGAAGATTGAGACCATCCTGGCTAACATGGTGAAACAAAAAATTATCAAAAAATTATCCAGGTGTGATGGCACGCGCCTGTGGTTCCAGCTTTCCAGCTACTCAGGAGGCTGAGACAGGAGAATCTCTTGAACCTAGGAGGCAGAGGTTGCAATGAGCTGAGGTCGCACCTCTGCATTCCAGCCTGGGCAACAGAATGAGACTGTCTCAAAAAAACAAAAGAAAACAAAACCAAAAACAGTATTTGCAAATTGAGATAACATAAGTCACTAATTCTATTTAAACTTTTGCCAGATTTCTTTTTTTGAGGGGGGATGAAGTCTTGCTCCTTTGCCCAGGCTGGAGTGCAGTGGAACAATCTCGGCTCACTGCAACCTCTGCCTCCCGGGTTCAAGCAGTTCTCCTTCCTCAGCCTCCTGAGTAGCTGTGATTATAGGTGTGTATTGCCATACTTGGCTAGTTTTTGTATTTTTAGTAGAGACGGGATTTCACCATGTTGGCCAGGCTGGTCTCAAATTCCTGACCTCATGATTTGCCCGCCTCAGCCTCCCAAAGTGCTGGGATTGCAGGCGTGAACCGCCGTGCCTGGCTCAGGTTAATTTTATTTATTTATTTATTTATTTATTTATTTATGACGTGTTCTTCAAGAAAATATTGTTTCAGATAGTGGTCAATCAACTGGTATTTATTGACGACTTTATGCTCACTGCTTCACAGTGTATTTGGTTATGCTTACTTAGTTCACAAGAGTGGGGAAGAAAATCAGGTGAAGGCATGAGCTGAAGTCTTCCAGAATAGTTTTATGAAGATGCAATTCAAACACATCTAGAGGATTGTTAGGCAGAAAGGAAAAGATACTATGAAAAAGGATAGCATAAAATTCTATATGTATTTTTTACGTGCCTTTCTTTATGTTATCTGATGCCTAATCTATTATTTGAACTATATACATAATCCATTGCTTATGGATTTTCAAAAACTCTTGTCTATTTGTTTCTTCTTTTGAGATTTTTTTTTTCTTTCATACTTTTAAAAAAGAAGAGATCTTCCCTCTTAAAAATTTGGTCTTGTTCGGCCAGGCACGGTGGCTCACGCCTGTAATCCCAACACTTTGGGATGCTGAGGCGGGCAGATCATGTAAGGTCAGGAGTTCAAGACCAGCCTGACCAATATGGTGAAACCCCGTCTCTACTAAAAGTACAAAAATTAGCCGGGTGTGGTGCCTGTAATCCCAGCTACTCGGGAGGCTGAGGCAGGAGAATCGTTTGAACCCTGGAGGTGGAGGTTGCGGCGAGCTGACATGTTGCCACTGCACTCTAGCCTGGGAGACAAGAGTGAGACTCCGTCTCAAGAAAAAAAAAAAAATTGGTCTTGTTCATGCTGTAGGTCTGGTTTCAAATGTCACTGTTAACTCTATGTGTTTGTTAACTTTGAAAAGTTATTTACATGTCAGATCCTCAGTTTCCTCATCTGTAAAATGGAGATGATAGTGCTATCTTGTAGAGTATCACTTTGGATATTAGAGATAGCATATAAATAACATGTAGCATAGTGTCTGACATAGAACAGATACTCAGTAAACAAGAGTTTCAAATGTCATTTTAATCATCATCACCACCATTCCTAGCTTTTTTGTTATCTAATAATATTTTTGTCACATCCTTATTTTTTCTTTGTGGAAGGTAGGATAGTGCTGAGTACACAATAACTGTTATTACATGTGTTAATTTCCTAATGCTTCTGTAACAGAATATCACAAACTAGGTGGCTGAAAACAAACAAATCTTCTCACAGTTCCAGAGCCTGTAGTCTGAAATCAAAATGTCAGCAGAGCATGCTTCCTCTAGAAAGAATATTGCTCTGCTTCTTCCTAGCTTCTAATGGTGTCCATCAGCCCTTGATGTTGCTTGATTTGCAGATGTATCACTCCAGTCTTTGCCTGGAGTGATAACATGGAGTCATAACATGGAATTCTCCCTTTGTGTCTCTGTTGTGTCTGTACTCTTATAAAGGGCACCATCATATTGGATTAGGGCCCACCCTAATGACCTCATCTTAACGTGACTAAATATGCAAAGAGCCTATTTCCAAATAATGGTCAGATTGACAGGTTTATGATGTTAAGACACTACCTTACCTTTTTGAGCAGACACAATTGAACCCACAACATTGTGGAAAAATATATGTTAAGACCTATTTAGGGGAAAATATGTTCTCTACAACACTTCTATGGACTTTGAATCAGACATTGTGTTTAAAGTTGTACATATGTTATGACATTTTCTTTATTCTCCCTTTGGTACAGTTGTCCTATATTTATTCAGGACTTATATGTAGAAAATAAACTAAGGCTATCAACTTCTTGTGAACCTTAGACTGAAAATAGCTTATTAAAATATACAGGGTTTATTTTTATATTTCCAGTTTAGGAATGTGCTTTGTAGCATTATTGAGTACTAATGGCATTTGCTGTCTGTATTTAAAGATGCTGGGTAGTTTAAATTTACCCCCTATTCTTATAAATTGAAACCTATTTGAAAATAATTATTGATAAAATACTAATTAAAAATTTGCCTTCTTATTTTCCTTTAGGAAATAGCTCACTCCCAGGTGAAACAGGAGGCTGTATTGCTACATGAAAAACTTTATGAGTTGGAGTCCCATCGAGATCAAATGATTGCAGAAGACAAAAGCATAGGGTCTCCAATGGAAGAGAGAGAGAAATTACTTAAGCAGGTGGGTAAAGAAAACATACTTATTTTAAGATGTCTGGTTTTGGTACATGTGTTGATTCTGTTTTATTTAAGGGATATGAACTTCAACCACAAGCTACTAAGTTTATGTCTAAAAATGGTTTATGTGAAGAAGTAACTTTTTAATCTAGATTTTCTTTTTGTTTTTTTCTTTTTTTTAATGCAGGGTCTCACTATGTCACCCAGGCTGCAGCATAGTGGTGCAGTTGTTGGGGTTCAGGGGTTCAGGGAAGCCCTCAGCTTCCCCGAGAGAATGTTTCTCCAGGTTCTTGGTCTGTCGCTCTCTCAAGAATGAGAGAGGAGACCATGGCGCAGTGTGCTTGTGCAATAAATACCAGAGCCCAAAAGTGTTTCAGAAAAGTGATTTGTTTAGGTAGAGAGAGAAAAAGGAGGAGGAGCGAGAAACAGCTAGCTCTCACACTGAATGAGAGAAAGAAAAGCCGCTCTCACACTGAGTGAGAAGAGTTCTCAGAGGGAGAAAACCAGAGAAGGAAAACTCCCCTCACACTGAGTTAGAGAATCCAGAAAGATAGAATCCAGGAAAGGAAAGACAGCTTCCACACTGGGTAGAAGGGGACTCCAGAGGGGAAATCTAGGAGGGGAAAGAGAGCTCCCACTATGTGGGAGTGGAGCTGGAAATCTGGTGTGGATGAAGGAGCAGGGGAATTTATCCTGGGAGAAATTCCCACCTCCCCAAGTTCCTCTGGCCAGTGAAAGGAGTTCCTTTAAACTTCCGCTGGGGTGATTGACTCAATTTCTTCCTGTGCCTGTGAAATTTAAACATAAACCGTTAAATCTCCCAGATGGAGAGAGATGGGAGTGGGGCATGGTGCTGGGAAGTTCTTACCCTTAAAACTACACCCCCTTGTCGACCTGTAAAGACAACACATTCCTTCACAATCATAGCTCACTGTAGCCTTGAGCTGCTGGGCTCCAGCAATCCTCCACCTTAGCCTCCTGAGTAGCTGGGACCGCAGGCATGCGCCACCACACCAATTTTTTATTTTTATTTTTTGTAGAGACAGGGTTTTGTTGTGTTGCCTAGGCTGGTCTCAAGCTCCTGGCCTCAAGCAGCCCTCCTACTTCAGCCTCTCCAAGTGTGTTGGTATTATAGGCACCCAGCCTAGATTTTCTTAATCAAGTATTTCATACTAACTTAGGTAAAGCTAACTTTTCCTTGTTAGAAATACTTGACACTCTTCTTTATTGGTCATTAAATATTAAGATAATTTTTTTGGAGATACGTTTTATTATTTGTATTGGGCAAAAACTTGTATTTAGAAAATGGTGTATCCCAAGGCTGATGCCTTTTTTTTTTTTTTTTGAGACAGTCTCGCTCCATCGCCAGGCACCAGTCTGGAGTGCAGCAGCGCAATCTCAGCTCACTGCAACCTCCACCTCCCGGGTTCAAGCAATTCTCCTGCCTCAGCCTCTCAAGTAGCTGGGACTACAGGCACACGCCACCACGCCCAGCTAATTTTTGTATTTTTAGTAGAGACGGGGTTTCCCTGTGTTGGCCAGGATGGTCTCAATCTCTTGACCTCGTGATCCGCCTGCCTCAGCTTCCCAAAGTGCTGGGATTACAGGCGTGAGCCACTGCACCCAGCTGGCTGATGACTTTTTGTGGTTGTTATTATTAGTACCTCCACGAAGAGAATGGTATTAAAATTTCCTATGAAATTATCATATGTCCTAAAGTCATGTCACATGTAACATGTATTTAGTAGCTTTCTTATTACCCCAAGGGTGGCTTTAGCTTAACTTTAAATTATAATTAACGTGCTATTTATCCTGACACGTTCTAACTATTACGGCCTTAGGAGAACTCCACGTATATTTGGGCACATGCCCAGTCAGGGACTCCTTTGTCCCTAGACTTAGATCAAGCCCAGTGCATTTAGAAGAAATGTAGGGATCAATTCAGGGACTATTTAATTATTAGAATCATTCCGGAAAGGTACTAAAATCCAGAACCGGTGTGGTTCGTTGGAAAGAAATCATTGAAGGCTGAGGAAGAGTGATCTTGTGGTACAACTACCACATAAAACATAGAATGGCTACCTAAATTTGAATTCCAGAGAAGCAATGAATAATCTTTCAGACATATATATCTATATCTATATAGAAAAATTATTCATTGCTTATGAGTGATATGGATATTCCAAATATTACATGGTACATATGTCCCCTAAAAGATACTCACTATCTGAAATTCAAATTAAGCTGCGCTTGCTCAATCTAGCAACCTTACCTTGTGGGAGAGTGAGGGGGAAATCTCAGAAATCCTAGATGTTTGTATCAACTTATCCAGGCCTGAGGGTGTGCTAGCCTCATGGTGCCTGGAGGGTAGGTGTATCAGTTACTACCCTTACTTTGAGGAAAAACAATAGAATCTCTGAATGGTTGCTTGGTGCTGTTCCCTTTAACTTCACAGGTTGAAGTCTAAAAATTAGATTTCAAGAAAGAAACTCGATTTGACACTTTTGTACAATGTACTGTGGAAGGAAATTGTCTTTAAGATTGCCTTAATATGAGTTATTTTTTAAAATACTGCTTCCTTTTTATGCCCTTATAGGTTAAAGATGATAATCAGGAAATAGCCAGCATGGAAAGACAGTAAGTAGCTTTATACTAGAACATGTTACATCCATTTCTCACTTTAAAAATTACATTCTAAAGGTACAAGAGTGGCTTTTACTCTTTCAGTTTTGCTTATATCTTTAAATATTTCTTTAAGAGCCATTCCATAGTATAATTATTTTTAATAAATAGCTTTATTAAGATATACTTTATACCCTATAATAGACATATTATAGTAACAATTTAAAGCTTGTTAGTATATTCACAGAAGTGTGCAACCATCACCTCAATCATCTTTATTTTTTAATTTTTATTTACTTTTATCTTTTTGAGACCAGCTTTCACTCTGCCACTCAGACTGGAGTGCAGGTGGCATGATCTTAGCTCATGGTAACCTCAAACTCCTGGGCTCAAGCGATTCTCCCATCTCAGCCTCCTGAGTAGCTAGGACTACAGGCACACACCACCATATCTGGCTAATTTATTTTTAGTTTTAGTAGAGCTGAGATCTTGCTACATTGCCCGGGCTAGTCTCCAGTTCCTGACCTCAAGCGATCCTCCCATCTCAGCCCCCCAGAGAGCCGGAATTACAGGTTTGAGGCAGTATGCCAGGCCCCCAGTCTATTTTTGAACAATTCAGTCAGCCCAGTAAAACCCTTACATTCTTTAACCATTACCTCCCTTATCCATCTCCCAGCTCTGGTCATGCCTGTTCTGGACATTTCATATGAATGAAATCATTCAAGAAGTGCTTCTGTGTGGCAGGATGCTTTCACTTAGCACGGTGTTTTCAAGGGTCTTCTGTGAGCCTTGCTTTATCCAAGATCAGCTGACTGTCGGTATTTGGCTTTATTTCTAGGTTCTCTATTCTGTTCCAAGGGTCATAGATGAGCCTTGAAAACTAAGGCTAATGGAATATTATTTGGAAATAAAAATTAATCAAATACCAAGCGTGTATTAGTATTTTACTAATCTATCATGCTGCTGTGAACATCCAGGTACACATTTTTATATGGACATATGTTTTAACTTGTATATATACACCTAGGAGTGGAATTGCTGACTCATGTTGTTCTCTATGTTTAACTTTTGAAGAACTGCCAGACTGTTTTCCAAAACAGCTTTATCATTTTACATTTCATTTTTTTGTATTTGAATACATTTATTTGAAATTTTTAAAGCAATCATTTTATTACCAGTCACCAGAAAGCATACCAATTATTTTAATTTTATTTATTCATTTATTTTATTTTATATTTTTGAGGCAGAGTCCCGGTTTGTCACCCGGGCTGGAATGCAGTGGTGCAGTTTTGGCTCACTGCAACCTCATCATCCTAGGTTCAAGGGATTTTTGTGGCTCAGCCTCCTAAGTAGCTGGGACTACAGGCACATGCCACCATGCCTGGCCAAAATTGTTTAAATTTTAATCAACTAAGTTGTAAATTAATAAGTAGTCAATGACAGAATTGCCTTTTAATGTTTCTCATATCTATCGCAATGTTTTTGTTGCTGATTACAACTTTAGAAATTAAATTTTGGAATTACAATCTCTACTATGAGCTGAATTGCAGACCATGTTAAGTCTTTTGCAACACTGGCTAAGGTACTGAGAAACTAATGTTTTTGTTTTGTTTTGTTCTGTTCTGTTCTGTTAATTTCTAACTGTAAGCAAATTTCCATATGATTATGGCTAAGAGAAGATTTTTTATTTTATTTTATTTTTTTTGAGACAGAATCTCACTCTGTCACCAGGCTGGAATGCAGTGGCATGATCTCAGGTCACTGCAACTTCTGCCTCCCGGGTTCAAGTGATTCTCTTACCTCAGCCTCCCGAAAGGCAGGGATTATAGGCATGTACCAGGCATGTACCACCATGCCCAGCTAATTTTTGAATTTTTGTAGAGGTGGGGTTTCACCATGTTGGCCAGGATGGTCTCAATCTCCTGACCTCATGATCCGCCTGCCACAGCCTCCCAAAGTGCTGGGATTACAAGCGTGAGCCACTGTGCCTGCCAAGATTTTTTTAAAGGAACATTTAGAACAGCTTTATTTTATATTTTTTATCTCAACAGTTTTTGGAGAACAGATGGTATTTGGTTACATGGATAGGTTCTTTAGCAGTGATTTCTGAGATTTTTGTGCATCCATCACCCAACCAGTGTCCACTGTACCCACTGTGTAGTCTTTTATCCCTCACCCCTCTCACTCTTCCCACCAAGTCCCCAGAGTCCATTGTATCATTCTTATGACTTTGCATCCTCATAGCTTAGCTCCCACTTATAAATGAGAATGTACAATGTTTGGTTTTCCATTCCTGAGTTACTTCACTTAGAATAACTGTCTTCGATTCCATCTAGGTTGCTGTGAATGCCATTATTTTGTTCCTTTTTATGTCTGAGTAGTATAAATATATACACACACTCACACATACATACCACATTTTCTTTTATTTTTTGAGATGGAGTTTCGCTCTTGTTACCCAGGCTGGAGTGCAATTGTGCGATCTCAGCTCACCGCAACCTCCGCCTCCTGGGTTCAGGCAATTCTCCTGCCTCAGCCTCCTGAGCAGCTGGGATTACAGGCATGTGCCACCATGCCCAGCTAATTTTTTGTATTTTTTAGTAGAGACGGGGTTTCACCATGTTAACCAGAATGGTCTCGATCTCTTGACCTCGTGATCCACCCGCCTCAGCCTCCCAAAGTGCTGGGATTACAGGCGTGAGCCACTGCGCCCGGCCGTACCACATTTTCTTTACCCACTTGTTGATTGTTGGCCTTTTGGCTGTTTCCATATTTTTGCAATTACAAATGGTGCTGCTATAATCATGCATGTGAAAGTGTCTTTTCATATATTGACTTCTGTTTCCTCTGGGTAGATACCCACTAGTGGGATTGCTGGATCAAATGGTAGATCTACTTTTAGTTCTTTAAGGAATCTCCATACTGTTTTCCATAGTGGTTGTACTACTTTATATTTCCACCAGCAATGTAAAAGTGTTCCCTTTTCACCACATCTACACCAACATCTATTACTTTTTTATTTTTTAACTAATGGCCATTCTCGTAGGAGTAAGATGGTATTGCATCGTGGTTTTGGTTTGCATTTCCTTCATAATTGATGATGTTCAGTTTTTTTCCATATGATTGTTGACCATTTGTATATCTTCTTTTTTTTTTTTTTTTTGAGACAAAGCCTTGCTCTCGTCTCCCAGGCTGGAGTGCAGTGATGCACTCTCAGCTCACTACAACCTCTGTCTCCTGGGTTGTAGTGATTCTCCTGCCTCCCCAGTAGCTGGGATTACAGACACCTGCCACCACGCCTGGCTAGTTTTTGTATTTTTAGTAGAGACAGGGTTTCACCATGTTAGCCAGACTGGTCTCAAACTCCTGATCTCAGGTGATCTGCCCACCTCAGCCTTCCAAAGTGCTGTGATTACAGGCATGAGCCATCACACCTGGTTGTGTATCTCCTTTTGAGAATCATCTATTCATGTCCTTAGTCTACATTTCACTTTTTTATGGGATTTTTTTTTTGTCTTGCTGACTTGTTTGAGTTTGT
Organism: Saguinus oedipus; assembly: GCA_031835075.1. Lineage (NCBI taxonomy): Eukaryota > Metazoa > Chordata > Mammalia > Primates > Cebidae > Saguinus > Saguinus oedipus. Next base: position 139,373,637 of record CM063169.1, read on the forward strand.
TGTAGATTCTGGATATTAGTCCTTTGTCTGATGCATAGTTGATGAATGTTTTCTCCCACTTTTTGGGTTGTCTGTTAACTCTGCTGATTTTTTCTTTTGCTGTGCAGAAGTTTTTCAGTTTAATTAAGTCCCATCTATTTATCTTTGTTTCTGTTGTGTTTGCTTTTAGATTTTTTCAGCTCATGAAGTCTCAATGTCTAGAAGGGTTTTTCTGATGTTACCTTTCAGAATTTTTATGGTTTCAGGTCTTAGATTTAAGTCTCTGATCCATCTTGAGTTGATTTTTGTGTAAGGTGAGAGATAAGGATCCAGTTTCATTTTTCTACGTGTGGCTTGCCAATTGTCCCAGCACCATTTGTTGGATAGGTTGTCCTTTCCCCACTTTATGCTTTAGTTTGCTCTCTCAAAGATCAGCTGACTGTCAATATTTGACTTTATTTCTGGGTTCTCTATCTGTTCTGTTGGTCCATGTACTTGTTTTTATGCCGATACAATACTGTTTTGGTGACCGTATAGTCCTTATAGTATAGTTTGAAGTCGGATAATGTGATCCCTTCAGATTTGTTCTTTTTGCTTAGTCTTGTTTTGGCTATGCAGGCTCGTTTTGGTTCCATGTGAATTTTCGGATTGATTTTTCTAGATCTGTGAAGAATAATGATGCTATCTTGATGGGAATTGTGTTGAATTTGTAGATTGCTTTTGGCATTGTGGTAATTTTCACAATATAGATTCTAGCCATCCATGAGCATTGAATATGTTTTCATTTGTTTGTGTCATCTATTATTTCTTTCAGCAGTGTTTAGTTTTCCTTGTTTTTCATCTTCTTGGTTAGGCATATTCCTAAGTATTTTATTTTGTTTTTGCAGCTATTGTAAAAGGAGTTGAGTTGCTGATTTCTTTGTCAGCTTGGTTGCTGTTGGTATATAGCAGTGCTACTGATTTGTATCCATTGATTTTGTATCGTGAAACTTTACTGAATTCGTGTATCAAATCTAGGAGTTTTCTGGATGAATCTTTAGGGTGTCCTAGGTATATGATCATATTATCAGCAAGCAGTGACAGTTTGACTTCCTCTTACTAACATAGATGCCCTTTATTTATTTCTATTTTCTGATGGCTCTGGCTAGGACTTCTAGTACTGTGTTAAATAGAAGTGGTGACAGTGGCCATCCTTGTCTTGTTTCAGTTCTCAGGGGGAATGCTTTCAACTTTTCCCCATTCAGTCTAATGTTGGCTGTGGGTTTGTCATATAGATAGCTTTATTACTTTAAGATATGTCTCTTCTGTGCTGATTTTGCTGAGGGTTTTGATCATAAAAGGATGCCGGATTTTGTCAAAAGCTTTTTCTGTATCTATTGAGATGATCATTTTATTTTTGTTTTAATTTTGTTTAACTGGTGTATCAAATTTTTTGACCTGTGTATGTTAAAGCATCCCTGCATCTCTGCTGTAAAACTCACTCGATCATGATGGATTATCTTTTTGATATGCTGGTGAATGTGGTTAGCTAAATTTTTTTGGAGTATTTTTACCTCTAAATTCATCAGGGATATTAGTTGATACTTTTTTTTGCTTTTGGTATTAGGGTGATGCTGGCTTCATAGAATGATTTAGGGAGGATTTCCCCATTCTTTATCTTCAGGAATAGTTTCAGTAAGATCAGCAGCAGAGGCTGCCATAATCTTCCTTGAAACATAACTTCAGTGGCCTGAAACCACCCCTTTCATTATCCACATTGGCCACAGGCAGCCCCATCAAAGGAGACTGAGCTCTAACACGCCTAACCCTGCCCCCACCTGATAGTCTTTCTTTACCTGCCCTTATAGCCAAAGACAAAAGACCTAAACTTGTAGCAGCTCTGTGGCCCCACCCATCACTTGAGAAACACAAATATTTATTTAGGTGACCTTAGGGCAACCTTGTATCCACCCATACTACTGTAGCTGATGCCCTCTTGAAAGTGCCACCTCATGGCTAGAGGCCAACCAACACAAATCATTACAGCAATTCATAACAGAACAATCCTGCCCCAAAGAAGGAGAAAACAACAGCTAATTCCACTGCCTGTAACATCCACACTAACCAGGGGTCCTGAGTCTGTTCTCATGACAGCCTCACTGTCAGCATAACCAGCATTCAATAAAACCAGTACACTAAACAAAACTACAACCAAGGACTCTCACAGAGTCCACTTCACTCTTTAGCTACCTCCACCCGAGCAGGTGCTCGTATTCACAGCTGAGACCCTGAAGACAGATCACATCACAGGACTCTTTGCAGACCCTCCCCAGTACAAACCCAAAGCCCAGTAGCTCTGGTGGGTGGCTAGACCCAGAATAGCAAAAACAGTCACTGCAGTCTGGCTCTCAGGAGGCCCTATCCCTAGGGGGAAGGGGAAGAACACCACAAGAAGGGATCATCCCATGGAACAAAAGAATTTGAACAGCACCTCTTGAGTCCCAGTTCTTTCTTCTGTCACAGTCTGCCCAAATGAGAAGGAACCAGAAAAACTGTTCTGGTAATATGATAAAACAAGGTTCTATAACATTTCCAAAAGATCACACTAGCTCACCAGCAATGGAACCAAACCAATAAGAAATCTCTCAATTGACAGAAAATGAATTCAGAAGGTCAGTTATTAAGTTAGTCAAGGATCCAGCAGAGAAAGGTGAAAACCAACTTAAATAAATTTAAAATACAGGATATGGATGAAAAAATTCTCTAGAGAAATGGGTAACATAAATAAAAAAAGAATCACACTTCTGGAAATGAAAGACAAACTTAGAGAAATGCAAAATACAATGCAAAGTTTCAACAATAGAATCAAATAAGTAGAAGCAAGAACTTCAGAGCTCAGAGACAAGGCTTTCAAAATAACCCAACCTAACAAAGACAAAAAAAGAATTAAAAAAAAAAAAAGGCACAAAGCCTCCAAAAAGTTTGGGATTCTGTTAAATGGCTAAACCTAATAATAATTGGTGTTCTTGAAGAAGAGGAATCTATAAGTTTGGAAAATGTATTTGAGGGAATAATCAAGGGAAATTTCCCTAGACTTCCTAGAGATGTAGACATCAAATACAAGAATGTCAAAGAACACTTGGGAAATGCATCACAAAAAGATCATCACCTAGGCCCATAATCATAAGGTTATCTAAAGTCAAGACAAAGGAAAGAACCTTAAGAGCTGTGAGGCAAGAGCATCAGGTAACTTATAAAGGAAAACCTAACAGATTAATAGCAGATTTCTCAGCAGAAACCCTGAAAGCTAGAAGAGATTGGGGTCCTATCTTTAGACTCCTTAAACAAAATAATTATTAGCCAAGAATTTTGTATCCAGCAATACTAAACTTAGTAAATGAAGCAAAGATAAAGTCATTTTCAGACAAATGCTGAGAGAATTCACTACTACCAAGCCAGCACTACAAGAACAGTTAAAAGGAGTTCTAAATCTTGAAACCAAACCTCAAAATACAGTGAAGTAGAACCTCCTTAAAGCATAAATATTATAGGGCCTATAAAACAACACAGTGGAAACGAAAAGCCAAGGTATTCAGGCAATAATTAGCACAATGAATAGAATGGTAACCACACATTTCAGTACTACTGTTGAATATAAATGTCCCAAATGCTCCACTTAAAAGATAGAGAATAGCAGAATGGATAAGAATTCACCAAGTATCTGCAGTCTTGAAGAGACTCACCTGACATATAAGGTCTCATGTAAACTTAAGGCAAAAGGGTGGAAAAAGATACTCCATGCAAATGGTTACCAAGAGCAAGTAGGAATAACTATTTTTTTATATCAGACAAAACAGAATTTAAAGCAACCACAGTTGAAAAAGACAAAGAGGGACATTATGTAATGATAAAAGGACTAATCATATAGGAAAATATCACAATACTAAATCTATCTGCACCTAACACTAGAGCTCCCAAATGTATAAAACAATTACCACTAGACATAACAAATGAGATAGACAGCAATACAATAATAGTGGGATCTTCAATACTCCATTAACAGCAGTAGACAGGTCATCAAGACAGAAAATCAACAAAGAAACAATGTATTTAAACTGTACCCTAGAACAAATGATATTTATAGAATATTCTACCCAACAACTGCAGAATATACATTCTGTTCATCAGCACATGGGACATTCTCTAAGACAGACCATATGATAGGCCACAAAATAAGTCTCATTAAATTTAAGAAAATCAAAATTATATCAAATATTCTTTCAGACTACAGTGGAATCAAATTGGAAATTAGCTGCAAAAGGAACCGACAAAGCCATGCAGATACATGGGAATTAAATAATTTGCTCCTTGAATGATCTTTAGGTCAACAATGAAATAAAGATGGAAATTTAAATATTCTTTGAACTGAACAATAATAGTGACACAACCTATCAAAACTTCTGGGCAGCAAAAGCAGTGCTAAGAGGAACATTCAGAGCATTACGTGTCTATGTCAAAAAGTCTGAAAGAACACAAATGGACAATCTTAAGGGCACACCTAAAGGAACTAGAGAAACAAGCACAAAGCAAACCCAAACTCACCAAAAGAAAAGAGATAACAAACATCGGAGCAGAACTAAATTAAATTAAAACCAAAAAAATATGAAAGGTAACTGAAGCAAAAAGCTGGTTCTTTTGAAAAGGTAAACAAAATTGATAGACCATTAGCAAGATTAATAGAGAAAAGATCCAAATAAGCTCAATTGGAAACAAAATGGGAGATGCTACAACCAATATCACAGAAATACAAAAGACCATTCAAGCCTACCATGAACACCTTTACACATACAAACTAGAAAACTTAGAGGAGTTGAATAGATTCCTGGAAATATACAATCCTCCTAGATTAAAGTGGGAAGAAATAGAAACTCTGAACAGACCCATAACAAGCACCGAGACTGAAATGGTTAAAAAAGAAATGCCAATGAAAAGTCCAGGATCAGATGGATCCACAGTTGAATTCTATCAGATTTTAAAAGAATTTGTACCATTTTACATTTCTACCAGCAGGGTATGAGGGTTCCATGGTTTTCACGTCCTCACTTGTTATTATCTTTTTCTATTATAGCCATTCCTAATGGGTATGAAGCAGTGTCTCACTGTGGTTTTGATTTGTATTTGTTTGTTGGCTAATGATGTTGAGCTTTCTTTCATATGCTTATTGGCCATATTCTTTGGGGGAAATATTTAGTTAGTTCCTTTGCTCATTTTTTTAACTAGATATTTTTTTATTACTGAGTTGTAACTTTTTTTATATATATTCTAGTTAGAGGTCTCATCAGATACATGATTTGTAAACATTTCCCCTTGTTCTATGAGTTATCTTTTCATTCCCTTGGTGTTCTTGGAAGCATAAAAGTTTTCAATTTGATTATATCCAGTTTTTCTGTTTTTCTTTTGTTGCTTGTGCTTTTAGTGTCATATACTAAGAAACTAAAGCCTAATCAAAGGTCACGAAGGCTGTGTCTATGTTTTCTTCTGAGAGTTAGGTAATTTAGTTCTTACATTTAGATCTTCGATCCATTTCAAGTTAATTCTGTATATGATGTGAAGTGGGAGTCCAGTATTCCTTAGCTTCTGCATATGCACTTGTCCCAGCACCATTTGTTGAAAATACTTTTCTTTCCCCATTTAATTATCTTAGCACCCTTGTCAAAAATCATTTAACTGGAGATCTATGGTCTTATTCTGGACTTACAGTTTTAGTCCATTGATATGTATGTCTATCCAATGCTTATACCACATTGTTTTTGTTATGGTAGCTTTACAGTAAGTTTAACTGCTTTATGTTAAAAGCAGTTAATCTTACGATAAGTTTAACTTAACATATAGGCCAGACGTGGTGGCTCGTGGTGGCTCGTGCCTGTAGTCATAGCACTTTAGGAAGCTGAGGTGGGTGGATTATGAGGTCAGGAGTTCAAGACCAGCCTGGCCAAGATGGTGAAACCCCGTCTCTACTAAAAATATAAAAATTAGCTGGGCACAGTAGCAGGCCCCTGTAATCCCAGCTACTTGGGAGGCTGAGGCGGGAGAATCACTTGAACTCAGGTGGCAGAGGTTGCAGTGAGCCGAGATGGCACCACTGCACTCCAGCCTGGGCAATAGAGCAAGACTGTGTCTAAAAAAAAAAAAAAAAAATTAACCCATGTAATTTTTGGCCAGTGGTAGATTTTCCCTTATTTTCTAATTTTTGAGACTAATTTTCCAACTTGATTTGGCTTATAGACACCTACAAAAAGAATATTGTTAAATATTTTTTATTTTCTTAATACTACAAGCCAAACTCGAAGTTGGGAAGGGGTCTGCTGTTGAAGTCAGGTAACCTAGTGTTTTCAGAATATACTTGGGCTCCAAATATGAATCATTAAAAAAGATCTAGATAAGATTCTTTCTCTCTAAATTTATAGAATTGTCCTTATAATAAGACATGCTATTTTTCAATATTTATGCAACTTGGAAAAGATATCCTAATATCATCAATTATAGTGTTGTCCTCAGAATAGGACATATTATTTTTGAATATTGTTTATGCAACTTGGAAGAGATTGTCTGACCTCCTTAAGTGTTTTTATTGAATGTCTACATTTCCTTGGAAAAGATATCCTAATATCATCAATTATAGTGTTGTCCTCAGAATAGGACATATTATTTTTGAATATTGTTTATGCAACTTGGAAGAGATTGTCTAACCTCCTTAAGTGTTTTTATGGAATGTCTACATTTCCTTCATAAATTTATTAAAATATTTTCAACAGGTTAACAGATATAAAAGAAAAGATGAATCAGTTTAATGAAGAAATTAGACAACTTGACATGGATTTAGAGGAACACGAAGGTAATGCTTCTGGTATTTTTATAATGTAGATTAACAGATGCTTAGCAGGTTTGATATAGTATTACCGGTGTCTCAGAGACTGTTTAACCACCTGGGATTTATTATTTAATTCTCTCTGATATTACTCACTTTAGCTACTAAAATGTATACTACATGAATAATATTACAGCAATGATTTAAACTGACCACTTATGAGTTAAAATGATTGTGTAATAATTTATTTAGCTTTGCCAAGCAGTTTTTTTTTACAAAAACAGAAGTAAAATGTTAAAAGTTTTAATAGATTTCTAAGTTATTCTTCCTCCTAAGGTGTACTTCCTTCCTAGTAATAGTCAATCGTTCACTATAAATAATATAGTCAACTATTAATGGCAGTAACTGGTAGCATTAGAGGGGATGAAAATCAAATCATAAATATTACAAATAATCCAGACAGAATTAATTCCCCATCCAGGCCTCATAATGAGGTAGCAAGCACTGATTAACCTGATCCTCCACAACTTTCCCCAGGAGTGGAATTTGAAGAACCAATGAAGGGACCAGAACACCTGAAGGAGCTTGGGGTTTGACTATGCAGAAATAATGTGATGGGGGTTTGGGCGTGGGGCTACATTTTAAAGGAGGAGGGTGAGCATCAGTTGCCTAACAATCTTCTCCCTAATAAGAGAGAGAAAAGTAGATTTCCCATAGCACTTTAATCATAGTTTAACTGCAAAGAAATTAATGTGCTCCTGGATTATCAAGAATTGACTATATATTCTTATGAGTTAGGTATGGTATAAACAGTGTGCACATGTACATGTATTCTTGTTATGGCAAAGGAAACATTCTAGCAGTGTAGTGGCGCAATCACAGCTCACTGCAATTTCAGACTCTTGTGTTCAAGTGATCCTCCTGTGTCAGCTTCGCAAGTAACTGGGATTACATATGTCTGCCACTACGTCCAGCTAAACTTTAAATTTTTAATAGAGATGAAGTCTCACTATGTTGCTCAGGCTGGTCTCAAACTTCTGAGCTCAAGCAGTCCTCACACCTCAGCCTCCCAAGGTGCTGGGATTACAGGTGTGAGCCAGCACATCTAGCTGTCTATTCCTAAATTAATTAACTTCAGTTTTCAAGGTGGTATATCAGTCTTAAAGTTTTTCTTGATTTATGAATAATAGCATTAGCCGCTACTGATTGATTACTTATCTGGCTAGGCACTTTTTAGTCTTGCAAGAACTTTTTAAAGCCTTGTAAACCTATTTTATACATAATGAGGCTTAGAGAAGTTATATAATTTAGTCAAATTCCTCCAGCTAGTAAATAGTTAATTGTACATTTAAACCAAGGTCTCTCTAACTCCAAAGCTTTAGTTCTATTGCCTAAGCCTCAACTTGAATTTCTGATATGAAATGCTATATTTGTAAAACTAAGGTATTCTTATGAAATACAGTTTAATTTATACATGGCTACTAGTAGCTTTAAATAAAGAATCTAAAGGCAGACAGACTTTAAATCCCAGTATTAGATAAATAAACTTGCCCAAGCTTCAGTTTTCTCATCTGGAAAATGAATATAATTATTCTATCTTACTAAGATTTATGATTACTAAATGGCATACCACGTGAGGTAGGCTAGCAATAAATTGTTAAGACTAGATAGAGTCATGTCATTTTCTTTTTTATACCATTTATTTTTATGACAAAAATTGTATATGTTTATTGTGTATAATGTCTTGAAATATGTATACATTGTGGAATGCCTAAATTTGGCTAATTACCATATGTATTACTTCACTTATTTTTGGTGGTGAGGGTGTTCAAAATTCACTCTTCTAACAATCTTCAAGAATAAACCAGGTTATTGTTAACCATAGTCACCATGTTGTACAGTAGATCTCTTACCTAAACAAAATTTTGTATTTTTAAATTATATTATTTACTTTATTAAATCATTTCATTGCTTTTAATTTATATAGATCTACTTTTTAGATTTTCTGTATTAATATATTCAAAAGGATTCTGAGAAATCTGATATTATTCTTGATTTTAGATGCTTATAGGATACGCTTTAAAGAATTTTCCTTTACCTAAATCTAAATTTCTAACATTAAATTTTTTTCCACTAAAATAATACATTTTGGGGTAACAGTTCATTAATTGCTAGTTCTTTTTTTTTTTTTTTTTTTTTTGAGACAGAGTCCTGCTCTGTCGCCAGGCACTAGGCTGGAGTGCAATGGCACAATCTTGGCTCATTGAAGCTTCCGCCTCCTGGGATCAAGCAATTTTCCTGCCTCAGCCTCCCGAGTAGCTGGGACTACAGGCACGTGCCACCACACCCAGCTAATTTTTGTATTTTTAGTAGAGACGGGGTTTCACCATATTGGCCAGCATGGTCTCTATCTCTTGACCTTGTGATCCGCCCTCCTGGGCCTCCCAAAGTGCTGGGATTACAGGCATGAGCCACTGCGCCTGGCCTAATTGCTAGTTCTAAGACAAATAGAAGGCTTTTAATTTTTACTTCTATTTTCCTATTTTCTAACCTTTCTTCTTTTTTATTAATATGGGAAAAGATAATTATAATGCAGTATAACAGTGGCATTTATAACGTATATAAGTCTATGTGATATGTAATTATTATTTATATGCATTTATATATTATATATGTACATATATATATTTATATGAATGCATTTGGTTTTTGTTCTGCTACACTGTGATCATTCTAGATTATTGATACATTAGTGCAGGAGGTTTTTGTTAAAAGATTACTTGTTATAAAGTTACTTGTTAGTTCAAGACCTCCTTTTTCTTGCCTTAACAAGTTAGCAATAGCCTCCCTAACTGGTCTCCTCACTTCCAGTCTTGCCTCCTGTCAGATTCTTCCCCCATAAATGCTGCCAGGGTGACATATATAAAACGTTATTCTGTGTTACTGTCCTTAACACTGGTTACATGATATACAGCATAAAGTGTAAGAATTTTTGCTTGTCATTCTAGTTTTCTATGATCTGGCCTCTGTATTGTCAACCTCCTTTCCCACCCCTCATCATCTCTGTCCTTGTATTCTAATAATAATCTGCTTGTATTATACCCTGTGTCTCTTACTATTTTGTTCTCTCTCTCTCTCTCTCTCTCTTTCTCTCTCTCTCTCTCTCTCTCTCTTTTTCCCAGAGCCTCACTCTGTTGCCCAGGCTGGAGCGCAGTGATGCAGTCATGGCTCTCTGCAGCCTTGACCTCCCAGAATCAAATGATTCTCCCACCTCAGCCTCCTGAGTAGCTGGGACTACAGGCGAGCTCCACCACCTCTGGCTTTTATTATTATTATTATTATTATTATTATTATTATTATTATTTGTCGAGATAGGGTCTCTCATTTTGCCAAGACAGGTCTCAAACTCTTGGGCTTATATGAACCTCCTGCCTTAGCCTCCCAAGTGCTGGGATTGAAGTCGTGAGCCATCATCCCAGCCCTTTCTCTTTAGTGTTCCTTCCCCTGTTTTTCACCTGACCGAATTCTAATCCTTTAAGATAGAGCTCAGGTATCCATTTATTGGCATAACTTTGTCTTCCTTCCTTCATTTGTTTCTAGGCTATGCTAAATGAGTGAATTATCTCCATGTTTTCAGAGCATACTATGTATAAACCTATCACTGGATTGACCACATTATATTACAGTTACCTATTTATGTGTTTGTCTTCTCTCCCTGGCTAAGTCCTCAATTACAGGGACTGTGTCTTATGCACTTTGGTAACATTTCAACACAATGTATGGGAAAATACATACTCATTAAATGTTTGTGAAATGAACTAAATAACTCATATTTTAGCAGAAAAATAATTGTAGAATGAACTAAAGATAAAAATTGGGCTCTGGGCCGGGCGTGGTGGCTTACACCTGTAATCCCAGCACTTTGGGAGGCCGAGGCGGGTGGATTGCCTGAGCTCAGGAGTTTGAGACCAGCCTGGGCAATACAGTGAAATCCCATGTATACTAAAATACAAAAAATTAGCTGGGCGTGGCAGCATGCGCCTGTAGTCTCAGTTACTTGGGAGGCTGAGGCAGGAGAATTGCAAGAACCCGGGAGGCAAAGGCTTCAGTGAGCCAAGATTGCACCACTGCACTCCACCCTGGGTGCCAGAGTGAGACTTCATTTCAAAAAAAAAAAAAACTGGGCTCTGGCTACTTCTTTGGGCTCTTTAGGTTTAGGATGTAGGTATGCATTGTTCCCTGGAGAGAGCTTGACCGCAAAGGTTTTATTACTTTCCAGAGGATTCCTACCTTGGATTATGTTTTCCAGTAAAGTGGTGGATGCTTATTTATATCCATTTCTCACCTTGACTCATGATTATAGATGCTGTATTCCTTAGGATAGCGATAATAATCAGATTGCTTTGTTTTTCTAGTTCGTATGTAGTTCTGCCCGCCCAACCGCCCCCCCCAGCTTTATTTCCTCTTTGGCTCATTTTATTCATTTCTTAGATGACACCTGGCTTCTTCTATTAACAGCATCTGTGTATAATCCAAGTAGACCACCTTTTGCCTTGTAGGTTTTCTGGTTAGGAAAGCACATAAACCATAAATGATGTTTATTATACATATCTGGCTTTTTTTTCAGGAATTAATCCAACCTTTCAGTTTTCACATAAACTTTAAAATATTTATGTAATTCATTCTAAATTCAAAGGCATCCTTAGAAACTGAGTTAGGTACAGTTGTGTTCTCTGCTAGGTATTAATGGTGACCTTGTCATCTTTACAACTTTCTCAGATATATCATATTTATTCATTTTTGTTAAGTCTTTAATGTTATAATTTGCCAAAAATTACATTGAATAATTATGTCTCAAAGTTAACTAAATAAAATCAGTTAACAGTTATTTGGCTACTTTATGAAAATCTTTATTGTTCCTGTGATGGCTGAGTTTTAAAAAAATTTTCAAGTAATTTTAAAGCTTCAGATTATAATGTGTTAAATTGTGATTTTTATGTATGAATCTGGTATGTTTTTAATGTGAAAAATTCGAGCAGTATAAAAATGTATTAATATGAAGTAAAAAGTCATCTCCTTTCTCCTCTCACTCATCCAAGTCTTCAGAGGTCATTATGTTTACCATGTGATATTAAACCTTTTAGATTTTTTACTCTGGCAATCTAAATTAAAGCAGAGAAAATACTTAGACTTTTGTCCAGTACCATGCTTGAGCTCATATTTAGACTTTTGACCAATTCTAGAAGGGCTTCATGGCTGTCAAATCATTCCTTGGTCTTGTAAATGATTTTTAAAAGTAAACTAATCTCATAACAGAAAATTTTTGTTGTAATTAGATGTTATCTTTTTTTAAATGCTAGGAGATTTGATTCTACGATATTAAATATTTGCTAGGCAGCATTTATATTGTTTTTCTGTATTGATGGACTGAGTAATTTTGTTATAATGGTTCCAGATTTATTTGGATTTAAATGTATACACTGTTTGGCCAGGTGCGGTGGCTCAAGCCTGTAATCCCAGCACTTTGGGATGCTAAGCGGGGTAGATCATCTGAGGTCAGGAGTTCAAGCCCACCCTGACCAACATGGTGAAACCCTGTCTCTACTGAATATAGAAAAAATTAGCAGGGCGTAGTGGTGCATGCTTGTAATCTCAGCTCCTCAGGAGGCTGAGGCAAGAGAATCACTTAAACCCAGGAGGCAGAGATTGCAATGAGCCAAAATTGTGCCACTGTACTCCAGCCTGGGCGAGAGAGCAAGACTTCATTAAACAAAAAAAAAGGCCGGGCGCGGTGGCTCAAGCCTGTAATCCCAACACTTTGGGAGGCCGAGGCGGGTGGATCACGAGGTCAACAGATCGAGACCATCCTGGTCAACATGGTGAAACCCCATCTCTACTAAAAATACAAAAAATTAGCTGGGCACGGTGGCGCGTGCCTGTAATCCCAGCTACTCGGGAGGCTGAGGCAGGAGAATTGCCTGAACCCAGGAGGCGGAGGTTGCGGTGAGCCGAGATCGTGCCATTGCACTCCAGCCTGGGTAACAAGAGCGAAACTCCGTCTCAAAAAAAAAAAAAAAAAGGTGTACTTTGTTCTATATTTTAGTAGGGAAGGAATTTATGTATGTGTGTGCTAACTAGAAACAATGAGAACTAGCTCTAGTGAAAGTCGTATGGTCAGTATTTGGCTACAAACTCTGCATCATTAGTAAAGTGGAGTGTTATCGGCAGATGCCATGCTACTTTCCAAAATGCCTGAACTCATCCTGACTTTTCCTTTCTCAGTTGAAGTGCCAACAATTGTATATTTGCTTAATTATTGCTTTCTAAAATGTTGCTTTTGGACAAGCAAGGGAAAGTAATAGAAGTAGTATTGTTGCTCTGAGTAAAGCAGAACATACCAGGTTGACAATAGTAGCTTATATTTTCACTCAACAAAGGATGCTTTTTTTTAAAAAGGATCTTTTCATCTTCAAGGCTTACTTCTAACATATAGCCAAGTAACTTTTTTTTATATATATATACAGATGAATTTTGCTGTGTTGGCCAGGGCAGAGTGCAGTGACAATTTATAGGCATGATTAGAGCTCACTGTGGCTTTTAACTCCTGAGCTCAAGCAGTCTTCCTGCCTCAGCCTTTCAAGTAACTGGGACTCAGGCCCGTGTTACTGTGCCCAGCATGTTTTTATTAAGGAATCTGTTGATTAATAAAGTCTTTTATTCTTACTACAAATTAATACTTGACAGTTTATATCTTATATTAAAGTTCTTCAAAGTAAATAGTTTCTTAGTCTACTTAGCTCAAATCAAGCCCATAGTGAATTCTTTTTTTTTAATGAGATAGGGTCTTTCTGTCACCCAGGATGGGGTACAGTGGTGTGACATCATAGCCCACTGGAGCCTCAAACTCCAGGGTTCAAGTGATCCTCTCACCTTAGCTAAATAAAGTAAAATAAAGTGAAATAAAATAAACTCCGGAGTAGCTAGGACTACAGGTGCATACCAACATGGCCAGCTAATTGTTAAAAACTTTTTTGTAGAGACAGGGTTTTGCTCTGTTGCCCAGGCTGATCTCAATGTGCTTGGCTCTAGCAGTCCTTCTGCCTTGGCCTCCCAAAGTGTTGGGATTACAATTGTGAGCCATTGTGCCTGGTGTTTTACTCTTTATTAATGTATTCCCTTACATTAAGTAAATTCTATAAAGAATAGCATTACTATTATAAGACATCTCAAAGTCTTTCATGAAGCACAGAAAAGTGATCAGTCTTCTATGCAAAAATGCAGAGTCTTTTGAAATCAGGGTAGTTCTAAGCTTTACTCAATGCTGGGTTAGATTTTCTGAAGTCTTCTAAGTCAGTTACCAGTTGTCCATCTGCTTTCAGCTTCCAGGTTTTTTTTTTTTTTTTTTTGAGATGGAGTCTTGATCTGTCACCAGGCTGGAGTTTGGCTTGATCTTGGCTCAGTGCAACCTCTGCCTCCTGAAATCATGCAATTCTTCTGCCTCAGCCTCCCGAGCAGCTGGGACTACAGGTATGTGCCACCACACCCAGCTAAATTTTGTATTTTTAGTAGAGACATGTTTCACTATGTTGGCTAGGATGGTCTCGATCTCTTGACCTCATGATCTGCCCGCCTCGGCCTCCCAAAGTGCCAGAATTACAGGCCTGAGCCATCGTGCCTGGCCTCAGCTTCCAAAATTTTATTGCTATTGTCTCCTATTTCTATATGCTGCGAATTTATACCTTTAAAGATTCTTTTTGCTATAGTTTTAGTGGGGTTTGGGGGAGGATCACAATTAGATGTGCATGTTCAACCTGCCATCCCTACCAAGAAATGACAATTATAAACCTTACTTACCTAGAATTTCTGAGTGTTTAAGCTCCTGTAAGGTCCTAAAGCTTTTTTTAAAAAGTTCTTAAAATTATTTTAAAGATTCAGATTAACTTATTTTTTAATTGTAATTTTAGATTGAATCTGACATGTATTTAACATGAAAAACGCAAGCAGTCAAAAAGTATATAAAGTAAAAAGTCATTTCCTTTCTCCTCATCCAAGTCTTCAGAGTTAATCATGGTTTACAGTTTGATGTTTAGGCTTTTAGACTTTTTAAAATACATTTACAAACATATTTTTAAACAGACTAATACTAATGTACAATTCTGAGCTTGAATCTTTTCATTTAACTATATAATATACATTATTCTCTATGAGGATGTATACTTCATTCTGAGAAGTGGTACAGCATAGTGGTCAATGTTAGGGCTCTAAAGTCAGACTTAAGAATGGTGCCTGGTCCAGTTGTGGTGGCTCACGCTGTGATCCCAGCACTTTGGGAGGCCAAGGCGGGTGGATCACAAGGTCAAGAGATCGAGACCATCTTGGTCAACGAGGTGAAACCCCGTCTCTACTAAAAATACAAAAAATTAGCTGGGCATGGTGGCGCATGCCTGTAATCCCAGCTACTCAGGAGGCTGAGGCAGGAGAATTGCTTGAACTCAGAAGGCAGAGGTTGCAGTGAGCCGAGATCGTGCCATTGCACTCCAGTCTGGGTAACAACAGCGAAACTTGGTCTCAAAAAAAAAAAAAAAGAATGGTGCCTGGTCCAGTTGTGGCTCACGCTGTAATCCTAGCACTTTGGGAGGCCTAGGTGGGTAGATTGCTTGAGCTCAGAAGCTCGAGACCAGCCTGGGCAACAGGACAAAAACCTATCCCTCAAAAAAAAAAAAAAAAAAAAAACAATTAGCCAGGTGTGGTGATGTGCACTTGGCTTATAGTCCCAGCTACTTGTAGTTCCAGCTACTTGCTGAGGCAGGAGGATTACTTGAACCTGGGAGGTTGAGGCTGTAGTGAGCCAAAATCACACCACTGCACTCCAGCCTGGATCACAAAGTGAGACATTGTCTCAAAAAAAAAAAAAAGATCCCTGGTACATATTAAGCACTTCTGACAACCATTAGCTACCCCCCATGATTGTTGTTACATAGGATTCATTATATCCACATTGATATTTACACCATTTCTAATTTTTAACTCCTAAGAACAGTGCTGAACCAGGACATTCATATTTATTAACCTGTCTATTTCTACAGAATAAATTTCTAGAAGTGAAATTTTGAATAGAATACTATTTTTTACTGGTTTGTATATTTATTCCCAGAAAAGTTTGTATCATGTTATACAACCAAAAGCAGTCTGTGAAGGTGGTTCCTTACCAATGCTAGCTATGGTAAGTTTTTTAGTTTTTGTCAGTCAAGATAATGTACACATCACTGACAGTTCCAAAGTTTTGATGGTTAGGCCTGAATTTGTAGTACTACTGTGATCCACAAGGTGGGGCTAAGTTTCTGAACATCTGTTTATATAAGCAATAGAATTGACAAAGAGAGTTAACAAAGTATAGTCACTGTCATATGTCTCTGCAGGAGGGATTGTTGGGCATTGTTACTTACCAAAAATTATTACTGTGCAGATTTAAGTATTTTTCCAAATGTGGATTTGATTCTAAAACCAAATATCATGTGATTATTAATATACCATGTAAGACATACAAATAACTAGATGCTACAATGTGGTAAATACATAATAATAGAAATATACACAGAATGCTTTAGGAATATTGGATTACTGTCCTAAATTCTGAATTAATTCATTGTAACTTTCTGTATAATTTATATGTATCATTCAAAAGTAGTAAAAATACGCTGGGTGCAGTGGCTCACCATAAGATCATAAGATCAAATCATAAGATTCTGGCAATTTTCTAATTGTTGCAGGCAAGAATTAGAATCATTAAAGATGTTCTATCTTAGGGTGGCTCAAGCCTGTAGTCCCCAGCACTTTGGGAGGCTGAGGCGGGTGGATCACGAGGTCAAGAGATCGAGACCATCCTGGTCAACATGGTGAAACCCCGTCTCTACTAAAAATACAAAAAATTAGCTGGGCATGGTGGTGCATGCCTGTAATCCCAGCTACTTGGGAGGCTGAGGCAGGAGAATTGCCTGAATCCAGGAGGCGGAGGTTGCGGTGAGGCGAGATCGCGCGATTGCACTCCAGCCTGGGTAACAAAAGCGAAACTCCGTCTCAAAAAAAAAAAAGGTAGTAAAAATACAAAATATAATACTTTGGTTTGTCTGTAGTATACTTCTTCATACCCAGAGTTCTAAAGCCTAGATTAGGGCCTTTTTTTCCTCAATTATGGAGAGTAAAATGAAAATATATATATATATATTTTTAAATTTTTAAAATTTTTATTGCATTGTAAGTTTTGGGGTACATGTGCAGAACGTGCAAGATAGTTGCATAGGTACTCACATGGCAGTGTGTTTTGCTGCCTTCCTCCCCTTCACCCACACTTGGCATTTATCCCCAGGCTATCCCTCCCCAGCCCCGCCCCCCCACTGTCCCTCCCCAATTCCCTCCAATAGACCCCAGTGTGTAGTAGACCAAGCACATGTCCTGTTACTAGAATGCCTGGATTCAAATCCAGGCTGTGCTGTTTGATCTTGGACATGCTATTTATGCTATTTAATCTGACTTTATCTTAGTTTTTTTTTTTTAATGGAGATAATTACAGTACCTGCCTCTTAGAGTTATTGTGAGGATTAGATGAATGTGCTTTGTATGTAAATATGTACACAAAACACATTCACAATAGCAGTCAATTTAAAATATGCTCATAAATATTAATTAGTGACTGTTATTAATGCTGTTAATTTATAAAAGGAAAGTTGAGTAACTTTACTGCAGTTATTTTCCCAAAGCATACATTAATTAGAAAGTATTTTCCCATCAGTATTTCCTTCAGTATGTACAAAATAACCTATTTAGTTGCAAAATGGTTTATCTTCTGGTATCTCAGATTTCAAATGGCATCCATCCATTGCTATTCTGTGGTTTTTCATCATACATCTACTGAAGAAGAATGAATTACTATTGTTCAATCTAGAAATTGTTTAAACTATTCTTTGTATCTTTCATTAAAATGGTGATGTCTACACCAGGATTATCGCCACCATCTGAAACTTGTTAGTAATGCAAATTCTTGGGCTCTATCCCAGACTTACTGAATTGGAAACCCTAAGGAGAGGGCTCAGCAATTTGTGTTTCAGCAAGTCCTCCTGTTGATTGTGATTCATGTTAAAGTTTGATAACTGCTACTTTAGAAAATGATTAAGGACCTTATGTTTAGTACATGCCAAGTACCACCAGTTATACTATGTGATTTTACATACAGTACTGTGTTGGAACAAACTTCTACATAGTCCTTTTGTTTTACATAATTAGATAATTAATAAAAATTGTACACTTTATACAATATATAAAAATTATAATTACAGTTTTTAAAGTGCCTCCTGCTTTAGAAATAGAATTATCTGACCTTGTTTGCATAGCTGTAAGGAAACTTTTCTGCCAAAACTTAAAATATAGTTGACCCTTCATGACAGCATTGGGATTGGGGCACTGAGTCCACCATGCAGTCAAAAATCCGTGTGTAACTTAATAGTCTACTGTTGGATGGAAGCCTTACCAATAACATAAACAGTTGATTAACACATACTTTGTGTGATTATATGCTGTATTCTTACAATGAAGTAAGCTAGAAAAAAAGTTATTAAGAGAATTATAAAGATTTTTGTTATTTTCCACTTATTTATGAAATGGAAGTAGATGAATATAAAGGTTTTCATCCTTAGCATATTACTAACTTGCTGTTTACTGTAAAAATGGTATGTAAAAAGTAGATGGGAGAGATAGACTGAATACAAAAAGACGGAATTTTATAGACCCCACAACTAATTAAAATTGAAATAGGAGTCAGGGAGGAGAAAGTGTTCTGGCTACTAAAATATGTGAAAATGTTAGAAGGGGTTTTATAACAACTCAATATGAATTAATGTGATACAGGCTTGAAAACAGCTGAAATTCTAGCTTGCATAACAAAAAATGGTTATATAGACTATGGGGAGTGATGGTCTTCTTGGAATCCTAAGTTTCTTGGCATAATATGTTGAAAGGGATAGAGAAAAACCAGAGCTCATTCACAGTAGAATGACCAGAATGATAATAGACTTAGAAACCATGACATAAAATGAAACATAGGATGTACTGAGGCCAGATGCGGTAGCTTATGCCTGTAATCCCAACACTCTGGGAGGCTGAGGTGGGGTGGATCACTTTAGGTCAGAAGTTTGAGACCAGCTTGGCGAACATGGTAAAACCCCATCTCTACTAAAAACACAAAAATTAGCCGGGCATGGTGGCACGTGCCTGTAGTCCCAGCTACCTGGGAGGCTAACATGAGAGAATTGCTTGAACCTGGGAGGTGGAGCTTGCAGTGAGCTGATACGGAACCATTGCACTCTAGCCCGGGTGACAGAATGAGACCTTGTCTCAAAAAAAAAAAAAAAAAAAAAAAAAAGGAAGGGAGGAGGAAAGGAGGGAAGAAGGGAAGGAACTGGGAGACTGCCTGTTTCACAAGTACCCCAAGTGCTAAGAAACAATCTGGATGTGCAAAAGTCTTACCCCATCTCCCTCATTTTGTTTGTTGTTGACCTTTGAGCTCCAGAATCGGTAGGTTTTGCTGAGTTGGGAGCCTTGAGGCCAGGGGAGTCACTAGTACATGCCTTGTTGTATATTGATCAGGAGAGAAGATTGAAATAGCTGCCTATTTTGGAAATGTTAAGCAGACCTTCTGTAGGGGCAGAACTACTTCTCAGAGTATAAAGGCCTATAAACCCTGAGTCCAGAGAACATCATTTGATGCCAGAGAAGTAAAAGTGTTGGGTGAAATTCCTTGCAGTGAGGACAGAGAGGTAGCTGTGGTGATAGGCAGTGGTAGAAGAGCCTATCTTGCTTACTCCACTGCAGTGACTATCAAAAAGCAACAGTGTCCTTTCTACTGTATCCCTAGTCTTTTTGTAACAGTCCATTCTCATTTCTTCTTCTTCTTTCCTACTTGAGGGGAGAAAAAGCCTGAATTTATAGTATACATTTTTGTGTATTTTTCTTATTAGAGTATAAATTCTTTAAAGGAAAATATTTTACTCTTTTTTTTTTTTAATTCCCATGTTACCTGATAAAGTACCTTGCTGGTATGGTAATTCCTATATATAGTCCTCCTGAAGTATTTTCACGCATCTGGCTACCACAGCACGTCATACATACCTGTTAGAGCACTTACGTTGCATTGTAAATTTTTGTTTTTGTACACCTAATGAAATGTAAGCCCTTTGAGAATAGGGTAGAAACTATCTTACTCAGTTTGATATCCCAACACCTGTTACATTATCTGGCACATAGTAAATAATCAGTAAATTTATATGAAATAAATAAATGAGTATAGAACTATGCTCACATCAAATGCTCTGAATTCAAGGATATGTCCAGAATTACGTTTCTTATACCGTTGTGTCCCTTTCCCTCTCCCTTGGTCTTCTCATTGTTGATTCTACTGCAGTAGACTCTTCTGCTTACCTGCTTGCAATTTCATTGTGATAACACTGATTTTGCTTCCTTCCATCTATAATCTTGTCCTGTACTATAATATTGAATCTAAGGATAGATTTGGTAACAACCATTATGTTTTACACTACCGTAGGACTGCCTACATCTACATGGCCTTTATGGGCAACTCAGATATTAATCCTTCACTGAGAAACCACAAAATAGAGAAGTTCACTAATGCTCTGACCACTCTCCTTCTTAACAACAATGACATTGGAAGAAGTCTTATGAAGCTTGGGTATCTGCTGAGATATGTGGGAGCTCTGTCCCATCTAATCCAGCTAGCCAGCTGTGCAGCTGTGAATGTTAAGCAGATATGTCTTCCAGTTCAATCCGTTGGCAACTAGGAGGATGACTTTGAGGAGAGAAGGAGGGTGGAGTCTCCTCTCAGGTTTCTGACTTGAATGATGAATGGATGGTGAGACCAGCCAAATATAATAGGGGAAAAAAGGGAAAGTATGAGTTTAATTACGAATATACTGAGTTTCAGGATGTCCTGACAGTGTTTCCAAATGAATATATATAGTAAGCATTTAGATGAAAGAATCTAAAAATCAGAGAAAGGATTAAATTTGAGAGTTCTTAAACCACAAGAATGTATGCAGTCGTCATGCATATAATAAAGCATTAGAAGTTCATTAAGAATATAACTCAGAATTTAAATGAAGAAGAAAGCAGACCCATGAAGAAAAGACAGAAAAATAATGATCTGAGAGTAAAAAAAAGCCAGAGACGCTCTGCCACCCCATCCCCCCAAAAAGCAAAAACAAAACATAAAGGAAATCAGAGAAATTTGAAAGTTTGTATCAATAGTGTCAAATAACTGAAAACTACCCTTTGGATTTGATCATTAAGGAGTCATATAATCTTACTGAGAACAATTTCATTAGAATAGGAGGAGGAAAAGCCTCATTACAGTGTTTTGGGGTCTAAAAGCAAAATGAGAAACTGGAAACATCATGTATAGGAATTCTCTTAAGATTAAAAGAAGAAAGATAAGATGGTAGTTATATCCTTGTAAAGTCTAGGATCCAGGCCTCCCTCCTAATTCCTTAATGCCTGACCAGTCTCCCAAGAGGGGAACTTGAAGCCAGAACAAGGAACTAGGCCTTTCTTAGAAACATGGGCCAAGGCAGGTTCAGAAGATAGTAGCTTTTCTGCCACTTCATGTGTACAATATAATATTTATATGTGCATATTCCTCCTATAAGGGTATCTCAGATCATGTGTGCTACAAACTCCAACTCTTTCTGTTTCCCTCTCAAAAATCTGTCTGTAGTATATTTTTACAATGTGTGTGTGTGTATACACATATATATACATATATATACACATATATACACACACACAGTTTAATTAATAACAGATTACCTCTTGCTTCCTCTTCACAGTTAATCATAGTGCATTATTAGTGTGTTTTGAGACCGTCATTGATAATTGGAACTGAGTAGTAGTAGTTCAGTAAAGTTGCTAATGCATCTAGAGCCTTATCTGAGTGGTTCCAGTGTCATTGACATAAGATTTTCTCAGTATCAGTGTTGTCATCAGTGAATTTCAGAAAACTTTTTAGACCAGAAGGCAGAAAAGCTGTTTGCTAATCCAGGTCTGTGACTTTGCCGTCACCCTTGTGTTCTCATAATTCACTTAACACCAAGCAAGAATAGGCACAGATGGAGGTTCATGTCTCTGCTTTCTCTACAGAAGGTGGCAGCCATGTTCCTTCATAGCTCAGTTTTTGTTACAGTGAAATCCTATTGTCATAAAATAGTCATGATCCGCTCCTACTAATGATCCCTTTGTGAGGCTAAAAATGGCAGAATTAATTCATTTTTCTGGGCCTTGGATTTTTGTCCCTTTAGACATGCTTTTCATGTCTGTTAAATTCAACATGTCCAAAACTGCTGTAAACAACTCTTGATCTCAACTTTTTCCTTATGTAGGTTAATCATACTGCCACTTTCTCAGATGCCCAAGTCAGAAGCCTGGGAATCATACTTGATTCCTCCCTGTTTAACCCTAACCAAAATCCATTCACTCAGGCTCTTAAATGTCACAAATAAAAATTCACTACCTTCTGTCTTAATTACCACCAGTCTACTCCAGGCAGCTTTCATCTTTCACCCAGATTATTATGACAACTTTCTAACTTGTTTTATTGCCTCAAATCTTTCTTCTCTTTTATTCTTCAGATCAGGTACATTTTTCAAAAATGTAAATGGATTATTTCATTTCCCTGTTGAAAAGTATTTAGTAATCGTCCTTAGGAGAAAGTCCTGAGAGGGGAGACCCCCCTCGCCTCCTTCAATTTCACACTTGCCCCCTTTTCCAGATGGGAAGGAGAGTGAAGAAGGAAAAATAATGAAATAAAATACCAAAGAGCTGGGAAAATGCTCCCTCTTTTGTTCCCAGCGTCTCTGCTATCTGTTAACCTTGAAAGAGCTGCAAATGAATGCTATCTCTGCTGGCTGGAGACTGGCACTGGTTCACGCCCCCACGTCTCCACAGACCAGGTTCCCTCCTGGAAACACCTCTGCCAATAAACAGATTGTTGCTTTTGTCTTGTCTCTGTAAGCCCCTCTCCCTTGCTGGTCCCTGCTTGTGCTGCATATGAATTAGCAAATCATTGAAAACAAAAGATTGTTAGGTCGGACGTCCAGCAAATGGACCATAACATAGTTCCCCTCAGTTTCCTCTTTAGCGTTGTAAGCCTGTAAAAGGGGAGAGAAGCTGCAGCTTGGGGAGCTCAGTGAATGAGGCTGTTGCCTGCTGTAGCTCCTGGCCGAATGAAAAACCACTTCTTTCCTCAGTTTGGTGATGGAGAGGTTTGTTCCCTGCCGCTCCTGCTACAGTCCAAACTTTTTCTTTTCTTTTCTTTTCTTTTTTTTTTTGAGACAGAGTCTCATTCTGTCGGCCAGGCTGGAGTACAGTGGCCAGATCTCTGCTCACAGCAGCCTCTGCCTCCCAGTTTTAAGCAATTCTCTACCTTAGCCTTCTGAATAGCTGGGATTACAGGCTCATGCCACCAAACCCGGCTAATTTTAGTATTTTTAGTAGAGACGGGGTTTCACCATTTTGGCCGGACTGGTCTTGAACTCCTGACCTCGTAATCCACCTGCCTCAGCCTCCCAAAGAGCTGGGATTACAGGTGTGAGCCATTGCGCACACCTGGTCGAGAAGTTTGGTCGAGAAAGTCCAAACTCTTTAACATGGATCTTATAAGGTGCTTCGTAACTTGCCTTATCTTTGTGACACTTTTTCACTTCATTCTCTGCCTTGGCCATACCACTCCTTCAGTTCTTATGCTACCATATTACATCCTCACTTTGAAACTTTTTACTGCTAATGCTTTGACATTGCAGCTTCTGTATTTTGACCAGGTAACTCCTAGTATTCTTTATAATGCAACTTGAATATTACTTACTTGGGGAAACTTTCTCTGTAACCCTCAACTAGCTTAGTTGCCCTTGCTCTGTGCTCCTATAGCATCTTTTATTTTTCCTATGATGGCACTTAGTACCTTTTAATTTTAATTAATTGTTAAATCTTTAGAGTAGAAACTCCATGAGTGAAGTTACTCTGCTGTCTTGCTGGTAACCTTCAGAGATGGAATGGACTTTCTTGGGAACTTATGTTTTTCAGCACCCATAGTGTTCATGTGTAGGATGAATAGCCCCAGGTTTGGAAGGGAAAGCCTTTAACACCTTTCCAATCAAATCATTTTTTTCCACATATTCAAGGCACATGCATATGTCTACTTTAAAAGTCTCTGTAAGTCAATGAAAAAGAATTTCACCTAATGGATAACGTTGAGTAGTCAATGACTAATGGCATTGAGAGAACCAAAGAGATATTTTTAATTTAGAGTACTGTAGGTAGAATTTTTGAAATTAATATTGTATTTTATATCTCTCATAGGTGAAATGAACCAGAAATACAAGGAGCTAAGAAAAAGGGAGGAAAATATGGACAGTAAGTGATATTCGTATAGATATAGAAATATTGTATTTTCAGATTGCTGTTCATTTATACCAAATTAGAGACCTCATTTTAGGCAGCTATAATGGCTAATAAATGCAGAAGTGTGGACATTCAAAGCATTTTGCCTTGAAGAATAATTTCTAGCATAATTTAGAGATGGGTAGAAAATTCTGAAAAGATGTGTAATGAGTATCTATACACTGGGGCTAGATTCTAAAGCTAGTACTGCAAAGTCTGTATAGAGGAAGCCTACAGACCAGGGGTCCCCAACCCCCAGGCTGCAGACCAGTAGGAACCAGGCCGCATACCAGTTAGATTGCTGATCTGTAGCAGCATTGGATTCACCAGGCCGCATACCAGTTAGATTGCTGATCTGTAGCAGCACTGGATTCTAAGAGGAGTGTGAACTCTATCACATGTGAGGGATCTAGAATCTAACTATGCCTGATGATCTGAGGTGGAACAGTTTCATCCCAAAACCATCCATCACCCGCATCTGCCCCCTGGCTCTGTTCCATAGAAAAATTGTCTTCCATGGTCCCTGGTGCCAAAATGGTTAGGGACTGATGCTATAGACCATTTATTGATTGAATATTCTCTTTTACATATTTCACGATGTTCACCTTTAGTATCGTTCACTTTTATTTTTAGCTTTCCATAATGCTTATCTCATTTATTAGCCCTCATGTCAGATACTGTCACTGTGTTCTATTACCAGCTGTAATTTTAGTCGCCTTTTGTTACAGTTTTTGATTCACTTAAAAAAGTGACTTAGCCTGACTTTATAAATTGATTTCTACTTAAACTTATGTTATATATTTATACTCTTTTAAAAAATTGGCATGTATTATCTATTACTGGTTTCCTTTTATCTTTTTGCTAGAATCTGAATTCTAGCAAAGTGCTAAAATTTCATCTAGGTCTTATGTCAATAGTTACCTTCATGGAGGCATGCTATATATAAAACAGTAATTGTCAGCTCTTATTTCACTGTTTACCAAGATTTCTTTAACATGTCAGCAAATACCAAAAATTATCTCAAAAAAATTTTTTTAAGTCTTTTGGTAAAGGAGAAAGGTATAAAATCAAGGAACAGTGTGTCATAACACCACAGTATTGGAAATTACTAGGTACTACCTGGTATGGTATCTGGCACTTAGGTGTCAATAAATGTTCATTTGATGAAAGTTTACTGAATGAATTGAAGGAATTCCTATACTACAGAATCTTAAAATAGAAGGTCATGTATCTCAGATTTCTTTCTATGTATTATGGTTTGTTTTCCTTAAAAAAATAACTCCTGAAAAACAATGTTCATTTATGCCTTTGTATATATAAAAATCTCATATGGCTGCTTAATGTATGATCAGCAGGTTATGAAAGCAGGATATTCACACATAAGACCTGTGTGAATACTGAAGCAGGAAATTAAAGAAAGTTCGGTTTTATTTGGGAGGCCAAGATGGGTGGACCAGGTCAGGAGATCAAGACCATCTTGGCTAACACAGTGAAACCCCGTCTCTACTAAAAATACAAAAAGTTAGCCAGATGTGGTGGCATGTGCCTAGTCTCAGCTACTCAGGAGGCAGAGGCAGAAGAATTGCTTGAACTCAGGAGGCTGTGGCTGCAGTGAGCCAAAATTCAGCCACTGCACTGCAGCCTGGGGGATATAGCAAGACTTTGTCTCAAAAAAAAAAAAAATTCAGTTTTATAAAAACTGTTGATTGTGGTCCTCTACCACCATATTCAAATAATGTTTTGTGGGAAGACTGTTTCAATTTAAAAATATACTAAGTATAAGGAAAAAGGATAATGGAAATCCATTACAGAAGGCAAGCTATTGACATTTATTTCATGCTGTCAGTAAAATTATTTTTGACTGAAAGTTTCTGTTTTTTAGACACTCCATAGAAATACTTGAAAATGTAAATAAGAGGTGGTTCTATATTAAACAAGTAAAAAGATGATTTCCTAGAATATTTACAATCTGAATAAATTATTGAATTTAGTTGAAACGAATCCAGCATTATAAATAAAATATTCATTTTCAGATAAAATAGGTATTCAGCAATGGAAATTTTAGAAATAAAGTTAGTAGCCACAGTGTTAATAATTATTGATGTATCAAAGGAGATCTATATAAAAGCAGATTTCTTCTGATTGTCATTTTATCAGCTATTTCTTTTGACTGTATATTTATAACTTTGTGATTTACTTATATCAGGGTCACAGAAGTTAGGCAGTTTGAAAGTATGTGAAGCTCTTATTGAATAACTACCTTTGGGTTAATAACAAATTAAACAATTGTAGCTTAAAATTTCTAAAAAGCACTCTTTAAGACCTACAAATCAGAGTTTCTTCAGTGTTAACTCTTATCAACAGTACCCTCTCTTATGTTTTCCAATTGTCAGCTTTTATTGAGACTTTTGAGGAAACAAAGAATCAGGAACTGGAACGAAAGGCACAGATAGAATCCAGCATTGTTGCACTCTTGGAGCACTGTAGTCGAGTGAGTACCATGTGCCTGTCTTGGTGTCCGCTTTATTTTTGCTGTGATTGACTTTCCAAATGCAAGTCAAAAAATAGAGTGACCCACTATTATGTCTTCTTATTTAATTGCTTCCTTTAAATTCCCTCACTTGTTACTATTTATTTCAGCTATTAATTTTGTATCACTCTGGCAAAATGTCAGCTAATTAGGGCAATATATAAAAAGGATGACATGTATAATATCAATATTTAGCAGTCAATGAAGCACTAATTCAGACTAATTATTATGATCTTCTTCCATTGTTAATCTATCTGAACTTTTGAAAGTAACATTTGCACAGATAATTCAGACTAATCATTATGATCTTCTTCCATTGTTAATCTATCTGAACTTGGAAAGTAACATTTGCACAGATAATTTCAAAGCCTAGACATGTTAGAACATGTTAATATATTTTTATACTATAAATTTTATTGTAAATAAAAAGGATTCTTTTCTTGTATGTATACATAATGGGTATCTCAAATTATCAAAAAATGTTTATTGGTCATCTACTATGTATAGTACCATGGAAGGAAAAATGCACGGTCCCTTTTCAATATTCTTAGTGTTTTAAGACTTCCAGGCCAGGTGCGGTGGCTCACGCCTATAATCTCAGCACTTTGGGAGGCTTAGGCAGGTGGATTACGAAGTCAAGAGATCGAGATCATCCCGGCCAACACGGTGAAACATCATCTCTACTAAAAATACAAAAATTAGCTGGACGTGGTGGCATGTGCCTGTTGTCCCAGCTATTGGGGAGGCTGAGGCAGGAGAATCACTTGAATCTGGGTGGCAGAGGTTGCAGTGAGCCGAGATCACACCACTATACTCCAACCTTGCAGACAGAGTGAGACTCTGTCTCAAAAAAAAAAAAAAAGTTGATTTTCCGGGCTAAAGGATATGCATACAAGGATATGCACCACTGCACTCCAGCCTGGGGACAGTGAGACCGTCTCAAAAATAAATAAATAAATAAATAAATAAAAGACTCCAACCAGTTCCTAAAATAGTGTGGTTGAATTTTTTTCTACAGTGAAATAAATGAAAAAAACCACAATTATGAATTCATGGTCTGTCTTTATTGAGAAAACCCAATTTTGAATCTCATTTTCTATAAAACATGTAAGTTGAATGACGTATTTCAAAAACAAATTACCTAATCAAAACATATTATCCTTGGCTGGGCACGGTGGCTCACCCCTGTAATCCCAGCACTTTGGGAGGCCAAGGCAGGTGGATCACCTGAGGTCGGGAGTTTGAGAGAAGCCTGACCAACATGGAGGAAACCCCATCTCTACTAAAAATACAAAATTAGCTGGGCATCGTTACAGGCTCCTGTAATCCCCGCTACTCAGGAGGCTGAGGCAGGAGAATCGCATGAACTCGGGTGGGGAGGCTGCAGTGAGCCGAGATGGAACCATTGCACTCCAGCCTGGGTGACAACAGCAAAACTCTGTCTCAAAAAAACAAACAAAACATCTCATCCTTTGACAGTGTTTTCCAAGGGTTTTATTGAGAGGGAAATCAATGGATTTTTTTTCTATTTTTCTCTGCAAATGCAGAATATAAATTGTATGAAACAGATATCCGTTATCACCAATCAAGAACTAAAGATGATGCAGGATGACCTCAATTTTAAATCTACCGAAGTGCAGAAATCACAAAGTACAGCTCGGAATTTGACTTCAGGTGAGAAAACAACCTAAATTTTAATATTCTTTTTTTAAAAAATATATCAATGTTACTCTCTCTGATTTTTTTAAAGTCTTGTTGACTGAGGCTATAATTTATGATTGCATGTTGCCTCAGAATTTTGTGTGGCTTTTTTCACCAGCTGGCTAGAATTACATTGTATACCATCATTGATTTAACAATATTTATTGAATACTTGTTTCATGCCTGTGCTATATTCTGGGTCTTGTTAAAGATTAACAAAGCTGAGGCTGGGCGCGGTGGCTCAAGCCTGTAATCCCAGCACTTTGGGAGGCCGAGGCAGGTGGATCACGAGGTCAAGAAATCGAGACAATCCTGGTCAACATGGTGAAACCCCGTCTCTGCTAAAAATACAAAAAAATTAGCTGGGTGTGGTGGCATGTGCTTGTAGTCCCAGCTACTCAGGAGGCCGAGGCAGGAGAATTGCCTGAACCCAGGAGGCAGAGGTTGCGGTGAGCCGAGATCGCTCCGTTGCACTCCAGCCTGGGTAATAAGATCGAAACTCCGTCTAAAAAAAAAAAAGATAAAGCTGAAGCTGAGTACAGTGGCTCACGCCTGTAATCCCAGCACTTTGGGAGGCCTAGATGGGTAGATCACAAGGTCAAGAATTTAAGACCAGCCTGGCCAACATGGTGAAACCTCATCTCTACGACAAATATAAAAATTAGCCGGGTGTGGTGGCAGGCGCTTGTAGTCCTAGCTGCTGAAGAGGCTGAGGCAGAAGAATCGCTTGAACCTGAGAGGCGGAGGTTGCAGTGAGCCTAGATATCACACCACTGCACCTAGCCTGGGTGACAGAGCGAGACTCTGTCTCAAAAAAAAAAAAAAAGATGCTGTGCTTATACATAGACTAGCAAACAGAGGTCCTGACTTTCCTGATGATTATATTTTGATGGAATGGCTTTTAGGTCCTTGAGAAAAATATTCCTGAGTTGTGGGAGATGCATATAGATATGGTTTGGATATTTCGGTCCTCTCCAAATCTTATGTTGAAATGTGACCTCCAGTGCTGGAGGTGGGCCTAGTGGGAGATGTTTGCATCATGGGGGTGGATCTCTCATGAATGGATCAGTGTCATCCTTGTGATAAGTATGTTCTCACTCTGAGTTCATGTGAGATCTGGTTGTTTAAAAGAGCCTGGCACCTCCTCCCTCTCTCTCTTGCCTTGTGACACGCAGGCTCCTCTTTGCCTTCTGCCATGATTGTAAACTTCCTGAGGCCCTCACCAGAAGCAGTTGCTGGCACCATGCTTCATGTACAGCCTGTAGAACCATGAGCCAAATAAACGTCTTTTTAAAAAATGAATTACCTAGTCTCAGGTATTCCTTTATAGCAATGCAAATAGAACTAATACACATATCATCTTAAAGGACAGAGGAAAGATTCACAACTGGATGCTCTAAGAAAGGGTAGTCAGGGGCCTGTTGACTGATACGGGCTTATTATTGTACATTTTTTGGCAGCCTTGAGCTTTCTCTGGCAGGTACTTTAAGCAGGAATAGGGTCATCCTAGGGATGCAGATTTGAGCTGTTAGAAACTGTTTGTTTAAATCTTTTAATGTGGGTGGAAAATGGTACTTGAAATCATTTGTGCTGAGAGTCTGCAACATTTATAGGCAGCGGTTGAGGCCTAGTTGAAAAGAGAGCTCAGGGGAGCCTAGCTAGTTTAGTCAAGGGTTGAATCTTTATCAGTATAAGAGACTAAAAAAAAAATCGAATCTGTTTCCCTCAAGAAGCTTTCAACCTGGTGGAGTGACAGTTAAGATACAATGAAATAATGCTACGATAGAAGTAAGCATAAGGAGCAACGGAAGTACATAGGGCACATATCCAGCCCAGTCTTGGATAGTTAACAAGAGACGGTGTTTAATATTAATTAGTTTCAGCCATGCTCCCTAGTATGCAACTAGAGCAGCACTGTCCAAGAGAAATGTAATGGCAATATATATATAATTAAAATTTTCTTATAGCCATGTTGGAAAAGTAAAAAGAGTAAAATAAATAATATATTTTATTTAAACCAGTATATCCAAGATATTATTTTAACATGTAGCCTACATTAAAAATGATCAAAGAGGTATTTTATCTTCACGGCATTTCAATTAGGACTAGCCTTATTTATTTATTTATAGGGTGTCACTCTCATTGCCCAGGCTGAAGTGCAGTGGCATGATCACAGCTCACTGCAGCCTTCACTTCCTGGGCTCAGGTGATTCTCTCACCTCAGCCTCCAACTAGGTGAGACTACAGGCACACACCACCATACCTAGCTAATATTTTTACCAGAGATGAGGTTTCACCATGTTTCCCATTCTGGTCTCAAACTCCTGGGCTCAAGCCATCCGCCCACTTCGGCCTCCCCAAGTGTTGGTATTACAGGCATAAGCAACTGTACCCGACCTGGGCTAGACATACTTAAAAGTGCTCAAAAATCACATGTGGGCTAATGGCTGGCTGCCATTGGAATGGTACAGGTGGAGTTTAGATACAGATATACAAAGTTGAGTTTAAAGAGCCTAGGATAAAGTCATGTTAAACTCTGTATGGATCTTTGGTTTATGAACTAATGGCTTCTAACTATGGGTTTTCTTTATGCTAGTGTGTGGCAGTTTTGAATTAGCTATGTTTTCGTCTATCTGGAATTGCTATAGTGAGATAATGAGAAATGAAAACCTAATTAACATTTGTTAACTTAAGAATGTTGAAGAAAGATCTTTGAAGTGGAAGAATGGATCCATAATACTTTTATCTGAATTCCCCAAATCTAAAAAGATACTAGCAGCAAAACCTAACCTGACCTGAACTGACATGAGGCTACTTACAGTTTTTAATTATCCTACCTAGTGTGACTTTTTATGCTTTTTGCTGCGGAAGTTTTTGTGTACTTGACAACAAGGTATTCCCTCAGACCCTGCTGTGGGCGTTATGTAATCATTAGTATATGTGCTATATTACTTTTCTAAAATCCAAAGAATTCTGCATTCTGAAATACAGCTTCCCAAAAGTTTTCGAAAAGGGATTATGGACCTATAAACACATACTGAATGCTATTAATCGCATTAATAGTGGTGATGTAGGTATACAATTGCTGTTATTTCATACATTTAAGCCTATTTTACATCCAGATTTGTTGAGTTTGTTTGCCTTAGTTTTATTTGTATGTCTGTATGCCAAGCCACTGGAGAAATTACATTCTTGATAAACATCTACTATTGGTTTGACTGTGAGCATATTTTTATTGTGGTAAAAAACGTAACAAAATTTATCATCTTAACCATTTTGAAGTGTACAGTATGGTAGTGTTAACTGTGTACATTGTTATACAACAGATCTCTAGAACTTTTTCATCTTGCAGAACTAAAACACTATACCACCTGAACAACTACTGCATATTTCCCTATTTCCTGACTCCTGACACCACCGTTCTACTTCTATGACTCTTGATTACTTGAAATTACTTCATATAAATGAAGTTATACAGTATTTGTCATTATGCCACTGGCTTATTAGTTCATTTAGCATAAAGTCCTCAAGGTTCATCCATGTTGTAGCAAAGAAGGATTTTCTTTTTTAAGATTGAATAACATTCTATTGTATGTATATATCATATTGTAAAATCTATATATAGACATTTAAATTGCTTCCATATTCTGGCTATTGTGAACAATGCTGCAGTGAACATGGGTGTGTAAATATTTCTTCACGATCCTATTTTCAATTCTTTTGGACATATATGATGAATATTTTAAAATATTTTCTATTTTCTATAAACTAAGTAATTTTATGGTTTTATTATTTCATCTAGAAACCTCTGTTTTCTGTTTTAGACAACCATGCTTAAGTTTTTCATTTTTCTAAGGTCAATGTAAATTCAGCAAGCTTTTCCCCCTTTAACCTATCTCTCTGTAACAGCTGTCAAGAAATGTACATTTTTTTAAAAGGCAAAAATCAATACCAGGAAACAAATTCAATAATCAAGACTTTGTATTTATTCCATACTTTGTACTTTGTGTTTATAACAATCAGTCATTATGTTTTCTTTTTGTGTTTATAACAACCAGTCATTATGACTTCTTTTAAACAACTAGTCATGTTTTTTCTGGAGATGTACAGTTTGAAAAAAAATGAGAACTGGCTTCATTGGTGATAAAAATCCAATTTAGTACTATGATAAGTATTTTGCTGGAAATTTTTCTCAGTAAGGGTTAGATTCTTTGATGCTTACAATTAATTTCATTTACTATATTATTTTCATGTTAAACCAACCATATAATTTATTCTTCCTTTATTTCCCTAACACTATCCCTTACCTCAAGAAATTTTTTGTATCATGAAAGCATCATAAGAGGGTTATAATATTCCTGTTCGCCTTTTAGAGAGAATGGATTTAGTGTACTCCATGTTTGTTTGTTTGTTTTACTTTTAATGGAGCAATTGCTTCTGGGGGGAGGGGGAAGAAAACTTAGATATTATAATGGACCTCCAAGAGTTGATGTACCTAAATAACTACACACACATTGGTGATGCGAAAATTTCAGGGGAGGGAGGTGGTTGGGGATAAGTCTATAACCGAGTTCTTAGGGAGTCAATAATATAAGAAAAAGATTGAGAAACGCTGGTGTATTGCATGGGTAAAGAGGCAAGGAATTTATCAGCAATAGTTTTTATTTATATTTTTGGAAAGGAAACTCCAGAGAGTAAACAAATGTGCTGATGACAGACTATCTTAGAAACACTTCCCCAGGTCAAAGTGGTTCCTTCTGAGATTTTGCTACTATGTACACACTGCTTGGTAAACTTTGCAACTTCACAGCATATCAGAAGGAACTAGACTGCATCCTCTTCCTGTCTCTTCCTTGGAGTAGCATTTAGCTTTTCATCGGGGACCTGTTGTTAAAGGAAGATAAACTTTACCCTATACCAACCATTTTCTCCTTTTCTCAGGAAAAATCAATTTCTATGGTTCTTACATGTATTTCCCTAGTATATATTCAAATTAAACTTGCAAGTTAGATTTATATCACTGCTTACTCCAAATAGTCAAAATATCTCCAGGCTCAAAACAGTTCCGGTTTAGAGCATTATACTAGCATAAGCCTTAGTCACTTGTTGAGCTCTTTGATTCTCATAACTATTTCTAACCTTGGTAAATATAAGAATCCAACAAAACAAAACTCTGCAACAACATTTAAGTCTTGCTATATACTTATTTGTATTTATATTTATGTGTACATATATATTTTTAAATAATATATGTTGCTATGGTTGACTTTTAAAACTTAAAGGGATAAAAGGAAACATTCAAGAAATACTGGCTTAATTATACTAACTTTAAAAATTTTGGTTAGATAACAGCCTCTTAAACCAATGACATTTGAAGCATTGTTTTTTAGCCTTCAAATTCATTCATATTCATTTACTATTCAGTATGCTGAACTTGTTACTGGCTCAAAGGTACTATGCTTTCTTACCTCTAGACTTTGCACACGCTGATTGTTTTTGCTGAAACACTTTTACCTTCCTCTTTGTGTGGCATTCATAAACCTTAAGCCTTTAGTTGAAAGGCTTGTCTTTAGAGAGCTCTCTTGATTCCTGTTACATGCTTTTATGACACCCTGTACTACTATTTTCACATTTATCCAGTTTATTGTAAACACTTATTTAATTACCTGCTTCGACCTCTAAAATACAGCTAGCTCCCTGAGTGAAAACAATGTCTCTGTTGATTTCTGTTATATCCTCAGCACCTGGCACATAGATGCTTGATATTTTTGAATGAAAGAATGAGACACACATAGCTAGCCTCATTATTCATAGTTTGTGAATTTGTCTTCCCACTGAAGTTACTTTGTAACCCCCAATTCAATACTTGCAACATTTTCATGGTCATTTGTGGACATGCTCAGACTCGCAGACTCCTGAAAAATTTTAACAGCCTGACATGCACATTGCCAAGGGAAGTAGAAAAAGGCAATACTCTGCCTTCTTGCATCAGTTCTCATACTATAAGCAGTTTTCCTTTTTGCAGTATATTTAGTGCTATGTGTTTTTGCATTTTTGTGCTTTTTGTTGGTGATCATGCTGTTTAAAATGGCCCCAGGCAAAGTGCTGATGGGCTAAGTGTTCCGAAGCACAAGAAGGCTATAATGTGCCTTATGGAGAAAACGTGTGATAGATACATTTAATTCAGGCATAAGTTACCGTGCTGTTGGCTGTGAGTTAAATGTTAGTGAATCTACAACCTATATTAAGTAAAATGTCTTTAAATAGAAACACATAAATCAAGATTATGTATTGGTAAATTGACTAAAATGTGACTAAAGGCTCACAGGAACTTAACCCTGTATTTCCTTTAGGAGCAGGTCAATATTTGCTAACACATTGTTCACGATAACTTTATAGAACATAACTACCACAGATAGTAAGAATTGATTCCATGGACACTTATAAGATTGTGCTCATATATAAAATGTTTTACAACTTGTTTTTTCCCTACATAACCATCTGTGTCATGCTTCTATTAAAAATAATGGGTCTGGCTGGGTGCAGTGGCTCACGCCTGTAATCCCAGCACTTTGGGAGACCGAGGCGGGCAGATCACAAGGTCAAGAGATCAGATCATCCTGGCCAACGTGGTGAAACCCTGTCTCTACTAAAAATACAAAAATTAGCTGGACGTGGTGGCACGCGCCTGCAGTCCCAGCTACTTAGGAGGCAGAGGCTGGAGAATTGCTTGAACCCGGGAGGCGGAGGTTGCAGTGAGCCGAGATCTCACCACCGCACTCCAGCCTGGCACCTGGCAACACAGTAAGACTCTGTTTCAAAAAAAAAAGGGTCTTGGCTAGGCGTGGTGACTCACACCTGTAATCTCAGCACTTTGGGAGGCCAAGGCGGGTGGATCACAAGATCAAGAGATCGAGACCATCCTGGCCAACATGGTGAAACCTCGTTTCTACTAAAAATGTAAAAATTAGCCGGACTTGCTGGCCCGAACCTGTAGTCCCAGCTACTTGTGAGGCTGAGGCAGGAGAATCGCCTGAGCCTGGGAGGCAGAGGTTGCAGTGAGCTGAGATTGTGCCACTGCACTCCAGCCTGGTGACAGAGCGAGACTCTATCTCACAAAACAAACAAACAAACAAACGGCCTTTTTCTCATAATGTAGACTGTATTACTAAGTAAGAAAAAAACTTGTATGTTTGTTAGTGTGGAGACAGTTGTGGCTAATGGACGTCAGGTTGATTCCCTAATATATTGGTTACCTGAAATTGGTTACTGAGGGGATAAGTATTTTTTTCGTAATTTGTATTCTCACTGGTTACAGTGAACATATATTTCTTTTATGGATACTCTTAAAAAAACATGATTTTTAATAGTTGGATTACATTTCCTTATATGAAAGGAATAAAATTTTTATTATCACCTTAAATTCTTATGTTTTAGACAGTCAATGTCTGCAGTTGGATCTGCAGAAAATGGAGGTTCTAGAAAGTAAGATGACTGAAGAACAACATTCTCTAAAAAGCAAAATTAAGCAAATGACAACTGATCTGGAGATATATAATGATCTGGCAGCTTTAAAATCATCAGGTGAAGAAAAGAAAAAGGTAAATGTTAACCAAGTCTTACAGAATTACAATTCATATTTTTTAATCAAATGTAATATATTTGTAGTTGATAGGATTTGTTATTTTAAGCTGATTATTTGATATATATAAGCTGAGAAAAAATTAAAATGTTTATATATGTAGTTGGAATTTAGAGTGACTTAAAGTTTTAAAGAAAAGCAAAAATTTAAAAGCAAGATACAAGCTGCTACAGAGCATTTCAGCAAATTTGAGCTTTGTTAAATGCAGATTTGTTTATGACTCTGTCCTACCTGAAACTTCTCAGTGGCTTTCCATTGCCATTTACATTAATTTAGACTAAATTTGGTGGCGTAGGGACAGATATGGCAGCATTAATAGAGTTATTAATACAGATAATATAGCTTATAGTTCAAAGGAATTTTTACAAACAGGTTTTAGAGTAGTTATAGCCTTGGTCTAATTCTACCAGAATATAATTATTGAAATTAAGTTAAATATGATTTATACTGGCTTACTGCATATTTTCTATAACCTGTTACTTCTATTTGGATCTTTCTAGAAATTACATCAGGAGAGAATGATATTATCAACCCGCAGAAATGCCTTTAAGAAAATAATGGAGAAGCTAAACATAGAATATGAAGCACTAAAAACACAATTGCAAGAAAATGAGACCCATTCTCAGGTAAAAAATGTTTTAAATAACTTTGGAATTACCTTAGTCTATATTTTCACCCCAAAGCAATCATGTTTTATTTTAAAATTTGCTTTATTGCTCTCTACCTTCTAGATTCTCTGACTTTTAAGACAGCCAGATTCTGTACAATCTTCACTCAGAATGAATGGACTCCTGCTTTCTTACCATCTGTAAACCTGTATTGAAAGCCAACTGTGTTAGACACTATCTCAGGCACAACTATTATGATATATGCATACTATTTTTAAAATTTCAAAAGTGAGACATTACTAATACAGAAACTAAAAATCCATAAAATCACAAATAAAATAAATTCTAGTGACTAATACCCCACCACCCAGAAGAGAGAATGCTTATTATTGCTTTAGTATGGGTCCTTTTTTTTTTTTGGAAGACAGAGCCTCACTCCATCACCAGGCGCCAGACTGGAGTGCAGTGGCGTGACCTCAGCTCACTGCAACCTCCACCTCCCGGGTTCAAGCAGTTCTCCTGCCTCAGCCTCCCAAGTAGCTGGGACTAAAGGCATATGCCACCACGCCCAGCTAGTTTTTTTGTATTTTTAGTAGAGACGGGGTTTCACCATGTTGGCCAGGATGGTCTCGATCTCTTGACCCCATGATCCGCCCACCTTGGCCTCCCAAAGTGCTGGGATTACAGTCATTTTAGTAGGTAAGTAGGTAGGTAGATTAGATAGATAGATATACATAGATACATAGATACATAGAGAGATAGATACATAGAAAGATAATGTGTATATACACATATATATGCGTATACTTAGGTACACATTTATTTCTATGCATTTATAGAAATTGTACCATATAGTACATATTATTTAGGAGCTTTTTTTTTAATGATTAGCTATACATCATAAGTACTTTCCCTTGTCAATATATATATTGACTTTAAATTGTTGATAGCCTAATGATATTCTAGTACATGGATGTTGCATAATTTATTGAACCAATTCCCTTTCATTAGATATTTAGGCAATTTCTAGTTTTAAAACTTAAAATAATGCTATAAAGAGCAATCCAGTTATCCTTGAACTTCTTAATTCATATCTCCAGTTATTTACATGGGATGCATAAACATATAACTGCATTCCCCTTTTCGTATCACTCATCTTGCTGATAATTACTTGAACAGTGTGTGAAGTCAAGATTGACAGCTGTGTTGGGACAGAGACAACATTTACTTTATTCCTTACACTATGCTATTGGTTGGCACATAGTAGGTATTCAGCAAGTATTTGTTGAATGATTGAATGAAGCATTATGTATCATATACAAAGTTAGCAACTATGGCTTGAAAAGGATTGATCATTCTCATATCTAATTAGTCTATATTAGAAATTTGCACACATGATTTAAAATGCTGAATACATTAAAAATTCCCTCTTTTTCTTCATATAGTTACCTGATCATGATAGAGAAAAATAATGTCACTTAATTTCCCACTTCCTAGGTACAACCACTCTTAACATTTTGGTCCCATATCCTTGTTGTCTTTTTGTTCTTTGCAATCATACATCCATATCCTTTTTACAAAAAATGAAATCATGCTATTCATAAAGTCTCAACATTTTAACTTTTTTCAATCTTTAAAAAAAAAAAAAACAGAGTCTCAGCTGGCGTGGTGGCTCACGCCTGTAATCCCAGAATTTTGGGAGGCCAAGGAGGGCAGATCACCTGAGGTGGGGAGTTCAAGACCAGCCAGGCCAACATGGAGAAACCCCATCTCTACTAAAAATACAAAATTAGCCAGGTGTGGTAGCACATGCCTATAATCCCTGCTACTTGGGAGGCTGTGGCAGAGGTGGCGGTGAGCTGAGATCGCGCCATTGCACTCTAGCCTGGGTAACGAGCAAAACTCTGTCTCAAAAAATAAAAAAAAAAAAGAAAAAAACAGAGTCTCACTCTGTTGCCCAGGTTGGAGTGCAGTGACGTAATTGTAACTTACTGCAACCTTGAGCTTCTGAACTCAACCGATCCTCCTGCCTCAGCTACCCAAGTAGCTAGGACTACAGGCACAAACCACCAGACCCAGCTAATTTTACTATTTTTTAAAAATAGAGATGGGGTCTCACTGTATTGACCTGGCTCATCTTGAACTTCTGGACTCAAGCAGTCCTGCTGCCTCAGCCTCCCAAAGTGCTGGGTTTGCAGGCATGAGCCACCATGCTCAGCCGTTTTTTTTATCTTTTTGAGATGGAGTTTTGCTCTTGTTGCCCCGGCTGGAGTGCAATGGAATGATCTCGGCTCACTGCAACCTCCACCTCCTAGGTTCAAACGATTCTCCTGCATCAGCCTCCTGATGAGTATTTTTAGTAGAGATGCGGTTTCACCGTGTTGGCCAGGCTGGAGTTGAACTCCTGAGCTCATGTGATCTGCCTGCCTAGGCCTCCCAAAGTGCTGGGATTATAAGCATGAGCTACCATGCCTGGTTTTTGGTGGCATTTATGTAGCATTACCTATTTCATTGTATGGAGGTACCATTTGAAAATAACATATACCTTACATTCTTTTGAAAAGGGTAGAATCTCATGAAAGCTTCTTACAACTACTAAAAGCTTAGAAGTCATTAATTTACATAATTCAAAATTACCAGTTATTCTGTTTCTATATCACAATATACAAACCTAGATATAGACTTACAAGTGACAAAATTTTCTTATATTGTTTAGAGTGAGGATGAGTGTTGGAGAAGAAATAAGACAAAGTTTGTGAGGTTATTGTCTTGAATGGTTCTTAGAAAAAAATACTGATATTTCTTATGGAATATTGATCCTCCTCACTCACTTAATAGATGATTTAAGGTGGAAAGCACTTGACAGACACCATTTCTTTGAACCAGTGACTGGTTACCTTGTTTATTCTGCCCACATTAGGTGCTTATTAATGTATTGTTAATTCCATGTATTGATAACTGGAAATCATGACAACAAAATCACCACAATTTTGAATCCTCTGTGTTGTTATCAGTGAATCCCAACTGATTAAATCAAATCCTGGTCTTTCTATCTTTCACAACTATTTTCTTGAAAACTGGCTTTTGGCATCTATAAAGAATTTCATGTAACAGATTATTTAAATAGGTTAGGGAAAAACAGATTTTCAAAATGAATTTTTGCTTCATGATGTCCTTGGAGGTTTATAGGCAAGTCAGTAATATAGAGGTATAAATGTAAAAGGAATTTGACCATCTGACATAGCATTGCTTTTATACCATTCCTGTAGCACTTAAGAAAAGTATGATGCAAAATAAGAAGGCTGCCTGTTTGTGTGAAACAATGACAAAAAAGTCTGGTACTTGACTTTGCTGAAGTTATTAGAGACTTACTGCCAGAAGTGCCGACTGCTTCCTTAAGTCCGTCTTAACTTCAGGGTCCTGTCTGGGGGAGATTGATGTGATTTAGTAATATTAGCTCACAGCACATACAATCACATAGTTAATTAACCATGATTTATTCTAATATATAGATTTATCTCTTTGGAGATAACAATGAGGTGGGTGCTACATCAAGGCCAAACTTATATCCTGAAAATTATTTTAACATGAGGATAGAAAGAAACATTACTACTGCTGCTCCACTTATTTGTATTTTTAAAAATAATTCTTCTTTGAAATATCCAGGCAGAACATTAGTGTTTGTTTTTAGATGGTCCTTTGCTTTGGAAAAAAACTATGTGCATCTTAAAAAAGAAAGACTGTAACCCAGAGTTACAAGGTTAATTAAATCAGAAAAACAATTTAATACTATAACAGTAAAATTGTCTTCTGAGGAAGTAACCATCAATATAATATCCACATTAGCTTCCTGTTGATGCAGAAATTATTGTAACAGTGCCAGCGTTTTACAAGCTGTCTTATAATCTTCACACTGCAGCTCTGCTCTTATCACAGCTTGTGGAATTAGACAGGAAATTTAGCCCTGGAAATAAGGAAGTTTCTCCTATATGGCTCAACCTTTGACAGTGTTAGAATATATATTATATTTGTGGCATTAGACTTCCAGATTTTAAGGAGAGATTCCCATCGGGTCCCATTTATCTTTTAAAAAGTTTTTTTAGGGAAAGGAAAGTCATAAACTGTCTTTCAGTTGGCATGTTCGTTTGTATAATAAACATTTAAAATATTTTATAATTAGAGTAAAACATGTTATAGAATTCATCAGTGTATTAATGTATTTATTATTATTTAATCTTTTTTTTCTGCCATGACTATCTCAATAAAATGCAAGTTGATAAGATTTAAAGTTGGAGTGATTTTTTTTTTGTCTTATCCTCTTAGAAGGGCATAAAATTGTTTTAAATATGAGTACTTATTAGTGTTTTTCTTTTATGTTTTTAGCTTACAAATTTGGAGAGAAAGTGGCAACACCATGAGCAAAATAATTTTGTGATGAAAGAATGTATCCTTTAAAAAGATGAAAATGAAGTTGACTGAGTTCCTTTTTTTCTAGGAATTTTTTTAAAGACTCGAATTTAGTTCAACATATTAAATACTGAATACGTACAAAACACTGAGCTAAATTAAATGAATACGACTGTTTCAATTCTACAGTAGTTAAGGGGGGGTGTGTGTGTGTGTATACGTGTGTGTACCCTAAAGGAACTAATAGAAAGCAGGTTGGAAATTGCCAAAAAAAAAAAAAAAAAAAAAAGAGAACAGAGACTTACTGTGGCATAGTGATTAAGTGCCCAGATTTTGGAGTCAGGAGATCCAATTTTAAATGTTAACGCTACTACTTAAAAGTTACAGACTTTGAACAGTTTTACTGTTCAAGCCAGAACTGTATTATCTATTAAGATTCAGTTTTCCAGGATCACAGGGCTTGGGTAAAGTTAAACATTATCATTAAGTCATCTGGTAAATGTGTCAAGAATTTCTTTTTGGCATAGAGACAGGAGTCTCGCCACCTTGGCCAGGCTGGTCTCGAACTTCTAGGCTCAGTCCCACCTTGTCCTGCTACGGTGCTGAGATTAGAGACATGAGCCACTGCTCTTGGCCTCAGAATTGTATCATCTCTAAAATCTTTAAATTATAGTTAATATGTCCTTCTCATAGTGTTGTTGGGAGAATTATATATATCTTAAGTATATATACACATTTATATAATATATAGTTGTTTGTTGTTTATAATGTTCTACCTTGAATATCTGGGCAGCAAAGGGGAATAAACCAAATTAGACTGGGGAAGTTTGATGTCCAGGTTCATCCATGTTTCAGCCAATTCAACTTCATCTTATATGTACAAAGATGATACTTATGTTTCATCTTATTGTTTACTTTTAGTGTGATTATAGGAAGCAGCAAGCAGCTGTTGAGAACATGGATTGTGGAGTTGTAACAAATATTTTCCCAAAAGTTGTTTCCTGTTCCCTTCTGTGACCCATTCAAGGGCATCTCTGCCTGGAGAACTAGATCCTGACTCAGTGGCAGCTTAGGTTCTCTCCTAGGGTGGTGCTGAACTTCTGCTCAAAAGCAGCCTGGACCCCAGCTTACCTCCAGATAAGATGTTTTAGTTGCTCTGTTGCCAATAGTGAAACTTAGTTTAAAAGCAGAAGACTCCTTTACAATATGCTTTAAGTCTAGAACTCTAGTTTGGGGCAACATAAAGTAGGTGATTTTGGAACAGAGTGGAGTCTAGAGATTTACCTTAAATTCTTTGTGGTACTCTAGAGAGCATGGTATGTGTATGTGCGTATGTGTGTTGAATGTGGGAACTAGTTCATTGAATGTTAGATTGTTCTAAGACCAGAGTCAGATTAAAATGTATAACATATTAACTATTAAAAAGTGTTTATATTGCATATGAATTTTTTGAAACAAGTTTAGCTTGGCATTTTAGGTTTTAATTGATGCTTAATCTGTTAAAGTAACATACTCTATTTTAAGGTATTGTGCTTTTTTTACCATCTTTAGTATGAAAAAATATCAGTATTACTTAGTTCCTTTCTCTGCCGCAGTTAGATTTTTATTGACATTGTTTCTCCCTTAACTCATGTAATTAGTCATAGCCACCAAGAGTCAAGAGAGTGATTACCGACCAATTATGAAAAATGTGACCAAGCAGATTGCAGAGTACAATAAAACCATCGTGGATGCTTTACATAGCACTAGCGGAAACTGAGTTTAAGTCAACTGAACGTCTCTAAAGAAGTGTCCTCTTGCTCGTCAACTTGGTACAAATTGACTAAAAAAATAAATAAATAAATAAATAAATAAACGTTACCTTTGGAGTTTACCTAAAAGTTTCTGAATGTTATAATTTTTGTGGCCTCTTTGAAGAATTATATTTTAAAATAGTAAATAGTTCAATAAATGGTTTGCATATTAAAAAGTATCATCTTCTTTTCTTTTTATGATACTTCTATTTGAACCAAGAGATAAACTAAAAGTGACCATTGAAATTTATTTAGCTGGTATAATCCATCTGTGGCAACAAATGAGATAATCTTTTCTTGTATCAACTTTCAAAGGGATTCATGGAGTATGATTCTGATTTAGCACTTATGTCAACCTCGTCAATTTTTACTTCTAGAAAAACAATAGTAAGATTAGAAGGGAGATTTTTAGCTTTGAACCTTTCTTCTGAAATAGATTATATCTGATGTGTTAGACCATATAATGTCACAGGTAAATATATAACACATATTCTTTATATAGCTGTTATATCTGAAGATTTAGAATTAGAAACTTTTAATCTAAAAGTTTTAATTTAAAATATTTTTTCACATATAAACCTGGAAGAACATTAGGTAAAAGACTACATCTATAGTGGGCTATTTTGGGCTATGGCTACTGCTGTTCTTTGCCACCCTGCAGTATGTGTTTATTCTTTTATACTATTAGGGGAATTTAAGTAGATGGATTTATAA
The DNA here is from genome assembly GCA_031835075.1 of Saguinus oedipus. Lineage (NCBI taxonomy): Eukaryota > Metazoa > Chordata > Mammalia > Primates > Cebidae > Saguinus > Saguinus oedipus. The sequence goes on from CM063169.1 coordinate 139,417,354, forward strand.
GCGTTAGCCACAACATTTGGGAAAAAAAGTTAGAAGAGGTAGGATTGGGAGAGAGGCTTAAAGTCTGGAACGCATAGTAACTGTAAATGTATCTTCTCTTATCATATAGGAATGAGTCACCTTAGCCAGCTTAAAATACTAGTTAAAACTATCCTACTTTTGTTCTGATGTCATGTTCACTAAGTAACTCTACTTTTAAGTATTTCTGAACTCAGCACAGTGGTTTCTTAAAAAAAAAAAAAAAAACTGTATTGAGATATTATTTACATACCTTAAATTTTACTCATACATGTTGATTTTTGTTTGTTTTTGAGATGGCGTCTTGCTCTTGTTGCCCAGGCTGGAGTGCAATAGCGTGATCTCAGCTCACTGCAACCTCTGCCTCCTGTTTTCAAGTGATTCTCCTGCCTCAGCCTCCCAAGTAGCTGGGACTACAGGCACGTGCCACCACACCTGGCTAATTTTTTGTATTTTTGGTAGAGATGAGGTTTCACCGTGTTAGCCAGGATGGTCTCCATCTCCTGACCTCGTGATCTGCCCGCCTCGGCCTCCTAAAGTGCTGGGATTACAGGTGTGAGCCACCGTACCTGGCCATATGTTGATTTTTTTAAAATAAATACTTATAATGGTAAATCATTCAAATTCAGTCTGTATATATTCAAATAAAGGAATGAGCATTGTTGAGCTTGCTTAACTCAGGATTACTAATATGGCTGAAGATCCTAGACAATATATTCATTAAGGTGGCATTCGTAAAATGTGTTCCTCAATTCCTGAGCATCTTGAGTTATTAATACTGTTATGCCTTCAAAGGATTCATGGTCAAAGAAGTTTGGGAAACATTGTCTGAAGTAAAGGTGAATTGTGTTTTCTTGACTGCTCATAACCCTTACTATGCTAGTGTTATAATAAGCTCAAGAAGAATAGATACTGTAAAGCGTTTCCCAGAAATAGTTGTCCACAAAACCCTTACTCTCACAGAGCCTAGATCACATGAGACGTGTCATTCCTAGAAACAGACTTTGTACACCAGATAGACTTCTTAACACAAATAATATCATCTACTCAAGTCCTTTGGGTGGCTCTTTGGCCTTTTTCAGATGACTGCTGAGTATGTCTCTTTTTAGCCACTGTCAGTTTTTTTATGCTGTGGTTATATGGAGTTTTCCGTTGGAAATTGGTAGCAGAAAGTGCTTATCAAATTTCACATGGGAAAAAAAAATCTCTAGCAGTTAAAGAGAGTGAAATCTTGGGAGGCCGAGGTGGGTGGATCACGCGGTCAAGAGATCGAGACCATCCTGGTCAACATGGTGAAACCCCATCTCTACTAAAAATACAAAAAATTAGCTGGGCACAGTGGCGCATGCCTGTAATCCCAGCTACTCAGGAGGCTGAGGCAGGAGAATTGCCTGAACCCAGGAGGCGGAGGTTGCGGTGAGCTGCGCCATTGCACTCCAGCCTGGGTAACAAGAGTGAAACTCGGTCTCAAAAAAAAAAAAAAAGTGAAATCTGAAATTCAGTAGAAATAACAAGTAATAGATTTTGATAACAGTTTGCCTAGCCCTTCGTTCATTTGTAAAGTATTCCTGTAATTTGGTGATTAGTAGTCTTTATGGATATGCCTGACTGCTAAAAAATGTTCCTCTTTTATATAGTAACAACCACAGGTATGAGTGAGCATAGAGTTTAGGCAAGAGAATGGACTACTGCAGTCTCTTGATCCCATTTATTCTACGTGGATACTTTCAAGGAGGAAGTGAATCTGGAAAACGTTTGTGGACAGGCAGTGTTTGTTTTCCTTATTTGAAAGCCAATTTAAATGCCTTTACTTTTTCCTTAGTTTTTAAAAAAATTTCAACTTAAGTGTTCTTGACATTTTACTCTACCCTTTAAACTAATAACTAACTTAGTAATTTTTACTATTAGTAACAAGGGTATTTTTCTGAGTGATGGGATTATGGGTGATTGTAATCTTCCTTGGGCTTTTTGGTATTTTCAAAATTGTCTATGATGCACATAAAATACTTAGAAAAGCAACAAAATTCAAATAAAGCACTATGTACAATTACTGTGTACAGTAACTTGTGGAAAGGATGTAGCAAAAACTCTTCAGTCCTTGACTCTAACTAGAACTGAACTAATCTTTACCCAGAAAGAAAGTACGAGGGGCCGGGCGTGGTGGCTCACGCCTATAATCCCAGCACTTTGGGAGGCCCGAGGCGGGTGGATCACCAGGTCAAGACATCGAGACCATCCTGGTCAACGAGGTGAAACCCCGTCTCTACTAAAAATGCAAAAATTAGCAGGGCATGGTGGTGTGTGCCGGTAGTCCCAGCTACTCGGGAGGCCGAGGCAGGAGAATTGCTTGAACCCAGAAGGCGGAGGTTGCGGTGAGCCGAGATCGTGCCATTACACTCCAGTCTGGCTGGGTAACAACAGCTAAACTCCGTCAAAAAAAAAAAAAAGAAAGTAGGAGGAAGATTTGGCCTGTCCATTAAACATATGTGTTTGCCTTATAACAATGAGAAATTTGGCAGGAAAAAAATTTCTTGACAAAAAGCAAGGTTTCCAATTTCCATCCTAAATTACTCATATATGATATTCAGGGATGGGGGGCCTGTAATCCCAGCTACTCAGGAAGGCTGAGGCAGGAGAATTGCCTGAACCCAGGAGGCGGAGGTTGCGGTGAGCCGAGATTGCGCCATTGCACTCCAGCCTGGGTAACAAGAGCAAAACTCCGTCTCAAAAAAAATAATAATAATAATAAAATAAAAATAAAACCTTTTTTATCTAAGAAAAATTCTCACTAATGTCTATTTCTTCCTCTGAGAGCCTTTCCGCAAATCCAACAAGAATATTCTCTTTACTGGGATAGAACTGGAGGCTAATATCTGCATGAACTGGCTCTTCTTGAGTCAGTCACGTTACTCAGGGCTCCGTTCATGCTAAAATAACATTTTGTAAGTCATGTGGAAAGAAGCTGCAGATTGAACAAACATGCTGAGCAGTTCTCCTAGTGAAGATCAACATGGGAAAGTTGGCCCGTCTTTGTTTTTCCCATCCTTATCCTTTATCAGTAAATAAACATGAGTTCTTGATAGTCTTTTTCCTGTGGAGCCCCTCATTTGGACCATGCTATAGTCTAATTTTAAGGTACAAAATTTAGTGCATGCTTAGAGGATTAGAGCATGGAGTAATGATACTCACACCAGGAATGAAAGGCCGGTTAGTAGTAGCTCCAGGGGTTCTTGTTGTCAAATTGCTCAATTTCTCTATACTTCTTTCCTTTTGCTATACAATTGCAGTGTAAACAACCTTAGAAAAATTATAATGTTTAGACTAAAAGTAAGAAATAAAGATGGGCCACTAGAGAATTGTAGTAATCTATTTTAAAATTAATATTATTTCTCATTTTCATATACATTTAAAATAAAAGTAGATTATGTCTTAAAATTGTAGGTTCACAGTTTGATAACTGAAATTGAACATTCTTAAAAGGACAATTTTTAATACAAAGGTAGATGGTTTAGGGAAGACATAAATAAAATGAAGAACATGAGTTATTTGTGATCTCACCAGTCTTTTCATATATGCATCTATATATATTTCACACGTATCTTTTATTTCTTTTTCTTTTTTTTTTGAGACAGAGTTTAGCTCTTGTTGCCCAGGATGATGGAGTGCAATGGCACAATCTTGGCTCACCGCAGACTCCACCTCCCAGGTTCAAGTGATTCTCCTGCCTCAGCCTCCTGAGCAGCTGGGGTTATAGGCATGCACCAGCACGCCCAGCTAATTTTGTATTTTTAGTAGAGACGGGGTCTCTCCATGTTGGTCAGGCTGGTCTTGAACTCCTTACCTCAGGTGATCTGCCCTCCTCGGCCTCCCAAAGTGCTTGGAGTACAGGTGTGAGCCACTGTGCCCAGCCCATAAAATATCAAAATGTTTTATTTTGATATTTATGTTTCTTTAATAAAATTAAAATGATAGTTTTTAATTTTACATTTGCTATTTATAATTTTCTGAACATTTTTCTGTGTGATTATATATTCTTGTACAACATGTTAAATTGTTGCATATTATTTCATTGTGTAAAACTTTCAAAAACAAATTCTACATTATTGAATGAGATTTATGGTGTAGCAGTTACCTGTAAGCTTTGGATCAGATAGCTGGAAGTTTGAATCCCAGCTTTGCCACTGATTTGTTGTATGACCTTGGAAAGTTAGTCTCTTTGAATTTCAGTTTCCTTATCTACAAATGGAATAATAATGCTTAACTCATAAGATTGGGTTAAAGAGTATGCAGAATCCAAGACGTCTGACACAAATCATCCTGGGAGAGGTGTCATTATTAGCAGTGTGCAGAAGTGATTGTTTCCCTGTACTCTCACCAGCACTGGTGTTACCCAGGTTGACAGTGCGCTACCTCATTTGTTTACTAAAAAAAAAAAAAAAAAAATGCCAAACGACTGCAACTAAAAGTTATATATTAATTTGCAGGATATGGTTTCATATCAAAAATTAGAAAAAGTCTGATTCTTAAAAATTCTTTAGAAATATTTATTCTAATGCTTTTGTAATATACATCAAAAGCAAATTCTTAGAATATATTAGATTATATTTTGCTGCCTCAATATTTTTCCTCATAATGTATTGTAATGAACTGCTGCTCTGAAAACCTGACTGCATAACTTTAAGAGAAATAAGAATACCTTGTGTAGGAATAATCTCCGTCACCAAGACTGTATTGCTTGTTTATTTTCTCTGTCCTCTAGCAAGTCTAGTGGTTGCACATAAACAACAGGCTATGTCATAGTATGGAAAAGAAACACCCATTTATGTGTTGGGGAGTCCAGTATGCAAGAGGGTTTGGAGGAAGCATAAGCTAGCAGTTGAGTTGTCTACTACCTAAAAAAGGCTCAGGCACACTATAGACAGCTTTCTACAAGAGAAATGAAAAATCATTAGATGTTTTTGAAATTGTTTTATTTCAAAATATTTTGTAAAACAGTATTTTTTTGATAACAGTATAGTAATACTATGTAAAAAAGGCAGATTTAATTAAAATTACTTTTGGCAGAGGGTGAAAAAAAGAACTATTATTAAATTGGCCATTTAAGATTAGAAGACAATAGCTGTGCTAACTAACCAAGCTGAAATATTTTATTCTCTGTGTTATTATTTTCAGTAGATAAATTCACTCTAATAGAGGAAGTCCAGACTGACATGAAGGTGAAAATATTTGTTAGAGTCCATAAGCTCAATCTGAATTTTTTTTTTTAACTAAAGGAAAATATAGTTAATTGTTAAAAGCATTTCTAGGTCTTTAATTAGCTTCTTGTTAAAATGAACTTGCCTTGGTTTCCTGGAGCGGGAGAGGGCTGCCTCAGAGATGGCCTGCCCCAACCCTGTCCCTCCCTGCCAAGAACAAAGCAGGGACCTTGTGTCAAAGCAGGGAAATGGTTAAGAAGGAGAGGAAAAGAAAATTCTTTTTCAGCTTTTTCAACTTCCTATGTAGCCTATAGAGAAAAGCAAGAGTCCCTTTGGGAGGAAATAACAAAATAACAAAAATGCCAAAAGTAGATAGATGGATGAAACCTGCATCCTTGCAGTATAGTGGAGCTCTTACCCATATAACGGACTTTATCTGAAGGCCAAATGCACATTTACTATAAACTGTCCTATCTTCCTCAGAGCCTCTCCTCTTCGAGTCATTCTTTGGCTCACTTCCTTCTCCTGCCAGAAATGTTAAGACAGAGAAGGGTATAAAAGCTGTAAAAGTCCAGCTGCCTTGTTTCCTTTTCCTAAGGCACACTTGAGATAGCCAGTTAGATAAGAGGTGTTCATAAAAGATCTCGAGAAACACTTAATTGAAGAGTGTCATGTAACGAGGTAAGCAAGTCCCTTACAAAATCACTTGCCACGGTATCATGTCTAAAGTGCCCCACTTCAGCAAAAACCAAACCAAAAAAGGCTCTTCTAAAAAATTTACTATAAATCCTGTCCAGAACCTTTTTATTGAACATAGATTGAATGTCTCATATGGGTTTGCCTAACCACACATTTTGATTTGTCAAATACTTAATTCCAATGATATTTCATGACCTCACTGTGCACTACCATCCATCTCTCCAATAACCACAAGCATAGCAAGTATTGATGCCTTATCTTCTAATTGTCTCAGGAATTAAGAGATGCAACATCAATACCTGTTAAGCTTGTGATGAAAAGAATTGTTAAAACAGTTTATCAGATAGATTGTCTGAAATTCTATACCAAGATAACATAGTGACATTATGTGGTCACATCCTCAGAAATCATAATGGAAATAAAAGCATTTCTAAATGAAGACCGAAAGGGGAATTATAGGGTGAACACACTGCACCTGAGGAAAGAGAAATCCCTGGAATTTTTACTACAACATGGGTCAGACCCTTCGTCTTATCTGCTGAAAGTCTCACTTTTTATTTTATCCAACCTGACAAAAGCATACACCACACAAAAATGTAAGACATTTCTTTAACCTTTCTTCATTGAAACAGCTATAGCAATCTAATTTCTTCAGATTCCTTTCACTTGCTAGAAGAGATAATGTCCCTTGATGCTACTCAAACTAGTTCTATACTTCGCGTAGTTTCTTCCTTCACCACCTCACCTCTCTGTCTGTACATAGTTACAGTAATCCCTTTTCCATATTTTAAAAAATGTTTTAAATTTTTGTGGGTACATAGTAGGCATATATATTTGTGGTGTACATTAGACATTTTAATACAGACATACAATGCCAAATAATCACCTCAGGGTAAATGGGTTAGAAAGGATACATCACCTGAAGCATGTATCCTTTGTGTTGTGAACAGTGTAATTACACCCATTTAAAAATGTACAGTTGGCTGGTGTGGTGGCTCACCCCTGTAAGGCAGATCACGAGGTCAGGAATTCGAGACCAGCCTGGCCAACATAGTGAAACCCCATCTCTACTAAAAATACAAAAAAGTTAGCTGGGTGTGGTGGCGGGTGCCTGTAATCTGTTACTTGGGAGGCTGAAGCAGGAGAACCGCTTCAATCTGGGAGGCGGAGGTTGCAGTGAGCCGAAATTATGCCACTACACTCCAGCTCAGGTGACAGAGCAAGACTCTGTCGGCTGGGCGCGGTGGCTCAAGCCTGTAATCCCAGCACTTTGGGAGGCCGAGGCGGGTGGATCACTAGGTCAAGAGATCGAGACCATCCTGGTCAAAATGGTGAAACCCCGTCTCTACTGAAGATACAAAAATTTAGCTGGGCATGGTGGTGCGTGCCTGTAATCCCAGCTATTCAGGAGGCTGAGGCAGGAGAATTGCCTGAACCCAGGAGGCGGAGGTTGTGGTGAGCCGAGATCGCGCCCTTGCACTCCAGCCTGGGTAACAAGAGCGAAACTCCGTCTCAAAAAATAAATAAATAAATAAAAATGTACAATTAAGTTATTATTGACTATAGTCACCCTGTTGTGCTATCAAATAGTAGGTCTTACTCATTCTTTCTAAACAAATTTTGTATCCATCAACCCTCTCCGTTCCCTACCCCTGCTCCCTTTACTACCCTTCCCAACTTATGGTAACCATCATTCTACTCTATTTCCATGAGTTCTGTTTTTTTAATTTTTAGCTCCCACAAACGAGTGAGAATATGCAAAGTTTATTTTTCTGTCCTTGCTTATTTCCCTGAATACAATGACCTCTGTTTCCATCCATGTTGTTGCAAATGACAGGATTTCATTCTTTTTTATGGCTGAATAGTTCTTTTCTTTATCCATTCATCTGTTAATGGACACTTAGATTGCTTCTAAATCTTGGCTATTGTTACTAGTGCTGCAATAAACCTGAGTGTGCAGATATCTCTTTGATATACTGACTTCATTTTTGGGGGGCATTTACCTAGCAATGGGATTGCTGTATCATATGATACTTCTGTTTTTAGTATATTTGTGGGACCTCCATACTGTTTTCCATAGTGGCTGTATTAATTTGCATTCCCATCAACAGTGTGTGAGGGTTCCCTTTCTGCACATCCTCTCCAGCATTTGTTACTGCTTGTATTTTGTATAAATTTTAACTGGATTGAGATGATATCTCATTATAGTTTTGATTTGCATTTCTGTGATGTGGAGCATTTTTTCATATACTCGTTTGCTATTTGTATGTCTTCTTTTGAGACATGTGTATTCAGATCTCTTGTCATTTTAAAATCAGATTATTGGATATTTTCAGCCTTCTTCATCTTAGCTAAGCACTTACCACACACTGTGGCCATAACTTTTGCAATATAAGGTATGACGGCAAAACTATCTTTTTTTTTTGAGGCAGAGTTTCACCCTGTCACCCAGGCTGGAGTGCAGTGGTGTAATCTCAGCTCACTGCAACCTCCATCTCCCGGGTTCAAGCAATTCTCCTGCCTCAGCCTCCTGAGTATCTGGGATTGCAGGTATGTGCCACCACACCTGGCTAATTTTTGTATTTTTAGTAGAAATGGGGTTTCACCATGTTGGTCGGGCTGGTCTTGAACTCCTAACCTCGTGATCTGCCCGCCTCGGCCTCCCAAAGTTCTGGGATTTCTTTTTTCTTCTTCACAGTTTCATACATAGACGAGTCATTCTTACAGTAGACATAAGCATGCTATTTTTTTTCTTTAAATCGATAACTTTCACCGTTTCACTTAAAGGAAATAGTTTACAGACTTTCTTTGGCATATCCGAATTTCCATCATCACTACTCTTGCATTTTGCGGCCATTGTTAAGTAAAACAAAGGTAGTTTGAATACAAGCATGATCATAAACCAGTCAGTTGGATAACTGAGAAGGCTACTTAAGTGTCTAACAAGAGGGTCAGGTCTACAGCATGTACACTGGATAAAGGGATGATTCATGTGGGATCGTGCCAGATTTCATCATGCTTCTCAGAACAGTGCACAAAGTAAAACCTGTAAATTGTTTATTTCTGAGATTTCCATGTAATGTTTTTGGACTGCAGTTGACCTTAGGTAAGTGAAACCATGGAGAGCAAAACTGAGCCTAAGGAGGGACTACTGTATCAAGGAAATGTGGCATATGAAAGGGCACAGGAGTTCGAATCTGAGTTTTCTTGCTAGCTGGAGGACTTTGAGCAAGTCATTCAGTCCCTGAGCATATTTCCAGTGTTATTATGGGATCCAAATGCATATAATGTTGGTGAAACTGCTTTAATGTATGAACTGCTGTAAATAAATCTATTCCCCATGGCTATTGGAATTGTCTCAGAGATCCCTATTTCTCAGGGTAATTTCAAATTGCAATAGTGACTTTGTGATTGGGATAACTATGTAATCAAAATTTGATCATGACTACTTATGTTCCATTGGCTTCTATTTTGTCAGTAGATGTAGAGAATTAGGGTTTTCTATGTATAAGTCATGTTATCAGCAAACAGAGACACTTCTTGCATTTCTTCCTTTTCTATATGGAAGACTTTTATTTTTATTTGTATTTTGCCTAATTACTCTGACTAGGACTTGTAATACTTTGTTGAACAGAAGTGATGAGAGTGAACATCCTTGTCTTGTTCCTGTCTCTTAGAGGAAATGCTTTTCACCGTTGAGTATGATGTTAGCTGTGGGAAAAGGGAACTTTTTGAAGCTTATTAAAAAAGTCTAGGTTTCAGTTCTCTGGGGATGGATGGATGGATATATGTAAATTATCGATACATTATATATGAATATATGGGTAGCTATATATGATATATATCTATGGAGAGAGAAAGAGGGAGATGACTACATTTATTGTTGAAAACCAGCAAACTTGTCCTTCTGTAAACATAATTCAGAAAGAATTCTTTGTAGAGCCCTGGAATTGGTGAGAATTTTGGTAGCTTTTTTGTTATAACACTTTTGTCAACCACAGCAATTGATTCAGGTTTTTCTTGTCTTTTATTGTGGTTGAGGGAAAATCTGTTGATTCATTATTTAAGCTCCTGTTTGTTAGCTTTTTTTCTAGGATCAATGATTTGTTTTTTTCTAGACAAATCTTTTGTTTTGTTTTTAGATAAAATGACCCTTGCTTCCCTAAAGGAACTGTACAAAGAAAAATAAAATTGAAGGCATTGTAATTTATTCTGGATATAGTTTAGAGCACCTGTACAACATCTACAATTGTCGGTCATTTAAATCTCTGTGCGCTGCCTTTGGAACGTGGGGGACATAGCTGTTCTCAGAAGGAGATGCTGATTAAATATATAATGCTTTTAAAATATTTTGAATTAAAGGTATTTTAATGCACAAGGATACTGAAACTCATTTAAACAAATCTACTTGGTAGTGAAGCTATCTGTACAGGAAAAAATATTGCACTTATGATTTAGAATAGTGCTGTCCAATAGAAATGTAATATGAGCAGCTGGGCGTGATGGCTCACGCCTGTAATTTCAGCACTTTGGGAGGCCGAGGTGTGTGGGTCACCTGAGGTCAGGAGTTTGAAACCAGCCTGGTCAACATGGTGAAACCCTGTCTCTACTAAAAATACAAAAAATTAGCTGGGCATAGTGGTGTGCACCTATGGGTGGTAATCCCAGCTACTTGGGAGGCTGAGGCAGGGGAATCACTTGAACCTGGGAAGCGGAGGTTGCAGTGAGCCAAGATTGCACTTTGGCACTCCAGCCTGGAGACAGCAAGACTCCATCTCAAAATAATAACAATAATAATAATACTGTGAACTACAAATGTGAGCCAAATGTTTTTTTTTGTTTGTTTGGTTGATTTTTTTAAGATGGAGTTTCACTCTGTCACCCAGGCTGGAGTGCAATGGCACAATCTCAGCTCACTGTAACCTCTGTCACCCAGGTTCAAGCAGTTCTCCTGCCTCAGCCTCCTGTGTAGCTGGGATTACAGGTGAGTGCCACCATGCCCAGCTAATTTTTTGTATTTTTAGTAGAGATGAAGTTTTGCCATGTTGGCCAGGCTGGTCTTGAATTCCTGACCTCAAGTGATCTGCCCATCTTGCCCTCCCAAAGTGTTGGGATTATCGAGGTGAGCCACCACATCCGGCCCAAATATGTAAATTTTAAACTTTAGACTTTGGACTGTGGACTTTTGAGTTAATGCTTAAGTGTGTTAAGATTTTGGGGACTGTTGGAAAGGCATGATTAGTTTTGAAATATAAGGACATAAGATTTGGGTGGGGCCAGGGTGGAATAATATGGTTTGGCTCTGTGTCCCCACCCAAATCTCATCTTGAATTCTTCTCTCATAATTCCCACAAGTTACGGGAGGGACCCAGTGGGAGATTATTGAATCATGGGGGTAGTTTCCTGCATACTGTTCTTGTGGTAGTAAATATGTCTCACCAGATCTGATTTTTTTTTTTTTTTGAAACGGAGTCTCAGTCTGTCACCAGGCGCCAGGCTGGAGTGCAGTGGCACAATCTTGGCTCACTGCAACCTCCGCCTCCTGGGTTCAATCAGTTCTCCTGCCTCAGCCCCTCGAGTAACTGGAACTACAGGCGTGCGCCACCATGCCCAGCTAAGTTTTTGTATTTTTTAATAGAGACAGGGTTTCACCATGTTGGCCTTGATGGTCTCAATCTCTTGACCTCATGATCTGCCCGCTTTGGCTTCCCAAAATGCTGGGATTACAGGCGTGAGCCCCTGCACCCCGCCCATCTGATGGTTTTATAAGGAGTTTTTTGCTTTTACTTCTTCCTCACTCTTCTCTTGTCTGCCACCAAGTGAGATGCCTTTCACCTTCCATGATTGTGAGGCCTCCGCATCCATGTAGAACTGTGAGTCCATTAAACCCCGTTTTTTTTTTTTGTAAATTGCTCAGTCTCAGGTATGTCTTTATTAGCAGCATGAAAATAGACTAATACAGCTGGGATGAAATTCTTAGTAAAAACTTTTTTCTTTAAGAATGTAGAGAAATGCAAATCAAAACTACATTGAGATACCATCTCATGCCAGTTAGAATGGTGATCATTAAAAAATCTGGAGACAACAGATGCTGGAGAGAATGTGGAGAAATATGAACACTTTTACACTGTTGGTGGGAGTGTAAATTAGTTCAACCATTGTGGAAGACAGTGTGGCGATTACTCAAGGATCCAGAAATAGAAATATCATTTGACCCAGCAATCCCATTACTGGGTATATATCCAAAGGATTATAAATCATTCTATTATAAAGACACATGAACACATATGTTCATTGTGGCACTGTTTACAATAGTGAAGATCTGGAACCAACCCAAATGCCCAACAATGATAGACTGGACAAGAAAAATGTGGCACATATACACCATGGAGTACTATGCAGCCATAAAAAACGATGAGTTCGTGTCCTTTGTAGGGACATGGATGAACCATCATTCTCAGCAAACTGACATAAGAACAGAAAATCAAACACCGCATGTTCTCACTCATAGGTGGGTGTTGAACAGTGAGAACACATGGACACAGGGAGGGGAGCATCACACACTGGGGTCTGTGCGGCGGGGGGGGAATAGGGGAGGGACAATGGGAGATGGGGAGTTGGGGAGAGATAGCACGGGGAGAAGTGCCAGATATAGGTGAAGAGGAGGAAGGCAGCAAATCACACTGCCATGTGTGTATCTAGACAACAATCTTGCATGTTCTTCACATATACCCCAAAACCTAAAATGCATTTAAAAAAAAGAATGTTGAATATAGTTCCCAGTCTCTTCTGGCTTGTAGAGTTCCAGCTGAGAGGTCTACTGTAGCCTGATGGGGATCAGTTTGTAGGTGATCTGCCCTTTCTCTCCAGTTGACTTTAATATTTTTTCTTTCATTTTGACCTCGGAAAATCTGATGATTATGTCAGATTTTCTTGGGGGATGATCTTCCTGTGTAGAATCTTGCAGGAGGTCTCTGTATTTCCTGAATTTGACTGTTGGCCTCTCTAGCAACACTGGGGAAATTTTCATGGATGATATCCTGAAATATATTTTCCAAGTTGTTTACTTTCTCCCCCTCCCTTTTAGGGATGCCACTGAATCACAGATTTGGCCTATTTACATAATTCCACGATTCTCAAGGTTTTGTTCTTTATTTTTTATCCTTTTTTCTTTATCTTTTATCTGACTGTCTTATTTCAGAGAACCAGTCTTCAAGTTCTGAGATTCTTGCCTTAGCTTTGTTTATTTCGCTGTTTGTACTTGTGATTGCATTGTGGAGTTCTTGTGTTGTGTTATTAAGCTCTGTTGGACCTAATATGTTCTTTTTTTATACCACCTATTTTGTCTTTTGGCTCCTGTATCACTTTATTGTGATTCTTATTTTCCTTCGATTGGGTTTTACCGTCCTCCTGAATCTCAATTATCTTTGTTCCTATCCATATTCTGAATTCTATTTTTGTCATTTCAGCCAGTTCAGCCTTGTTAAGAATTCTTGGAGAACTGGTGTAGTCATTTGGAGAATATGTGACACTCTGGCCATTTGAGTTACCGGAGTTCTTGTGTTGGTTCTTTCTCACCTTTGTGTGTGGGTGTTCCTTTAACTGCAGTGTAGATTGAGTACAGTCAATAGACTTCTGGATGTTTTCACAGGGCCGAGGCTTTGTGTAGCTATGCTTTTTATTTGAAGCTGACTTCTTATCTCTGGTTTCAGAGGGAAATATGTTAGTGAGGTATTTTTGGTGTTGAAACTTTGGGGTGTGATCCAGCAGGTGACACTTAGGCTTAATGGTCAGTTGTTTGACTCTTGCTCAGTTGTGTGGAGCAAGTGTTTCCTCACAGTTGGAGCTGTGTTCCCTCTCAGTGGTCTGAAAGTATGGGTTCCACTTCTCCTTAAATGTTGGCTGTAGTTCACAACTTGGCACTCCTGGGCTGCCCACTGGCAGTCTGGGACAATCTCAGTGTTTATGTTCCTTCCCCAGCTTAGAGGCAGAAGAGAAAGACATCTTAGTAATGGTTGTGGCCAAGGGTCATTTGCTTGACTGCTGGGGGCTCCACCCCAGAGGGCTACAGGTCAGCAATCACTCAGTGCAATCAGCCCAAGATGAAGGGTTTGTACTGAGGGACCAGGCCAGGTGTTCCCTGTCTGGTGATGAGCCATGGGGCATGTATGGACCCATGGGAAACAGACTAGCCTCCTCTCCTCGGGTCAACTGCAGCTTGTTGGAGGTGTGGATAAGGCGCTTAGGGTTTTTGCTCCTTTGTTAGTCCAAGGGTGGCAAGGGCAGTTCCACTGCAGAGGCAGTGTCAGAGAGGCTTTCAGTTGCCCCTAGAGGCTTTGTCCAGGAAGTCGCTGAGTTGGTACTGGTTCGATAGCTCTGGCAGAGGATATCTGGAGGCCCAGGCCTGGAGGACCTGACCGATAAGGACATATGGGAATGGGCACCCACATAACAGTCTGGCCACTTTCTGTAGGGCTGCTGCGGTAAGCTTGGGGCTCACTCCAGTCCCTAGTCACTTCAGATTTTCCAGAACCTGGGAGTCTCACCAGTGAAGGCTGCAAAACAGCAAAGATGACAGCCTGTCCTCTCTGGGAGCTTTGTCCCAGATAGGTACAGACCTGTTGACAACCCAAAGGCACCTGTAGGAAGTGGCTGGAGACCCTGATTGGGAGGTCTTGTTCAGTGTGGAGGAAAGAAATCAGGACCGCCTTAAAAAAGCAGTCTGGCCGGCCAGGCATGGTGGCTCACACCTGTAATCCCAGCACTTTGGGAGGATGAGGCAGGCGGATCACGAGGTCAAGAGATCGAGACCTCTCTGACCAACATGGTGAAACCCCATCTCTACTAAAAATACAAAAAAAATTAGCCGGCATGGTGGTGCAGGCCTGTAGTCCCAGCTACTCGGGAGGCTGAGGCAGGAGAATTGCTTGAAACTGGAAAACGGAAGTTGCCGTGATCCAGGATTGGCCACTGCACTCCAGCCTGACAATAGAGCAAGACTCCATCTCTAACATCTTTAACTGCTTGGATGGGCTATGCAGTTAAAACAGCAGTCAGTCGGCTGGGCGCGGTGGCTCATGCCTGTAATCCCAGCACTTTGGGAGGCCGAGGCGGGTGGATCACGAGGTCAAGAGATCGAGACCATCCTGGTCAATATGGTGAAACCCCGTCTCTACTAAAAATACAAAAAAAAAAATTAGCTGGGCATGGTGGCACATGCCTGTAATCCTGGCTACTCAGGAGGCTGAGGCAGGAGAATTGCCTGAACCCAGGAGGTGGAGGTTGCGGTGAGCCGAGATGGCACCATTGCACTCCAGCCTGGGTAACGAGCGAAAACTCCGTCTCAACAAAAACAAACAAACAAACAAAAAACCAGCAGTCAGTCTACGTTTTGCTGGAGCAACTGTGCTGTGCTGGGGGATCCTTTCTGCACCGGGTTGGCTCAGACTCTCCAAAGCCTAAAGGCTGGAACAGCTAAGGTGCCTGAACAGCAAAGATGGTGGCCCTGGCCCCTCCCCCTGGAAACTCCTTCTTAGGGAGGTGCAATGCTGCTTGTAGTAGCTGGCTGGAATTCCAAGGGTGTCATCTTGTGAGGTGCCATGGAAATGGGCCTATGGCCTGCTGCTACTCAGCCTCCTGGATTCAGCCTCTTTTCTAGGCATATGTTCAAGAGTCTAACCTCCTTCTTTGCCAGAGCTGCAGCTACTTTTGCGAGAAAGCTCAGGTATCTAAACCTCCAGGGTCTCCACACATGCCTGAGTGGCTGCTCTGCTAAGATTCCATGTACCTCTGTCAGACTGAAGACAGAAGGCCCTGGTGGAGTGGGTTCATGGGAAAATCTGACCTGAGGGTTGCAAAGATCTGTGGGAGAAGCATGGTTTCCCAGGGTTACTCATTCACTCAGCACTTCCCTGTGCAGAGGAGGATACCCTGTCTTCATGTTGGTCCCAGGTGGCCATTGCCCTGTTTTGCTTTTCTTCATTCTCTGTGGGTCGAATTGTTTCCTTGATTAATACCAATACAAGTACCTGGATGTTTCAGCTGAAGGTGTTGTATTTACTTGCCTCTTCTGTTTCTCTCCATGAGAGCCAAACATACTAGCTGCTTCTAGTCGGCCATCTTGCCAACCTCCCCTACATTCTTCTTTTACTCTAAGTCTTTGAGATCTGATGTGTATTTTATACCTGCAGCACATTTCATTTCACACTAAGCACACTTAAATGCTTAATGTTCACATGCAGAGACTGGCTGCAAGTTGGACAGTGTGGATTTAGAATTTAGAGCTTTTTCTTTTTTTGAGACAGAGACTTGCTCTGTCACCCAGACTGGAGTGGAGTGGCGTGATCTCAGCTTACTGCAACCTCCACCTCCCTGGTTTAAGCAGTTCTCCACCTAAGCCTCCCAAGTAACTGGGATTACAGGTGCATACCACCACGCCCAGCTAATTTTTTTGTATTTTTAGTAGAGTCAGGGTTTCACCATGTTGATTAGGCTGGTCTCAAACTCCTGACCTAGTGATCCAACTGCCTCAGCCTCCTAAAGTGCTAAGATTACAGGCGTGAGCCACCGCGCCTGGCCTAGAGCTTTTTATTATTATAGCAAGAGATGAGCCATCAAAGGAAGCCAAATAGCAAGTTTTTTGTATTTTTGTTTTTGACATGGTTTGGCTCTGTGTCCCTGTCCAAATCTCATCTCGAATTGTAATCCCCAGTGTTGGAGGTGGAGTCTGGTGGGAGATAGTTGGATCATGGAGGTAGATTCCTTGTCGAATGGCTTGGGCCAACCCCTTGGTGATAAGTGAACTCTCTCCTTCTGAGTTCCCACAAGATCTGGTCGTTTGAAAGTATCTGGCATCTCCCTCCCCTACCCTCTTTCTTGCTCCAGCTTTTGCCATGTGGAGTACCACCTCTTTTCTTTATAAATTACCCCATCTCAGAGATTTCTTTATAGCAATGCAAGAATAGCCTAATACAGTTTTCTTTATTTTTCTAGAAGCTCTTGTTACATGGTTCACTTATTTCATGTTTTCTGATTGCTTTGGGTCCAAATTAGGTTATTCTGAAAGACACAGTGAGAGCAGCAACTAATTAGGATGTAGGCAGTTTTGTTAAATAGAGGACATCTGTCCTGTAAGAAAAAAGAAAAACACAATTTTCTTATGTGAAATTATAGCCTAAAATAGGACTATTATTGCACTTCATTTGATTACTCTTCAGTTATGGACATATTTTATTGAATAGTAATCTTAATTGGTTTATGAGGAAAACATGTCTGTGTGTGTGTGTGTGTGTGTGTGTGTGCGCGTGCCTGTGTGTACATATATATTATATATATAAAATATATTTTATTGACCAGTAATCTTTTTTTTTTTTTTTGAGACAGTGTTTCTCTGTCACCCAGACTGGAGTGCAGTGGCATGATCTTGGCTTGCTGCAACCTCCGCCTCCTGGGTTCAAGCAATTCTCCTGCCTCAGCCTCCCGAGTAGCTGGAATTACAGACATGCTCCACCATGCCCAGCTAAATTTTGTATTTTTAGTAGAGATGAGGTTTCATCATGTTGGCCCAGATGGTTTCTATCTCTTGACCTCATGATCTCTCTGCCTCAGCCTCCCAAAGTGCTGGGATTATAGGCATGAGCCACCTCGGCCATGGACTCGTAATCTTAATTGGTTTATGAGGAGAATATTATACATCTCTCTCTCTCTCTCTCTCTCTCTCTCTCTCTAAATATATATATTTATATGTATGTATATATAAATATATATTTATATGTAGGCATATATATATTTATATTTATATTTATATAATAGAAACTTTCTTCTGAATGGGGCCTCTGAAAGAATCTGCCCAAATATTCTGTAAATTCAACAATTGAAAGTATCAAAAGGTTTGTAAATTGTGTTTATATTTAATAACTCCAGTATTCAAAAATATTCAAATATTTCATATGATGCCATTACTAAAATGTTTTAAATTTATCCATGTACCTACCTAACTAGTAAACTTTCATTACTGAAGTTAAAAAGCTTTGAATCATAGAGCTGTTCTAAGAAAATCTCTAAACTGAGACATACTTTGAGAAGAATCAGTACAGAAAATTTCCAACATTTTTCGAGTCTCTCCTTTACTGATCCCACCTCCCCTATTAAAAAGCAATACATCAAAAAGTCTGAGTATACTTTTTATTTAAGATAATATTTACATTGGCAACTAATAGAAATTTAGATTATGTTACTTATAGTTCTCAACACACTTTTATTTTAATGACGTGACTTTGATACTCAAGCAACTTATGGAATATTGTTATTTAATAGTATGTAAAATGACTGGACCACACAAATGTACATTACAGTTTGCTACCTTGTAAGCTCTGTGTTAGCCTCAGGCTCTTCCTGCGCCCTTCCACACTCTGGGCTCCCCAGGCCTTCCTCTCAGCCTCACAGATCTCTGGCACTAACATCAGCAGAGGAAGGAGTGGAGATGAAGCTAACTGGACTGAAACAATGGGGAAGGGAAGAAGACAGAGCAAGCAAAGTACCTCGTGACCTTAAAATAATGAGCCATGCTTTCCTGTGGGTCTAGTGAACTGTCTTTAAAGACAATTCCAAAAAAGAAGCTATAAAACTGTTGAGAATAAAAGCAACATCCTTGTGACTAAAAGTCTGCCCTACTGTTTGCTGTCTTGAAGCACAAAACACATTTGAATGTAACTGCAAAGAAAATTTCAGCATTTTTAGAAGGTAAGAAATGCCAGGTGAGGTGCAAATCTATCTCACAACTTGAGCATTATTTTTTATAGCTTATATTACAGTCTTTTAAAATAGTTGATAAAAACGATAATGTTCTCCTTTCCTCCAGTTTGTTATCAAGACAGTGAAGAACTTCTTAGTCGAGATGGGAATAAATCATTTTGATTCTGCTGTGTGCCTCTAAATTTTCAGAATTTTTCAGTATTTTTGCCACTGAAGCAATAGTAGTGAGTGAGCAAAGAGTGAAAATTTCAATGCAAGTGAGATTTTTAAATAGCGGTGGTAGACAGGATAGCCATGGAAGATAACATATTTGCAGGTTCTAGGGATTTGGATGTGAACGTTTCCCCTTTAAAAAATGTTCATATCCAAATTTCTAGAACCTGCAAATATATTACCTTCCATGGCAAAACAGACTACAAATGTGATTAACTTAAGGATCCTGAGATGGAGAGAATATTCTGGATTATCCAGATTGTCCAAATACAATTACAAATAGCCTTTAAGAAGGAGACCAAGGGGGCCAGAGTCAGAGAGAGGAGCTATTCCAACAGAAGCAGAGGATGGAGCGATCTTCTTTGAAGATGGAGAAAGAGGGCATGAGCCAAGAATTGCAGGCAGTCTCTAAAGCTGAAAGGCCAGGAAACAGATTCTCCCCTAGAGCCTGTAGATGGATCTTAGCCTAAGACACATTTAAAACTTCTCACTTCCGGACTGTAAAATAATAAATTTGTGCTGCTTTAAGTCACAGGATGTGTGGTATTTTATTACAGCAGTGATACAAAACTAATACAGCAGACATTGCAGAGCGTAAATGCAACATACGTCTCAACCCTCTGCAGTTATTTTTTTCACCAGCTATAGTTTTCATCCTTTGTCCCATTGCCAATAGCAGGAAGCACTGTTGATGTAAAGTTCATCATGTGGGTAAAAGAAAACATATTTGTACTGTAAAGACAACCTGTCAGCAAGTAGGACTTCGCATTTATCGAATTCATTTAACTACGAAGAAGTGACCAAGGCCTGGCCCAGTGACTCCCTCTTGTAATCCCAGTACTTTGGGAGGCCAAGGTGGGTGGATCACCTGAGGTCAGGAGTTCAAGACCAGCCTGGCCAACATGGTGAAACCCCATCTCTACTAAAAATATGAAAATTAGCCAGGCATGATGGCAGGGGTCTGTAATTCCAGCTACTCAGGAGGCTGAGGTGGGAAAATCACTTGAACCTGGGCGACGGAGGTTGCAGTGATCTGAGATCATGCCACTGTGCTCCAGCGTGGGCCACTGAAAAAAAAAAAAAAAAAAAGGTGTCCAAGACCAGTAAAGATTCCCACCTACTCAAAACCACTAAACTCTATGCTTTAAAAAAAAAAAAATTCCCACCCAGTTGGAATTTATATTCTAATGGGAGACACAAGCGGTAAATACATTATGCAATTTTATACAAATATACATTTTCTGTGGGAAATGCAAATACTAGCTGAATCTGGAAAACTAAACCTTCGTAAGTGTCCCTTTATAAACCCCATTTCCAGGTTCATGAACCCCTTACTACTGTAAAATGTTTTCTCCTCGGGTATTCAAGTGAAACCTCCAGGGATTCCTCAAGACCTGCCGTTTCATTTCATGTCAATTTTCTCAAATTTTGTGAGATAATCATGTGAAAACAACATTTGAAATGGTCAATTTTCGAAGCATGAGAAATCTAAGGACTTGCAGCCAGCTTGCAGATGTAACAAACCGCACAGCTCATGTACCTAGAAAGTCAGCATAAGCTAACAGAATGTCAATGAGGGGTCAGCCCATAAAAGGGAAGAAAGTTTCCTTATTGGGAAATCGAAACTTAAGTGGGGAAGGACACGGGTATAACTTTATAAGGAGGATAATAAAACGTAGGTGCCCTCAGGAAAGATTGTAATCCCGTAGTACTTGACCAATGAGGAACTGGTGTAGGGACTTGGTGCTAGGAGATAAATTACCTGCTGCAACTACCCTGGGTGTGTCTGCCTGCCAGACACCCAATCTTGCAAGACTGCCATTAATAGTCTTGCTTCCACTGTTCTTTGTGTCTCCAGGTCCATTCTTTGGGTTTGGATGGATGAATGTGTTTCTCACGATCACTTTCTAAAGAAGGCATAAATGAATATGGCTGCCATTCTCCAGCCTCTGTCCCTGTGATCCACCTCTAGCTTACATGCCATGTTTTGGCCAAGCAGAAAAGAAGTTGAACTCCAGGGAATAAAAAAGCATGAAATATGGCCAGTAATACCCAAGTCCTGTTAGTATCTTCCCTTTGCCTTATTTGTGGATAAAGCGCTTTTCAACAAGATGTGGAAGTATAAGTTTCTTACATTTATACCTGAAATTATTAACCAGTAATTCTTCCAAGGATTTATTTTGAGTGACATTTCATGGAACTGTACAAGTAGTTCCATACTATTCATGTTTTTACCCAATTGAGGGACTATCTACAAGAACAAACTCCAAGCAGGAAATACATCTGTATATGAAAAATGTTTTAGAATTCAGAGATATCCTTCACTCCTTTCTTTTTTCCCCCCCTACATTCAGTTCATCAGCATCTGCTAAACTTTTGCCTACAGAAAATCACTTGATCAGTCAATTTCTTTCCATTTTCATTATTATAATGCTAGTTCAAGCCAGCATCGTGTTATACTTGGATCTGAATTGATCTCTCACCTCTCTGCAATCCATTCTTCAAGAGTGGTCACAGTAGTACTTTTTGATTTTATTTAAAAAAATTAGAAGTTCAGTAAATACAAATAATTTTACAGCAAGCATCAGTGTTTTCACCAGCTAGAGTTTATAAATTGTTAATAATTTGTCTTTACATATGAGTGGCATTACAAATATGTTAACAGAATGGACATTACAAATATGGTGACGTCCTTTTTGTTCTCCTTCTCATTCCCATAGTCTAAAATTAACCACCACCTTAAATTTGGTATTTATCCTTCCAGGCTGTTTTTATACTTTTATTGTATACATGTGTTTATAAGAAAAATATGGAATTGTTTTCATATCCTTAAAAATTACATAAACAGTATCATTCTCTACCTTCTTTATTCCATTGAACATTATGTCATTGAAGGCTATCCCTGTTGATTATTATAGATCTTGCTTTTTCATTTTAATTTCTTGTATTGTATTCCACTATGTGAATCCATCATTATTATTTCAATTGTCTTACAGATTGACATAAAACAGCTTTATATTTTTCTCTATTACACTATTGTTTTTCTCTATTACAATATTCCACTATTCCACTATGTGAATACATCAGTATTATTTCAATTGTCTTACAGATTGACATAAAAACAGCTTTATGTTTTTCTCTATTACAATGCCCCAGTGAGCTCACTAGTGACTTTTTGTGCACATGTATACAACTTTTATTACGTAGATATAGAATTGCAAAATCATAAGGAATGCACACTTTCAATTAGATCTTCCCAAAGAGGTTGTGCTGACTTACACTCTCACCAGTTATGAATCCTGGATTCAGTTTTTTTCAAACTTTAAATTTTTTCTAATTGTTGCTTTAAAGGGATTTCTGTGATCACTAATGAGATCATATGACAATTGAAGATTCTTTTATGAATTACCTTCTTCGTATCTATTGCCCATTTTCTATTGTATTATTTGTATTTTGGAAGTTTTATGTTGCAAATATCTTATCTTAGTCTAAGGCTTATCTTTTCACTTTGTGGAAATTAATTTTTGCAATTCCTTTTTTTTTTTTTTAATTGAGACAGAGTCTCACTCTGTCGCCAGGCTAGAGTGCAGTGGCACAATCTTGGCTCACAACAACCTCTGCCTCCCAATTTCAAGCAATTCTCCTGCCTCAGCCACCAGAGTAGCTGGGACTACAGGAGCACACCACCATGCCCAGCTAATTTTTGTATTTTTAGTAGAAACAGGGTTTCACCATGTTGGCCAGGATGGTCTCGATCTCTTGACCTCGTGATCTGCCCACCTTGGCCTCCCAAAGTGTTGGGATTACGAGCGTGAGCTGCGATTACTTTTAATGGCAAAAACAATTGCTTTTGCACCAACCTAATATAAGGTATTATTTGTTCTTTGAAATTTTTAATCAAAGTGACATTTAAAAACAAATTAGGTAATAGTACTAAGTTTTTTTTAAAATTAAACAATAAGCTTACTATAAATATTGTATAGTTTGTAGTATATCTTGGCATATAATGGGGCATGAACCTATCATTCCCAACCATCCCTAGAATAATGCTTTGCACATGGTGGATATTCAACAAATATTTGTTGGATAAATGAATGATTATTTTTGTTATTTATGATAAAATTCTAACTTAAGAAACTTATAGCCAGTGTTGGATAGTCAAGATTCTGATTCTGAGAGTGATTGAAGCAGATAAGCAGCACATATCATAGAGTTTTTCTTAATGAGATTTCCTTCTTTCTAAATATACTGCACATCATAGAAGCCCCACAATCAGGCTTATCTCAGTTTAGAGGATTAAAATATCACGTAACAACCTTTCCAGGAGAAAAGATTATAAAACAGATGAAATCTGGGTTTCAGAACAATGGGAGTGCCTGTAGATTCGTGGCTAATAGCGTGGATTCTGGAGTCAGACAAATCGGGTTTTAAGCCTGGGTCTTCTACTTGTTAGCTGAATAACCTTAGATTACCTACCTTCTCTAATTCTCAGTTTCAACAACTACGAAACAAGAGAAATAATGTCTGTCTCATAGTATACTATAGAGATTACATAACCTAATGTATTAAAGCCTCTGCACAGTGCTCAACACCAAAGTGTTCAAGACTGGTAGCAGTTAGTATTATTGAATGGAAGTTATATATTCTCCGATATCATATAGTGGAAATGCAGGGACTTTACATTTTAATGACATTTAAACATTGCATTATGGCTATCAGGTATGAAGGAGTGCCTTTTCACTGTAAGAACAAAGAGCCTCAGACGATGTACTTCCTATTTTGATTTCTAGTTTCCATTGATAATTATTATAGACTTGGACAAATTTCAGGTATTGTTGCCTAAGCCTTTTGTTTTTAAAAATGTTCATATCTTAAGACTTTGTATATACTTTTAGATAATACAAACGTGATTATATATCTGATTTCATAGTGAATTTTAAAAACTCTCATCTCCTCTCTCCCCACGTCAACCTCCTTTCATCCCATTCCCATGGTAATTCATGTTACCAGCCTAATACATATCCTTCCATTTTTCTCTTGATTTATGTAATTCTGTGCAAACCTATTCATACATATACTTACATATATTGCAAATACAGGGTTTTTAAATTCATTAGTTTTATAAATGGGACCATATTATAAAGCAGGTTGCTTTTCTCACCCAACAGTACCCAGGGGAAATACATTCATTTCATTTGGGGATAACTTGAATTCATATTTTTGTTGTCAGCACAATATTCCATGATTAGAGTTTGAATTATCTATTCAGCAGTCCCTCAATTGCTGATTTTGTTTCCATTTTCGCAACACAGGCAATGCTACAGTAAATATCCTTGTATGTCTTTCTCTAGTGATGGGTTTTACTTTGGGATAGATTCACAGGAGTAGGATTACTAGATTGGAGGACATATGCATTATAAATTTTAATAGATATTGATGAATCTTTTCCATTGACAGCGGGAAATATAAAAACATTTTATGTCACTTTTATAGGAAAGGTCACTTGTGTACAACAGTTATGTGGCAATAAATGTAACATCTTTTAAAAAGAGATAACAATTTCTGGTAAGAAAGTTTTAAACAAAGAAGCATTCCACTGGGATATACCCTCCTTTTAAATTACTGTTATTAGAAAGTGGAATTTAGTAGGGGATTGCAGCAGAGGCAAGGAGGCTTGAAGAAAGAATACAGAAATAGAAATCTTTCCAAGTTCACTTCCATCAAGAGTGACTTTCCTCCCCATAATAGTGCTGTCCTAAAACAGGATGCCTGATCGTCTTAATAATACACAATTGTTTGGCTGTTACACACTTTTCCTTTCAAGTTCATTGGCTGCTTTTTCTTTTTGGCTAAATGTTTTGTGGTATGCAGCATGCTGATAAATACCACCTAAACATTTTTCACTCTTCTTCTGTGCTAGGGTGTGGAGGAAGGGAAGAGAGTTCCAAGAACAAGGGCTCTCTGTGAGATACCAATGATGCTATCAAGTCCTTAAATAAGTGTGTAAGAAGTCTTAGCAGAGTTAATTGCTCAATTCACTACTTTTACAGTACATCTTTGTAGGGAGCAGAATAAAATACCATGATTTACAAGTTGGAATGAAGAAAGCACTTCATAAAACATTTATTAGGCCATTCCTGTTAATAAGAACATTAATAGAGGCTAGTTTGCTTTTTAAAATTTCTTCATTAGTAATTTCCATTAAGAAATATCAGTCCCGTACATAGTAGATATAAAATAAGTAAAAATATTAACATACTTAATCTGCACATTTACGTTAAAAATGTGATAGGAAAAATAAAATTTAGCTAAAACTATTCAAAATGCAGAAAACTTAAAACTGTGAAACCTCTAGCCTGTAGATCAACAGGAAAAAATTAATCAATGGCCAAATGAACTAATTTAAAAGGCACCATGAAAATGAAATTTGAAACAAAGTACATATAAAATTTTAAATTATTTTAATAATAAAACTCTCCCATATGTTTCATTGAACGTGAATATACTTTTTTTAAACATAAGTCTAAGTATTATTAGCTTTCCTTTGCAACACATTGAGAAACTCAGGCAATGAGAATGTTATCCGAGTTTCTTGTCAGTTTTATTTTCTTACCTCTTGAATCAAAATTATTATGCTTGAGATGAGAGCATTCTGGAAAACATGTTTCTGAGAAGTCTGTCATCTTTTTAAAGTACTACACAAACTCCATTTTATTTTATTTTTTTAGAAAACACTAACTTAAGTAGGCAATGTGTTCGTGAAAAGGAAGAGAGATTCTGCCTCAATTCCTGGAGAAAGTCAGGGGCAGGACACAGAACATTCTTTTATAGTAACATTGGGATTGTCTTTTCTCATTAGCTCCAGATTTAGACAAGCCGTGGGCCTGGTCTTTATCAGGTTTCTACTGAAATGAAGAGAAGCCGGTGAAGGTAGAAACCAGGCGTATCTTCCAGCGTGGGATTGACTAAGTAGCGCCATATCTCTTCTTTTCAGCCTAAACCTTCACAGAGGGAAGTGATTACAGGGTAATTTAAACTATCAAGCTAAGAAAATGCACACACGTAACACCTAACTGTCAAAGGGCTGACTCAAAACTTGGTCACATAACTAGAGGAGAAAAGGAATCTTTGGGATTAAACAGCTGTATCTACAAATAGTTTATTATTTCTGCCAAAACTCCAAGTGGTTTCTCCGTAATTTGGAGAATCTTCTGAGAAGGGTACTCTGGAAAGCCAAAGCTTATCTAGCAGAAACTCAAATTCCACACAGACCAAATAGATTCATCTTCCTCCCAAACCTCCTCCTCTGCTTTTCACTTCTGTTTCTGTGTGGCGGAGCCTGGTATCTGTGTTCTATTTATATTTTATATTCTGTTATTCTGTGTTTCCAGAGAAACTGGAATGCAAAAACCTGACTGAATTTGCTCTTTAATAAAAACTATGGGCCAGGTACGGTGGCTCATGCCTGTAATCCCAGCATTTGGGAGGCCGAGGCAGGCAGATTGCTTGAGCCCAGGTTTTTGAAACTAGCCCAGGTAATGTAGTGAAACTCCATCTCTACAAAAAACAAAAAATTAGCCAGGGTGTGGTGGCATGCACCTCTAGTCCTGGCTCCTTGGGGGGCTGAGGTGGGAGGATTGCTTGAGCCCAGGAGGCAGAGTTTGCAGTGACCCGAGATTGTCCCACTGCACTCCAGCCTGGACGACCGAGCTAGAGCCTGTCTCAAAACCAAAACACCACCACCACCACCAAACCTATGTAATTTAATTTCTCCAGACTTAATTCCTTATTTGGAAATGAGGAGTCAAACCGTATAGGTAGAATGAATAAAGAACATGGAAAACAGAAATATCTGTTCACACCCCAAGTCTGCCATTTACCATGTGTGTTGCCCTGGGAAATGTTAAGAGTCTCCTAGTTCTTACATTATTTGACTTAATGATTTACCTGATGATTTTTCCATATTTGTTATTATACTGAAGAAAGTTAGTATTAGCAAGAGCCATAACGTTAGTAGACATTGATTGCAGAGCCTCCACATACTGTGGGGAAAGAGTTGAAAGGCTCCTAGGAAACTGTTTTAATCCACTTCACTCTACGCAGCCTTGTTCCTGCCCACCCATGACTTTGCCTGTAGCTGCCTCCAACTCAACTGTCTTTCTCCCTCCCATCCATTTGTTTGTATTCTATCCATATGTCAAAGCCCAACTCAAATCTTTTCCCCTCACTGAAACCTGTTATGAAAATTTCAGTGAACACTGAACAATAACTGAACTTTCTAAAGTAATATTTAAGTGCATTATGTTTTCCATGCTCAATAATGTATAATATACTTTCTGTTTCACAGGCATGACTTGTGTTTAAATAATTCATTATTGGCAGGGTGCGGTGGCTCAAGCCTGTAATCCCAGCCCTTTGGGAGGCTGAGGTGGGTGGATCACGAGGTCAAGAGATCGAGACCATTCTGGTCAACAAGGTGAAACCCTGTCTCTACTGAAAATACAAAAATTAGCTGGATATGGTGGTGCACGCCTGTAGTCCCAGCTACTCAGGAGGCTGAGGCAGGAGAATTGCCTGAACCCAGGAGGCGGAGGTTGTGGTGAGCTGCGCCATTGCACTCCAGCCTGGGTAACAAGAGTGAAACTCCGTCTCAAAAAAAAAAAAAAAAATTATTCATTATTTTATTTATTTCCAATAAACACTTACTGAAAATCTACTGCATATTCTGTGATTTTGGACATTATTTATATAATTTTTTTGTAAAATGGGAATAGATATTACTGTCTTTCTTGTAAGGTAGTATAGATAAGGAAGACTGAATAAGATAACATAGTGCAAGTGCCTGGCCTGTGTTGTGGCATACATGTTTATTTTTCTTTCTCTTTTATAAACAGGTCATTTCTGGAAATTATATGAAAAATGGACTGCTTAACTTGTTCTCAAGGTTAGGGATCCTTTATCTAGAAAGCAGGCTTTTCTTATGCTATTTTGTAACTAGCGCTGTCATTTTTTTTTAGTATTTCAGTATCTACTTAGAGATGTCACATGAAAAAGTTTGCTAACTTCACTAACATTAATAGAATTTCGTGGGTAAATGTTTGGAATTCTGGGATTTAAAGTAAGTAAGGCATTTTCTTTTTTCTCCCCACCCGCTTCAGTGAGATTGTTTCATGCATTTATAGTGCAGTTGGATTGTTCTGTCACATTCTCTGTATTCCATCCTGAGATGCTCTGGCCTTTTAAACAATTTTTAAATTTTGCATTAAGATTGACTCTTTTTAAAGTTGACAAATGGATAATGTCTTAATGTCTTGTATCTATCATTACAGTATCATATACAATAATATTGCTGCCCTGAAAATCTGCTGTGGGCTACTTAGCACTCTCCTCGGACCCCTGGCAACCACTGATCTTTTTTACTATTGCTACAGTTTTGCCTTTTCCAGAACGTCATATAATTGGAGGCTACAGAATGTGGCCTTTTCAGTCTGACTTTTTACATTTAGCAATATGCAGTTAAGATTAATTTATATCTATGCACGGCTTGACAGCTCATCCTTTTTATCACTGAATAGTATTTTATGAATGTATTGGAATATTTTAAGAATAGCATCCTGTTCTTATTTCATGTGTGCAGCATCTTGTCACATATTTCTGATATTAATATTAGTCCTTTTAAAATTGCTGTCATTTCCTTCTCCTTAGTAGTCTCTGCTTCCTCCAGGTTGCTTTTCTTCTGGCTATTTTTGTGAGCCTCTGCTTTAGAGGCTTCCCCAAAAAATGTAGTTGTCTTGGCTGTCCATATAAGGGTGGGGCACCAAAAAGCTGACTGAGCGTGAGTTCAGTTTGCTGACTGTGAGCACCACAGAAGCAAAACTAGAGGAATGACTTTGTTGACACATGTTAACGCCTTCAGTTCTATTACTTGAGCTAGCCAGGTTCCCCAGAGATCCACTAACCTGTCTAGAGGATAAACATTTGACAGCTTTCTGGGAGCCAACAGACGGGCAAAGGCCCAAGGTTTAAATCAGCCCAGTCTTATTGCCCATGCTGTGCGGACCAGTGAACCTCTCTACTACCCCCTCCAAAGGAAAGACCCCACCCTTCTTGAACAGCTTTATTGAAATATAATTCACACAGCACACAACTTACCCATTTAAAGTATAAAATTCATCCGAGCATGGTGGTGCACACCTGAAATCCCAGCTACTTGGGAGGCTGAGGCAAGGGGATCACTTGAGCCCAGGAGTTCAAAAACAGCCTGGTCAGCATTACAAGAACCCATCTAAAAATAGTGAATATAATTTAACGATTTTTGTATATTTAGTCAGAGCTGTGCAACCATCACATCAATTCTGGAACATTTTCATCATCCTAAGAAGAAACCAAATGGCGTTTAGAAGTCATGCTTCCCAGGCCGGGCACAGTGGCTCACGCCTGTAATCCCAGCACTTTGGGAGACCGAGACGGGTGGATCACGAGGTCAAGAGATCGAGACCATCCTGGTCAACATGGTGAAACCCCGTCTCTACTAAAAAAAAAAAAAAATACAAAAAATTAGCTGGGCATGGTGGTGCGTGCCTGTAATCCCAGCTACTCAGGAGGCTGAGGCAGGAGAATTGCCTGAACCCAGGAGGCAGAGGTTGCGGTGAGCCGAGTTCGCGCCATTGCACTCTAGCCTGGGTAACAAGAGCGAAACTCTGTCTCAAAAAAAAAAAAAGTCATTCTTCCCAACCAGTTCTCCCCTCCTTGGCTGACTCCCCACCTCCACCCTACCCAGACCTAGGCAACCACTACTCTACTCTCTGTTTCTATGGATTTTCCTAGTCTGGGCAGTTCGTAGAAGTAGTATCATACAATATGGAGTCTTTTCTGACTGGATTCCTTTTCTTAGCCTGTGTTATCATGTGTCTTATATCATAAATCAGTCCTTCTTTTTTATTGCCAAAAAATATTCCATTATATGGATATACCATATTTTATATATTCATCATTTGATGGCTTGAGTGTATATCTACTTTTTGTCTATTATGAATAATGCTGCTATGAGCAATCATGTACTGAATACATTTTTGTGTGGACATGTTTTCATTTCTCTTGGGTATATACCTAGGAGTAGAATTGCTCAGTCATGTGCTAACTCTGTGGTTAATCTTTTGAGGAACGAAGTGGCTGCACCATTTTCATTCCCACCAGTAGTGTATGAGGTCTCCATTGCTCCACATCCTGTATAACATTTGTTACTATCTTTTTTATTATAGCCACTCTGATATAAAAAAAACTGGTATTGCATTTTTCCTGTTTTTGTAAACACACCTTCCTCTTAATTTTAATTTTTTTTTTTTTTTTTTTTTTTTGAGGCAGCGTTTAGCTCTTGTTACCCAGGCTGGAGTGCAATGGCGCGATCTCAGCTCACCGCAACCTCCGCCTCCTGGGTTCAGGCAATTCTCCTGCCTCAGCTTCCTGAGTAGCTGGGATTACAGGCACGTGCCACCATGCCCAGCTAATTTTTTGTATTTTTAGTTGAGACGGGGTTTCACCATGCTAACCAGGATGGTCTCGATCTCCTGACCTCGTGATCCACCCGCCTCGGCCTCCCAAAGTGCTGGGATTACAGGCTTGAGCCACCTCGCCCGGCCCTTAACTTTAATTTTAACATACTCCCCTTAATTTTATTTTCACCTCATCCCCAATTCCAAACGTACAAGTAAGTAGATGCTAATTTATGCTCTTTTCGAAGTTCTGCAGTGTAGTTTCCCCCGCACCGATCATTTAGTACCATTTCTGTGCCTGCTGTATTAGTTAACCTTGGTCTAACAAATTTCAAGCTTTTCCAAAATGTTGTGTGGTTTCTATTTTCTTCTTCATTTTGTCTTGTTGGTCTTATGTCCTTAAAAATTTCATGGACTTCATTTTAATAAATTTTGAGAGACAGAAGTAGCTAGTATGTATGATTAATTGATTCATTCTCTCTGAACTAGAAGTTTATTTTCACTTGTATTTGCACTTTGAAGTTTTTTTTATTTTAATTTTTCTAGGGAGAATAAGGTTTAACAAACGTGTCCTTTTTCTAAAAGGGGTAATCAAGGCATAAGTCATACTTGATTGAAATGTTACTTTTGGAGAGAAAAGAATGTAGACGCATACTTGAATTATTTATAATTATTTGTCTCTCTTGTGATCACTTACATATCTTGTGTTGTTTTCATCTTTTAAATTAATAATGGCATATTATAAGCTTCATACAAGTGATGGCTATTAACTTATTTTTAATGTTTTAACAATAATAATACATGGTAATATTTATTTTGTACACACTCTCTCCTGAGCACTGTGCTAAACATTGTACACATAGTATCTCATAGAATCTTTACAACGTAGTGAGGTAAGTGCTTTCAAAATGCTCTTAGACATGAGGAAGCTGAGGTTTAAATCTCTGGTATAACATGCTAGGAATGAAATGCTGGACCTAGTCATTTGTATTTGCTTTTTTGAGTCCAGGGCCTAGTCTTCCAACAACATTCTGTACTATACTTGGAAAGACCTAGTTTGATTGATTTATAGACAGGCCAGTTTGGCTAAATCTGCCATAGCATGAATTGTTTGTCTGTGTTTATATATTGTGCATGGGTGTGTAGGTAGTATCAATGTGTATCTATATTTTAAACTAAACACATATAAGCAATTAAATAAGTTTTTCCTGCTTGCAGATTGTCTGTCCTTATTTAAAGTAGATTAATTCAGGTTGAAGGACACCATTAACTTGATGTGAACTGGTATGCCAGTCTTTTTTTTTTTTTTTTTTTGAGATAGAGTCTCGCTCTCACCCCAGGCTGGAGTGCAGTGGTTCAATCTTGGCTCACTGCAACCTCCATCTCCCAGTTCAACTAATTCTTCCACCTCAGCCTCCTGAGAAGCTGGGACTACCAGCGCATGCCACCATGCCCAACTAATTTTTGTATTTATTTTAGGAGAGACGGGGTTTCACCATGTTGTCAGGATGGTCTTGATTTCTTGACCTCGTGATCCACCTACCTCAGCCTCCCAAAGTGCTGGGACTACAGGTATGAGCCACTGCGCCCAGCCGGGATGCCAGTCTTAGAGGTCAACTCCAATACAGACTTACCAGTGTAAAACAAAAAATGCACAGCACAGATTCCATGCCTCTAACACGGAGTATTTTGCCAAATGTAAGAAAAAAAAAAAACTCCTTACTTTAAAAGAAAGTTTCTATTTTAAGTTGTCTTTGTGAAATTCCTCATTACGATTGTTTTTTGTTTGTTTGTTTCTGTATCTGAGAAGTGCTGATTGCTAGCGCAGAGGATGGGTGTGGGTGAAAAGATGGTACACAATCTAACATTCTTTCCAGGTTAATTTTGTTCTCTGTCTCTTATACACTTCACTGAAGTGATTAACCGAAGGGTCTTTCAAGTCGAAGGAGAACCTATTACAAATTCTCTTGGGGGTTTGTGGGGAATAGCTCATGGGCTACAGGCTTGGAATGTTCCAGGAACAGTGAGGAGGCTATGGTGCATAGAGTGCAGAGGGCACAGGCAGGGCAACTTCAGACAAAGCTGGAGAGTCTGGCAGGATGGCTTCTGAAGGGGTCTGCAGCCATGCCAGGAGTCACAATACAGAGCTGATGAGTAGGCCTTGAGTCACAAAGGGTGGGGGACTTCCATGTGGTCTGGAATTCAGCATCTATTACTTTTTCCCCAGAGAATTTAAAGGGAATGATTTGAACGTGAGTTTCTAACAGTTTTGTGAGTGATGTTTAGAAGTCAGGGGAGTGTTATTTTGTCATTTCACAGTGACGTGTCTGTATTCCTGACCGGCCTGGCAGCATATCTTGAATATCATTTATTCATGATACAATACCCATGCACAGGGATATTGTAAATCTTATGTGCAAACACAGCCTTTATTCCGAGAACTTTTCCTGGACATCTAAGTCATCAGTGCTAACAGCAGTGAAATGAACAAATTCCTGTTTTTAAGTAGGAAGTAGTTAAACTGCCTTTATTTGGTTTTCCAAGGTATCAAAATAAAGTTCTTCAAATAGGAATAGCTACTAAATAGCATTTAAAGGCTCTATCTTTCATGTTTCAAATCTCCACACATTTATAAAAGTGACTACTACAGATGCAGAAATAAATATGACAGGATTCCTGCCCTTGGGGAGTCCGCAGTTTAACACAGAGTGAGAGAGACGGGTAAACAGTTATTCTAAAATAAAGCATGGTAGTTTCTCCAGTAGGAGTATGATTCCACTTTTTCTATGGGGGCCACAGGTGGTTGTTGATGCTTTTGAACTTGTGAAATGTGTGAGTTGTATTCGACGCTGATAATACTAACAGCTATCATTATCAGGCATTATGCTAGATGTTTTCTCAAATTATACAAAACAGCAACCTTGAACTTGTCCTAGTCTCCTCCCTTTGTGCCACCTCTAACAGTCATTAAAGTTAATATTTTCATCACTTTAACACTTGCAATTCTCTCCATCTCTGATGCTGCTATAGCCTTATTTCAGACTTTCATGATCTTTAAATGCCACATTGCAATAATCATCTATCATGTTTTTCTGGCTTTAATCTCGACCAGTTTAACACGTTATTGCTCTCAGAGTATTTTCTACTTCCTAAAGTAGAAATCTGATCATGACACTCCTTGATTTGAAACCGGTTATTTCTCATTGTTATAGAACTTGGCAGGGAGTATCAAGTCTGGACGCGGTTTGTATAATGTACCTTGCTTCTGGCCACGCTGTTTCTCACCTTTATTTCATCCTTACTCAGTTGCTTACATTTCCCCTTACATGCTGATATAGTTGGATGTTTGTCCACTCCAAATCTCATGTAGAAACGTATCCCCAATGTTGGATGGTGGGCCTAGTGGGAGGTGTTTGGGCCACGGGGGCAGATCCCTCACAAATGGCTAGGTGCCCTCCCTTTGGTAATGAGTAGGAGATCTTACTGTTTAAAAGAGATTAGCGTCTCCACCTCTCTCTTCCTCCCTCTCTCACCATGTGACACAACTGACTGCTCTTTTGCCTTCTGCCATGATTGTAAGTTTCCTGAAGGCCTCACCAGAAGTGGCTGCTGGCACCACATTTCCTGCACAGCTTGAAGAACGATGAGCCAAAATTTAAACCTCTTTTCCTTACATATTACACAGTCTCAGATACTGACTTACAGCAGTGTAAATGGACTAACGCAGGAAAAGTGTGAGGCCGGTTACTCTTTTTTTTTGGCCTATTTTTCCCTTTTGGAATGGAAACGTTTGCCCAATGCCTATACCACTATTGTATCTTGGAAGTAAGTAACTTGGTTTTGATTTTACAGGCTCATCGGTCGAAGGAAAGGCCCTGAGTCTCAGATGAGATTTGGACTTTTGAGTTAATGCTGGAATGAATGAGTTAAGACTTCTGGGGACTATTGGGAAGGGATGATTGTGTTTTGCAATGTGAGAAGGACTTAGATTTGAGAGGCCACCGGTGGAATGATGTAGTTTAGATATTTGTCCTTGCAAAATCTCATGTTGAAATGTAAACACCTCACTCTGGTGTGAGGTGTTTGGTTCATGGGACAGATCCCTCATGAATGGTTTGGTGACCTCCCTGCAATAATGAGTTCCTGCAGGATCTACTTGTTTAAAAGAGACTGGCACATCCACCTCTCTCTCTTTGCTCTCCATCTCCCCATGTGACACATTGGCTCCCCCTTGCCTTCTGCCATGATTGTAAGCTTCCTGAGGCCTTCAGAATCAAATGCCAGCATGCTTGCTACACAGTCCACAGAACAATGAGTCAAAATTTAAACCTCTTTTCTTCATATATTGCCCAGTCTCAGATATTCCTTTTAGCAACACAGACCAACACACAGTACATGATTTCATACTTTCATGTTTCGCTCAGATTACTGGTGCATTTATCAGAAATGCCCGTCCTACCTCCTTCTTGCCCACTACGATGATTACCTGGGAAGCATCTCAGCTTTCAATATCTAGCTTGTGTACCTTCTTGTATATGACCTTTTCTAAGGTGACTAAAGACATAACTGTGAATAAATAATGTCTGCTATTGAAAAATTTCAAAAATTATCACAGTTAATATCAAAGTAGACTTCAAAATAAGGAATATTACCAGAGATAAATATGGATGTTGAATAAAGACAAATAGTCTCATTGACCAAGATACGTAACAAATGTGAAATCCTAGATATGAATAAACCCGACAAATGACCTTCAAAATACATGAAGAAAGATTGATAGAACTGAAAGGGTAACTATAAATTCCTAATTATAGGCAGAATCTTAGAGTAGAAAGGAAATCAGTAGGAATATATAGAAGACTTAACATGTATAGCTATGTAATAAACCTGCATGTTCTGCACATGTATCCTGGATCTTAAAGTAAAATTAAAGAGAAACAAACAAAAAACAAAACCACTATGAACCAAGTGTACCTAATTGAAACTCTTCTTTTTTAGAGATGGGATCTCATTTTGTTGCCCAGGCTGGAAAGCAGTGGGGTGATCATAGCTCACTATAACTTCAAACTCCTGGGCTCAAGGAATCATCCTGCCTCAGCCTCCCAAGTAGCTGGGACTACAGGTGTGTGCCACTGTGCCCAGCTAATTTTTAAAAACTGTAGAGAAAGGTCTCGCTTTGTTGCCAAGTTTGGTCTGGAACTCATGGCTTTAAGCAATCTTGCCTTGATCTCTCAAACTGCTGGGATTACAGGTATAAGCTGCCTCATCAGCCCTGATTGAACATTGTAAAACAGTCCATCAACAAGAGCAGAATACACATTATTTTCAAATGCACGTATAACACATATGAAGATACACCTCATTCTGGGCCATACAACAAACTTTAACAAATTTAAAAGAACTCAGTCATACAAAGTATATTCTCTGATCACAAAAAATTAGACTAGAAATTACTTACAGACAGGTAGCTGAAAAATTCCCCCAGATTTTGGAAACTAAGTAACACATTTCTAAATAATTCATGAGTTAAAGGGAAACTACATTAAATTTTGAACTAAACAAAAATGAAAGTTCAACATATCAAAATGCGTAGAGTGAAACTAAAGCAGTGCTTAGAGGAAAACTGATATAATTACATAAATATATTTTACAAAATATAAAAGTCTCAAGCTAATGATATAAGTATCTTAAAAAATCAGAAATAAAGAGCAACGCATGTTCAAAGCAAGCCAAAGAATGCAAAAGAACTAGAACAACCAAAAACAATTTTGAACTTGAACAAAGTTAAAGAACTTCTTATTACCTGATTTCAATACCTACTATAAAAGTTGCAGTAACTCTCAAGCCTGTAATCCCAGCACCTTGGGAGGCCGAGGCGGGTGGATCACGAGGTCAGGAGATCGAGACCATCCTGGTCAACATGGTGAAACCCGGTCTCAACTAAAAATACAAAAAATTAGCTGGGCATGGTGGCGCGTGCCTGTAATCCCAGCTACTCAGGAGGCTGAGGCAGGAGAATTGCCTGAACCCAGGAGGTGGAGGTTGCGGTGAGCCGAGATCGCGCCATTGCACTCCAGCCTGGGTAACAAGAGTGAAACTCTGTCTCAAAAAAAAAAAAAAAAAAAAAGTTACAGTAACTGGCTGGGCACGGTGGCTCATGCCTATAATCCCAGCACTTTGAGAGGCCAAGATGGGAGGATCACTTGAAGTCAGGAGTTCAAAACCAGCCTTGCCAACATGGTGAAATCCCATCTCCACTAAAAATACAAAAATTAGCTAGGCGTCATGGTGCACGCTTGTAATCTTAGCTACTCGGGAGGCTGAGGCAGGAGAATCGCTTAAGCCCAGGAGATAGAGGTTGCGGTGAGCTGAGATCCAGCCTGGGTGACAGAGCAAGACTCCATCTCAAAGAAAAAGAAATGCTATAGTGAAGCAGGAGTGGCGGGGAACAAACCTCTTGAACACCAAACTGAGGAAGGAAGTAGCTTTTTATTCGGCCAGGAGCTGCAGGGGCTACAGCTTCATTCACTGAGCTCCCTGAGCTGCAGCTTCTCTCCCCTTTTATAGGCTTACCACTCTAAAGTAGAAACTGAGGGGAACTATGTCATTGTCCATTTGCTGGACGTCCGACCTTACAATCTTTTGGCCTCATTGATTTGCTAATTCATATGCAGTGCGAGCGGGGACCAGCAAGGGAGGGGGCTTACAGAGACAAGACAAAAGCAACAAGCTGTTTGTTGGCAGAGGTGTTTCCAGGAGGGAGCCTTGTCTGTGGAGACGTGGGGGTGTGAACCAGTGCCAGGCTCCAGCTGTCAGGGATAACATTCATTTGCAGCTCTTTCAAGGTTAACAGATAGCAGAGATGCTGGTAACTAAAGAGGGAGTCATTTTCCCAGCTCTTTGGTATCTTATTTTTCTTTTTCCTTCTTCACCCTCCTTCCCATTTGGAAGTATGGGAAGGAGGAGGTGAACTAGAAGGAGGAGAAGGGGTCTCCTTTCTCAGTAGTAACCAAGACATAGTATTCACAAAAAAATAGACACATAGGCCTGCTGCAGTGGCTCATGCCTTTAATCCAAGCACTTTGGGAGGCCGAGGCAGCAGAATCACCTTGAGGCCAGGAGTGTGAGACCACTGTGGACGACATAAAGAGATCCTATCTTTACAAAAATTAGCTGGGAATAGTGGTGCATACCTGCAACCCCAGTTACTTGGGAGGCTGAGCTGGGAGGGTCACTTGAGCCCAGGAAATTGAAGCTGCAGTGAGCTATAGTCACACCACTGTACTCCAGCCTGGGTAACAGAGTAAGACCTTATCTCTTAAAAAAAAAAAAGACACATAGATGAATGGAACACAAAGGTGCAAAAAAGAATTCAATGGAGAAAGGAGTCTTTTCAAAAAATGATGTTCGAACAATTGGGTACCCACATGCAGGAAAATAAACCTCAACTTACACCTGACACATTATACAACGTTACCTAAGTATTCAATGTTACCTAAGGACTAAAATTATGAAACTTTTAGAACAAAGCATAAGAAATAATCTTTATGACCTGTGTTAGGCAAAGGCTCCTTACATATAATATAGCAGCACCATTTCTTAAAGAAAAACTGTGTAAATTACACTTCTTTCAAATTAAAAATGTTTGGTCTGCAAAAGACAGTGCTAATAAAAGGGACAGGCCACACATTGAGAGAAAATAGTTGCATATCACATATTTTGACGAAAGTACATAAAAGACTCAAGACTCAACAATAAGAAACGAACAACTGGATTGAAAAATGGGCAATCAATTTGAACACTTTACAAAGTAGAAAAATGGATGGCAAAAAGCACATGAGAAAATACTCAACATAGTTATTAGAGAAATGTAAATTTAAGTCACACTGTGCAAAGATTTATATCTTTGCACACCTATTAGGATGGCTAAAAAACAAACACACAAAAAGTGACCAGAACAACAGCTAGCAAGGATGAAAGATAACGAACACTGTCTTTCTTTAGTTTTCTGTGAACACTGTAGCGACTTACAGAACTTTTATCTATTGGTGATGAGAATAAAAAATGGCATGACTGCTTTAGAAAAGTTCAGGAGTTCCTTAATTTCAGTCCCAGATATTTACCCAAGAGAAATGAAAAACATGCTCACACAAAAATATGTATTTGAACTTATGAACATTAAATTATAAAGATGGATAAGGTTATAGGGACTTAATCACTCAAAACTGAAAATATTCCAAATAGATAAAATGGCGAACATGTAAGCAAACTGTGGTGTGTCCTCGTGCATACTTTCAGGAACAGAAAAGGAACAAATTACTCATACATGCAAATACATGGATTTATCAAATGAAGTATGGCAAATGAAAAAAAAAACAGATGTAAAAAGCTATATTCTGTATGATTCCTTTACATGTCCTTCTGAAAAAATCAAAACTATAGGGATAGAAAACAGATCAGTGATTCCCTGTGGCTGTTAGTTGCAGGAGGAGATTTACTACAATGAGATTTAAGAAAACTTTTGGGGCAATGGATATTGGGGTGATTGGAGTGCTTATTATAACAAGATATGCATTTGTGAAAAGTTACTCCTGTATACTTAAAAGGAGTGAATTTCCCCCTCAAACCTATGAGGATGCCCACTCTCCGAAAACAACATCATCATCAATAACAAACCAACCCAGAAAGCAGTAAGCATTGAGGATATGGAGAAATTGGAACCCAGGTGCACCGTTGGTGAGGACACAGAATGGAGCAGCTGCTATGGAAAACAGTATGGAGGTTCCTTAAAACATTAAAAATATAATTACCATATAATCTCACAATCCCACTTCTGGGCATATATCCAGAAGAATTAAAAGCAGGATCTTGAAGATATATTTGCATACCCATGTTCATTGCAGCATTACTCATAACAGCCAAGAGGTGGAAGCAACTCCATCTGTCTATGGACTGATGAATAGATACAGAAAATGTGGTTTATACATATGATGGACTCTTATTCAGCCTTAAGAAAGAAAGAAGTCTTGTCACATGCTACAACTGGGCTAAACCTTGAGGACATTATGCAAAGTGGAACGAGCTAGTAACAAAAAGACAAATATTACAGGATTCATTTGTATGAGGTAAGTAGCATGGCAGTTGAAAGCGTTGAGCAAGGAGAAATGGGGATTTCAAGGGATATAGCGTTTCAGTTTTCTGAGACAAAAAAGTTCTAGAGGCAGTGGCTCACACCTGTAATCCCAGCACATTGGGAGGCCGAGGTGGGTGGATCACCTGAGGTCAGGAGTTGGAGAATAGCCTAACCAACATTGAGAAACCTCATCTCTACTAAAAAAAAAAATACAAAAACTTAGCTGGGCGTGCTGAGCATGCCTGTAATCCCAGCTAGTTGGAGGGAAGAATCAGGAGAATCGCTTGAACCTGGGAGAATCCTGCTTGAAGCAGGAGAATCGCTTGAACCTGGGAGGCGGAGGTTGCGGTGAGCCAAGATCGCACATTGCACACCAGCCTAGGCAACAAGAGTGAAACTCCATCTAAAAAAAAAAAATTCTAGAGATCTGTTGTACAAGAATGTAAGTATAGTTAACACTACTGACCTGTAGAATTAAAACCAGCGAAGATAGTAAACCTTTGTGGTATGTATGTTTTTACCACAATTTTCTGAAAAGGTAGTGAATTTTACTATATGTAAATTATATCCGAACAAACCTGACTTTTAAAAAAAAATGACCAAAATTCTTGATTTTATTTTATTCTCACACTTTGCATTATGACTTTATAATTCTTCAAATCAAAAGGTAGAGTTTATTTTTCCACCTCTGGATGCAGTCTTAGTGATGTGACTTGATTTGGCCAACAGAACGTACAGTAGTAATGCTGTGCTAATCCTAAGCCAGAGAACTTGTGTATTTCCACTCACTTTATTGGATTTCTGAGCCTACTATGTTAAGAAGTCAGGCTAGCTTGCTGGAAGGTGAGAGAGTTACAGCTCTGTCAGCCCTGTTGCCACACAGGCAGTCAGCCCATACCTGAAGCAGAACTACCTCCATGGCTGACAATTGACTGTGAATACATGCGGGAGGCCCTCTGAGATCAGGGGAAGTGTCCAGGGCAGCCTGAACTTCTGACCCACAGAATCATAAGCTACATCAATGATTGTTGTATTAAGCTGCTACATTATGGGGTGGTTTGTTAGGTATCGGTAGCTACCTAGAGGAGGGTTTCATAGATGGGGTAACATTTGAGTATTTTGTTTTTTTTTGAGACAGTCTCACTCTGTCCTCAAGCTGGAGTGCAGGGGCACGATCTCAGCTCCCTGCAACCTCCACCTGCCATGTTCAAGCAAGTCTCCTGTTTCAACCTCCCAAGCAGCTGGGATAACAGGCATGCACCACCACACCTGGCTAATTTTTGTATTTTTGTAGAGATGGGGGTTTCACCATGTTGGCCAGGCTGGTTTCGAACTTCTGACCTCAAGTGATTCACCTGTCTCGGCCTCCTAACGTGCTGGGATCACAGGCATGAACCATAGCACCCAGCCTGAATTGTGTTTTGAAGGAGGAATAGGAGTTTATTTTTTCTTTTCATGTTATTTTATCATTTTTTGAAGCTTCCCCGCCCCCCTCACCCCCGCCAAGGCAGGGGAATACCTATTCTATCTGTGTCCTATCTATTCTATCTATATCTATTCTGTGTTATCTGTGGCCACATGATCTCACAATGGTTGCAAAGACATCCGGGTTACTCCTTCCCTTAAGCCATTGAGAGAACGCATAGGATCATTCAAAATAAAGTACAAAGCTCCTGCCCTAAGAGCTTACAGTCTTTCTGAAAAGATGCCACCTCTCTCTAGGACATAACAGGAAAAGAAAAAAACATATGAGAATTGGTGCTCTCTAGCTTAAAGGATACCAAAGCAAACTACTAGAACTTTAATGGCTGGGCACGGTGGCTCATGCCTGTAATCCTAGCACTTTGCGAGGCCGAGGTGGGCAGATCACGAGGTCAGGAGACCCAGACCATCCTGGCCAGTGTGGTGAAATCCTGTCTCTACTAAAAATACAAAAATTAGCTGGGCGTGGTGGTGTGTGCCTGTAATTCCAGCTACTCAGGAGGCTGAGGCAGGAGAATCACTTGAACCAGGGAGTCGAAGGCTGCAGTGAGCTGAGAATGTGCCACTGCACTCTAGCCTGGACGACAGAACAAGACTCCGTCTCAAACAAAACAAAACAAAACAAAACAAAACAAAGAAGAACTTTGTTGCTTGTACCACCCCTTGGTGTTCAACTGCACAATGCCTGATTTTGTTATTTAACTTTTCCTGTTTTGATGCAGTGCCACCACACTGGGATTTTGTAATTACGAACTTTAAAAGCAGAGACAGAATCTTCTATTTCTGTGTTTCTTCCTACAGTGAATAGCACAGTACTTTTCATTTCAATGTTAAAAAAAGAAAAAGTAAAAGAAAAATGCTGCAATAGCTGAGAAGGTCTAAAGTAAATGGAGTTTGGAGAGGGTCAGGCATTTTCCATAGCCAGACCAGGGTAGGTGTGGTCACTTTAACTGTGGTGTCCTGGCTGAAGGCCAAACCTTAATTGTTGATAACCCTTCCTTTTCTTTTTTCTTTCTTTCTTTTCTTTCTTTCTTTCTCTTTCTTTCTTTCTTTCTTTCTTTCTTTCTTTCTTTCTTTCTTTCTTTCTTTCTTTCTTTCTTTCTTTCTTTTTCTTTCTCTCTCTCTCTCTCTCTTTCTTTTCTTTCTTTCTTCTTCTTTTTTTTGCCACAGAGTCTTGCTCTGTCATCCAAGCTGGAGTGCAATGACATGATTTCCACTCACTGCAACCTCCAACCTCCCGGGTTCGAGTGATTCTCCTGCCTCAGCCTCCTGAGTAGCTAGGACTACAGACGTACACCACCAGATCTGGCTAATTTTTGTATGTTTAGTGGAGACCGGGTTTCGCCATGTTGGTCAGGCTGGTCTGGAACTCCTAACCTCATGATCTGCCCACCTCGGCCTTCCAAAGGGCTGGGATTACAGGGGTGAGCCACTGCACCTGGCCTGACCTTTCCATTTCTGCTGGCCACTGTTACCTACAACAGATTCGCAAAAAAGTTCATGAAGATCCTTAAGAAGTCAGATGGGATGGCTCTGGTGACACAGTGCCCACACATCAGCAAAGGACAGAATGTCCAGGCTGTGCTGTAGGTAGCTGGCACCCCATCTTCCTGGTC
This sequence comes from Saguinus oedipus, assembly GCA_031835075.1. Classification (NCBI taxonomy): domain Eukaryota; kingdom Metazoa; phylum Chordata; class Mammalia; order Primates; family Cebidae; genus Saguinus; species Saguinus oedipus. Next base: position 139,459,955 of record CM063169.1, read on the forward strand.
ACCTTCTGGAGGCCACACTTTTTTGTACCTGGATTCTATTTCTTTTAAAAATTATCCTGTTTTATTAATTTATTAATTTTAAGTTTTTGTAGGTACATAGTAGGTATATATATTTATGGGATACATGAACTGTTTTGATACAGGCATGCAATGTGAAATAGCCACATCATGGAGAATGGGGTATCCATCCCTTTGAGCATTTATCCTTTGTGTTATGAGCAATCCAATTACACTCTCTATTTTAAAATGTATGATGAAGTCATTATTGCCTATATTCACCCTGTTGTGTTATCAAATAGCAGGTCTTATTTATTCTTTCTAACTAGTTTCATTTTTGTAGCCATTAACCATCTTCACCAGCTCCCCTACCCTCCCACAACACTTCCCAGCCTCTGGTAACCATCCTTCTACTTTCTATCTCCCTCAGTTCAATTGTTTTGATTTTTAAATCCCACAAATACGTGAGAACATGTGATGTTTGTCCTTCTGTGTCTGACTTCTTTTACTTAACATAATAATCTCCAATTCTATCCATATTGGTTCAAATGACAGGATGCCATTCTTTTCTACGGCTGAATAGTACTCCATTGTGTAGATGTTCCACATTTTCTTTATCCATTCAACTACTGATGGACACTTAGGTTGCTTCTATATCTTAGCTGTTGTAAACAGTGCTGCAATAAATATGGGAGTGTAAATACATTTTTGATGTACTTATTTCCTTTCTTTGGGGTATATACCCAGCAGTGGGATTGCTGGGTCATGTCGTAGCCTGGATTGTTTCTTATTTGCCAGTGCATGTTTTAAAGTATACATCCTATTACCCTGGGTCAACCGTCTCAAGGATGTCCCCTCAGTCTTCTTCATCTTTACATGTATATTCATTATTTCTAAAACTGTTAAACATTATAGAAAAGTATAAAAAAATAGAAATTATGTTTCCAACAACTCAAATAGTCACTTTTAACATTTTAATATATATTTGTCGTATATCTGTGGTGTGTATTGAGTGGGTATAAATTTCATTCTGTTTAAATTGTATTTTAAAGTTAAAAAGTTATTTTTAAATAAAAGTTAAAAAGTTATTTTCCCCAGTCAACAATATGCCATAAACATTTTTACATCTTTCTGTGTCAGTCTTTCACCACAATATTCGAACACTTGTCTGAACTTCCTGTGTGCCATGATTTTAATAAATAATCCATTTTTTGACTATTTTGATTGTTTCTAGGCTTTGATTATTATCAACTATGCCTCTATAACGTCCTTATACATAAATTTTGGGGCACATATTTGATTTTAGCTTGGTGTATATCATAAAAATCGATTTTCTGTTTGGGCACAGTGGCTCATGCCTGTGATATGAGCACTTCGGGAGGCCGATGCTGGCAAATCACTTGAGGTCCATAGTTCAAGACCAGCCTGGCCAACACGATGAAATACCGTCTCTGCTAAAAATACAAAAAATTACCCAGGCATGGTGGCGCATGCCTGTTGTCCCAGCTACTCAGGAGGCTGAGGTAGGAGAATCGCTTGAACCCGGGAGACAGAGGTTGCAGTGAGCCAAGATCGCACAACTACACTCTAGCCTGGGCAACAAAGTGAGACTTTCTCAAAAAGAAAAATTGATTTTCTGGGCTAAAGGATATGCATACAAGGCTTTTGTTTTGTGTTTGTGATATTGACCTCTAGACATGATACCAGTGTATAGTAGTATTATGTAAGTTATTTTCTACCTCTTTCAGAAAAATCATTTTGTTATCTATTGATATCTTTGTTAATTAGTCTCAAAGACTAATGTTTGTAGTCCAGCCCACTGTTGTTGTTGTTGTTTTATGATGATAAAGTCATCTCATAGGAATAGAAAATACCTTTTTAGTAGGCCTGGTGCAGCAGCTCATGCTTGTAATCCCAGCACATTGGGAGGCCGACATGGGCAGATCACGAGGTCAAGAGATCGAGACCATCCTGGCCAACATGATGAAACCCCCTCTCTATTAAAAATACAAAAATTAGCTGGGCATGGTGGCAGGTGCCTGTAATCCCAGCTACTTGGGAGGCTGAGGCAGGAGAATCACTTGAACCAGGGAGGCAGAGGTTGCAGTGAGCTGAGATTGTGCCAGGGTGACAGAGTGAGACTCCGTCTAAAAATAAAATAGCTTTTTAGTGGAAGCTCTTGGAATTTAAATTGAGACTGAATGGAAAGATGAAAGAAAACAAACTGATTAACATTTAATGAGAAGCTTCAGTGAACTACGCATAGTACCAAATGCTTTTATATCTTTAAACCTCATTTATTGCTCTCAAAACACCTGGGAAGAGGTAGTTGGCCATTTTACAGCTGTTGAAACTGAGGCTCAAAAAGACTAAGTAGGTTGTCTCAGCCACACATGCAGCTGAGTCAGGATTTGAACCCAGATCTGTTTGCAGACAGAACCTAGGCTTTTTCACAGCTGCGAACTGGAAACATTAATTGGTTCGCAAGATCATTATAGATGTGATAAAACCTGGGACAGAAATTAGTCAAGTCTAGCTGCATCTGCCTTTTCCTGTGGTGGTTAGGAAAAGGAGGAGTATAATAACTTCCTCAGGCATGAAGGTCGATGATGAGCTAAGAGTACACTCTCTAACCTAATGTCATAATTCATATTGTGAAAAAATTACCATCTGGTTAAGTGTAGGGTCTCTGATCTCATTTTAGATATTGTACATTCAATGGCTATTTTCATTTTGGCCCATTTACTCTCTTCTGTCTTAGCACTATTTTTATCCCAATCTAATCCTGTATCATTTTTTAACACAGATTAGTTCTTAAATATTATACATAATTTGCTTCTGAAACACCATTGCTCAATGACAATGAGATCCTTCTCATTACTGAAATCCTATGCCAACTTCTTCCAGAAATTCGATCACTTTCAGATGAATTGCTAATGAAAATTAAAGCGATAGCGAGCAATATGGGTATCTATGGGCTAATGGCCAACCAACAGGCCATCTGTGTGAAGGAAAACAGGCTAACAATTTTGGACTGTGGTCTCTCGTGGCTACATTGAGCATTGACCTCACCGGTGCTCACTGAAATTAATTGCCTTTCACGTTGTATTTTCTCATCACGGAAACCTTTTCCCAATTCAAACCATGTGGGTTGAATTGAGAAAACAAAACCCAAAACGGCTCCCCACACCCAGAAGCCCCTTAGGTCAGAGATCCCAGTAGCCCCAGCAGAGCGGTTAGAAGTCTGAGAAGGATTGGTCATCATCGCATACCATACATAGGTGGAGGGCTTGTTATTCTCAGTTTCCCGCCTATGAGAGGATACCCCTATTGTTTCTGAAAATGCTGACCGGGGACCCACACTTCCAACAAAAATTCCTCTACCCCTACAGCAGCAGCAAAAGCAGCAGCAGAAGCAACAGCAACAGATAAGTGTTTTGATGAACTGAAAGATGGATAGGGCTTGAGTGCCCCCAGCCCTGCTGATACCAAATGCCTTTAAGATACAGCCTTTCCCATCCTAATCTACAAAGGAAACAGGAAAAAGGAACTTAAAACTCCCTGTGCTCAGACAGAAATGAGACTGTTACAGCCTGCTTCTGTGCTGTTCCTTCTTGCCTCTAACTTGTAAACAAGACCTAGTAGGACTATGCTAATGGAAAGTCACTAACTGCTGGCTTTTTGAAAGGATCCTTGGGACCTCATGCACATCTGTGGAAACTGGATGGAGAGATTGGGGGAAGCATGGACTCTTTAGCCAGCTTATTTCTCTGTGGAGTCAGCTTGCTCCTTTCTGGTAAGGTTTGGCTTTATTTTTTTTAACTTAGTATTTTTAAAAACAGTTAGTGACTTGGGTCCTCTCTCTAAATCTCATCAGTGCTGATTAACAAGGGTGGCTGTAGCAAAGGCATCATTTCTCTGTGACTCTCCTGTCAATATGTGTGGAAGGATTGAAATGCTAAGTCCCTGCAGCGTGAACTGATTTTCTTAGTTTCTCTCCTGGGCGATTGTCCCTGTGTTGCTATAAACTCTTTGAGGACCGATAAAACCATCTTATTTGAAGAGGTGTGATTACTATCCTGCATTATTTTCCTGCTTCTCATTCTGGAGTGTTCTCTTACCTATTTTTTTAAAGAAAAAAACCCGGTTTTACCTGCTTTAAAGGAAATCTTCAGTAAAAAGTAAATTCGTGCTGAGGATTACAGGGGCCCAATTAAGGCAGTGTACAGATTGTTACTGTTAAAAGAGAACAAAAATGTCTTTCTCTAAAAAGATTTCATATCTGTATCCTATTTTAAGCAAAGCAGTGATATTCTAGGTTTTTTGTTTTTTCTTATAACTAGGGTCAGGGAGATTGGGGCTATAGAATTTTTGTTTTATTTTTAAAAAGTTTGCCATGTATTAATTAATGAAGAGTTTACTGGCCCAATTGAAGCAAAAATTTAAGCAGTTACCAAGATTGTTAACACAGGAGAGTAATAGAAGGCTGTTGCAGAGTGAAGGAACAGTTGGCCAGTGTGTTAGGGTTTAGTGTGTATATTGCTCATACACTCTGGATAGCGGTGTGCCTCCAGCTCACTCAGCCTGTGTGACCTGTAGTTCACGTTTGGATGCTGTAGTTCATCCAAACCTGAACTACACATGACAAATACATCGTCCTTGCCATCAGTCTCTCCCCTTTGGTTTGAAAACATTCTAATTATAATAACAAAAATTGATATTGGAGATAAATTTGGAAAAATTCACTAAACTTCATGGACGCAGGCTATATTAATAGAATTTTATTCAAGTATACCTAAGAGCTATATTTCCTAGATATTTGAAATATTAAATATTCAAAAAACTAATCCAATTAAATAACAGAATTGAATACAATTTGTTTTATGACCCTTTGGTTTGCATTCAACAACCAATATATTGAGAATTTAAAAATATTTTTAAAAGTAAGAATGTGTAACACAAGTTGCTAAAAATGAAAGATTTTTGGTGGTTTAGTGTTTATATGGAAATTGTTTAATGTTGACTTCTCCAATAATATGTACCTTTAAATAATTATCATGATTCCATTTTTGATTTGCTTTTTTTTCTGAGTGCCATTATTTACCAGTGAAGTAAAATCTGGAACTGATTCTATATGAGGGATTATAGTAACGTGAAGCCCAGGTGTCTATAATTTCTCTGAGGTACTTTGTAGGTTAAGCAATACACACACAACTGTTTTAATTTACTTTTTTCCCCCCAAAGTGACTATGTTACAGCACTTTGCAATACAGGCTTAGGAGAATTATCGTAAATTCAAACAAAAAGGCCATGTGACCAAAATATTTTTTCCATGTCTAGACCTTAGATCTCTGAAAAAAACAGCACTGCCATGTTCTTGTTAGAGAGGAAAGGTGACACTAGGAAGGTTAATTTCTGAGACAGGTCTGTTGTGTTAATCAGAACTTGCATTCCTAGGCTGAGCCTCCATGAGCATGACTGCTCACGGCTCGGTAATCGCAACAACAAGATTCCAGCTAGATCATTTCTACAGCTGTAGGAGCCCATTCCTCTAGTCAAATGCCTGGTAGACTATAGCGGTGGAGCAAGGGCTTATGGCTTATAGGTTTATCTCTCTAGTCCAGTGGGTTGTTTCTCATTGCTTTTTTCTGAACACACAGACTGAAAAATACGTCATATTTGTTTCTTTTTTGAGACGGAGTTTCGCTCTTGTTACCCAGGCTGGAGTGCAATGGCGCGATCTCGGCTCACCCGCAACCTCCGCCTCTTGGGTTCAGGCAATTCTCCTGCCTCAGCCTCCTGAGTAGCTGGGATTACAGGCACGCGCCACCACGCCCAGCTAATTTTTTGTATTTTTAGTAGAGACGGGGTTTCACCATGTTGACCAGGATGGTCTCGATCTCTTGATCTTGTGATCCACCTGCCGCGGCCTCCCAAAGTGCTGGGATTACAGGCATGAGCCACCGCGACCGGCCGTCATGTTTGTTTCAGTGAAGGTGTCCTGGATGGCCCAGCTGCTGACCCCGTAGGAGGGCCAGAGGAGGTGTGTAGCTCTCAGAAACTCCTCACAAATACTCTTAGATTTTGTTGCTTTCCTTTCAATTGAGAATCATTGCCAATTTCAGCTTTCAAGCAGGTTCTCTTATATTAGCTTTTTCCCTACTCTCCTTTCCTCATCAAACCAGGCTGCTCTCTAAAGAGTTGTATATATAGAAAACAAACAAACACCGATTTATAGTATCTTCTGCATGATCAACACTGATCTAATAGGAAGTCTCTAGTCTCATGCCTTCATACCTCTTTACTGTGTCACTTGACATTTTAAATACAACTGGATTCAGAGATAGCAGACATCGTGTCTGGGGTGGCAGAGGAAAACAGTTGTAAGGTCAGAGAAGTGTTCCCAGATGGAACCTCCTTGTTAGGGCTTGTCGAAGAAGGCTAGTGTCAGGTCTGAGTAATCAAGGGTGGAGGTCTGGAAGCTGGGATCAGAGACACCCTTGGAATTATTCTCAAAGGGAGGATTTTGCTTTTTTCACAGATGCTCCCTTCCAAGCATTGTCTTCATTGTTAGGTCTCAGCATTTCCCTTTCAGCCCTGCCCTGGAAGAGCTTCCTGGAAGAGTCTACTTCTTCTAAGGCATCTCTCCAGGAGGGAAGGAGTCTTCCAAGTTCATCTCAAAAGACTGTGTGATATTCTCTGGGGCATTTAAGTGGGTGGGCTCTAAATTCTTTTGAAATTATCAATTTGCCTCCTGAGTCTGTCTCCCCAAAAGGTATCTGTGTGATTGTATCACCTGCTTATTCTCTGTAGATAGCTTTCTGGTAAGCTCACAGAATCCGGATTTAAATAGTTTATTCTAGGCTGGAAAACCAAAACAAAAAGATACCATTTCAAAATAGATAAGTGTCAAGTTCTGTGTTTGGGTTCAAAAAATAAATTATGTATACTTAACGTGGGAGAGACCAGGTTTGTTGAAAGTTCTCGTGCATGACACCAAGGTTTTGGGGAGATGCAGAACTCATGGAAGCTAACATTTGCTCTGCTTGCTAAAAAGGTAATGAATAAGCTGTAATATGTTGCATTAGTAGAACTATAAAGTCCGAATCAGAAATGGTAATCTTCACTTCAAATTACTGCTTAGAGCACATCCATTAAACACTGAAGACCTGAGAGATTTGACAGCAAACATAGCAGGAAACCTGAAGAAGGAGGAAACATGGATTATGAAGTCAAAGCCCAAATTGGATAACCATAAGCAAGTTATTTAATTTCCCTGAGCCACATTGTTCTCAACTTTTATGGATGAAATACCCATTTTCCAGGGTTGTGGTGAGAATCAAATGTGATAATGCCTGTAAAATGCTTACCCAGTGAGAACTCTCTTAATCAGTGAAGCCTGTATAATCAAAAGAGAAGTGTTGCTGTGAGAACCACTGTGCTAGTCAAGACTGATTTAATCTTCCCCAGGATGTAGGAGAACCACCTAATATTAATAGATGCTGTCTCCTTGTACAAAACCTCAGCATAATCCAATCTCAAATTTTGTGCTGGCCAATTCCAAGTTAATAAACCCAAACACTTTGCCAACTACCCATCTACCCTCCCCTCACTTATCCATTTATCCCTGTTTGTATCTTGTCTGCTTCAACCAGGCCCATCTCCACAATCTACATGTTCTTTCCTCTTGGCTCTTGTTCATGCTGTTCCATCCATTTGGAAATGGCATCTTTCATCTCTACTCTGCAAAAACCACTGGACTCAGCTTGCCTGGACCAGCTCTTCCTCCTAATGTTCTTCCCCTGAGTCTAGGCTCCTTCACTATGCAGGTTGTGTCTTTGAGCTTTGGGCAGCCACATTTAGCCCAATTAGCCTCTAAATCTCTCCCAACAGATATTATTTCTTTTCTATACATGTATTTAGTAATTTTTGTTGAATGGAGTTTTGTGGTCACAGTAAAAAAAAGTTGGTATTTCATAGCAGACCTGAAAGGAAAAGAGAACTTTGTAGAAAGGATCTCAGTCACATTGAAATAATAATATTAGGTTGGTGAAAAAGTAGTGGCAAAACTACAGTTACTTTTGGACCAACCTAATAACAGATGAATTTTATATATCTTGTAAATGATATTCACTCTCATCTTTAAAGTTTAGCTTATATTAAATATTTGATGTAAATAAAGTTGAAAGAAAGTTTCTTCTGTTAGGTGTGAAACATAAAAGATATAAAAGTAGGTCTAACCAGGGCCTTATTTAAGATGAGGTATTGTACGACTGTTGAATATCACCTATAACATATATATATTTTCTATTCAACAGACGCTTATTGAGATATTTATTGCATGCCAATAATTCTTTTATTAATTCTCTCATCTATCCTTTCAATAAACAAAGACTTATTGAGGGTTTACTTTGAGCCATGTACTGTCCTGGAAACTAGGAACATAAGTAAGGATGAATCATTTCTTTCACCTCACTAAGTTCACATTTTAGTGGGAAAAACGAATATAGGCAGATGAATTGTAAAATGTTGTGATAGGCTGGGCGTGGTGGCTCATACCTGTAATCCCATTACTTTGGGAGGCCAAGACAGTTGGATCACGAGGTCAGGAGATTGAGGCCAACATGGTGAAATCTTGTCTCTACGAAAAATACAAAAATTTGCCAGGCATGGTGGTGCACACCTGTAGTTCTAACTACTTGGGAAGTTGAGGCAAGAGAATCGCTTGGACATGGGAGGCGGAGACTGCAATGAGCTGAGATCTCACTACTGCACTCCAGCCTGGGCAGAGACTCCATCTCAAAAAAAAAAAGTTGCAATAAATGATTTAATAGAGATATTACAGCAAATAAAGGCATTTATAAAATCTGAACTTTTCAAGGGTTATAAAAGTTTTTATTGGGTCCAATTATACAAAATGAAATTGCAACATCTGAATTGAGCATAAAGGTCTGGTGCAGTGGCTCATACCTGTAATCCTAGCACTTTGGGAGACTGAGGCAGATGAATAGCTTGAGCCCAGGAGTTTGAGAGCAGCCTGGGAAACATGGCAAAACTCTATCTCTACAAAAGATTCAAAAATTTGCCTGCCATGGTGGTACGTGCATGTAGTCCCAACTACTCTAGAGGCTGAGGCGGGAGGATTGCTGGAACCTCAGAGGTCAAGGCCACAATGAGCCGTGATCATACCACTGCCCTTCAGCCTAGGCAACAGAGCCAGACCCTGTCTCAAAAAAACCACCAACAAAACCAAATTAGACATAAAATGTAATTAAATGTTTAAAAGCATGGAATGTTAACTAAAGAACATGAGTGATATTTAAAAACCAACTGCTAGGTTGATTTTTCTCTCTTTGCAAGAACTCCCAAATAGTTGTGAATATTGCCAGAAGTCATGTCCAGTTATACTTATGTGTTGCTCATAGCCAAAAGATTTTAAAACTAAGATGAAAAGGGAAGAAAAGACTTCCCATTAGAGGGAATGATCTGTACGAAGCGGGTATGTATAAAATAGCAGGCAGGCTTGAGGAAGCTGAGTGAAGCTGGAATGTAGGATGAAGGCAGAGAATTAAAGTTGGAGTCAGATCAAGAAGGGCCTAAGAGGCCCTTTTACGTAGTTTGTACCTCATTCTGTACATGTTGAAATTTAGCAGAGTGTTTTTTCTATCATATCATAGCTGATTCACGTCTTGAAAAATTTACTCTAATTGTTTTCAGCATGGATTAACATGGTAGAGACCAGAGGCTGGGCCCAATTTGGCTTCCTAACATTCCAGGCAAGTGGACTGTGAGGATAATGGGGTATGAGAAGGGTTTAGGAGGAGAAACTGCAGGAGTTAGTGACTGGGTACACATGAAAGGCTGGGAGAGAGGGAGGAGAAGAAGTCATTGCTCTGGCATTCTGATTTAAATAATGGTGGTGCCATTCTGTGTGCTGGAAAACATGGCAGAAGGACTGGCTGGAGATGGGCTTGGACAAGGCAAATAACTATTTTGTTCATGTTATTTTGAGTGTACATATAAAAGAATATATATATATAATTTTTTTTTTTTTTTTTTTTTGAGACGGTGACAGTCTTACTCTGTTACCCAGGTTAGAGTGCAGTGGTGCAATCTCAGCTCACCACAACCTCCACCTACCAGGTTCAAGTGATTCTCCTGCCACAGCCTCCAGAGTAGCTGGGATGACAGGCGCCCACCACTGCGCCTGGCTAATTTTTGTATTTTTAGTAGAGATGGGGTTTCACTATCATGGGCAGGCTGGTCTTGAACTCATATCTCATGATCTACCCACCTTGACTTCCAAAGTGCTGGGATTACAGGCGTGAGCCACTACTCCCTGCCATAAATGAAGATACTTATCAGAATTTGGCTCTCCAGAAAACTTTGGTTTGTGGTAAGTGAAGCAACAGGCATGGGTATGTTCTGAGATTGACATGAAGGATGAGAAAGAGCAGATAGCCAAGGCTTTGGTAAAGAAGAAGCAGGCAAGGAGCTGAGAGAAGCAAAACCAATCACATTCCTATCCTGGGACTTTAGAGAATTGCTGCTGTTGTAGCCACGGAAAGAGAATTTTAAGAGGAGGACAGTAAGATGAGGGCAGCGGAGTGACAGCCTCCGGGCCTGGCATGGGGCACCAGCCTGCAGATGTGTTATTTTACAGAGAGCCAGCTGCACTGGTGGTATCACCAAACCAGAGCTGGAAGGGAGCAGCTGGCTTTACTCCTGGCTTTCAGGAAAGTGAATGTCTAAAGTTGTCTCCCTTACTTTTGGAATTTTAAACTGATAACCCTATTCCTACCCGTCTGGCCAGACTATTCCTTAACTCGCTTCACACATGCAGAACGAGTTTTAGATCTAGCTATGGCTGCTTCCCCCTAAGCCCCACCCACACTTTGCCCCCTTTTGTCCCTTCAGGAATCTGATAATTCTTCTCTTACGGTTCTTGCCAAAGATTGCAGGAGCAGGTGTGACGACGCGGATGTGCCAGATGGGCAGAGTCCTTATGCTTCTCAACACATCTGCTGAATAGAGGGAATGCATACCCATTCCCTGATGGTTTCATGTCTTAAGTGGTGTGGGTGTGACAAAGAGGGGGAGAAATGTGGACTAGCCAAAGGAGCCAGTCAGGCTTGGGGTTGAGAGGCATCATGGGCAGCTGCCATTTGCTCTGTGCTTGTCACAGCCCCTTGCCCAGGTCTTGACCAGTGAGGTGTGTGTCGTGGTCACACCCATCTCAGCAGATCTGTCAGCTTTCCCGCTTTTGTTAAAGGGTGATATCATGCTTCCTGGGGGGAGCACTAGAAGACAATGCTCGGCCACTTTCCTCCAGATACAATAGGCGGAGTCAGGAAGGCAGTATTGACATTGCTGGGGCTGGGGAGGCGCTCACTGCTCTGCAGCCGTCAGAGGGTGAACCAGCTTAACCTTGGCACACAGGGCCTGAGTTGTGCAAGGCGTCTGGCTGCAGAGCCAAAGGGGACTCCACCCTGGGGACAGGAGTGCTTTAGACATCTGGGAATCTGGGATGGGCTTCAAATGCTGATCTCTGTGTCAGAAACAACCACAAAACTGTAGGAATACCGGTAATAAAAATGACTACTCTGGGTTGAATGCCTCTGTGTGCCAAGTGTTAAATATGATTTTTAATGTTTCACAACAAATCGCCACAATAGGTATTATTATTATTTTTTAATAGACAGGGAAACCAAGGCTGACAAACATTAAGTGCCGTGTCCAAGGTTAAAATACAGTGACCGGCTGGGTGTGGTGGCTCATGCCTGTAATCCCAGCACTTTGGGAGGCCGAGGCAAGCAGATCACTTGATCCCAGGAGTTCAAGACCAGCCTGGGCAATATAGGGAGTCCCATCTCTACAAATAATAAAAATACTGGCTGGATGTGGTGGCATGCACCTGTGGTCCCAGCACCCTGAGAGTCTGAGGTAGAAAGATTGCTTTAGCCTGGGGGTTTGAGATATGTCGTTATCATGCCACTGCACTCCAGACTGGATGACAGAGTGAGACCCTATCAAAAAAAAAAAAAAAGTGGCCATCCGTTTTTGATGCCTAACATTCCAGACTTCCGAGAACTGCCATGCTTTCCCTCGATGTGATTCTGATGGGTTTGCCAGTCGCTGGTCACAGAATGTCCCAGCCAACTAACAACAGCAGTTGGTTCGAACACAAGATTTAGAAACAGTTAAACTCTTTCCCTGGGAATTTATGAACACTTTGAAAGAAAATGCTCTTCTTCACAGAGGACACGGTATCCCTGGAGCTACCCACTTCCCTGACAACTTGGAGGAAGCTCGTCTTTAGTATAAGAGAGAGAATGAGGCCAATAACATAACATGGACCCAAGACAAGCGCTCTGATAGCATATGAGCCCTGGGTCTGATGATTTTCAGTCACAGACCCATACCTGCCTCTTCCAGTTATGTGAGCCAGCCTCTTTTATTTGTTCAAGCTACTTCGAGTTAGCTTCTTTCGCTTGAAAGTGAATTATCCTGTTATCCTGACTGACCACATGTCTGATAGGAAATGATGGAGACAAGAGTTACCCTGAAAATGACCTGAACCCGAATCCTGGGCTCTTTAAAAGACTTCACTATGCTGTCTTCCAACTAGTGTTTCGTGGTCACCTCAGGGTAGTTCCTAGAAAATGAAGCTAACAGCATTTATTTATGTGGTTTTGGGAAAGATTTTTTAAAAAATAACTTAAAAATACTTAGAACAGGGGCTGGGCGCAGTGGCTCTCATGCCTGTAATCCCAGCACATTGGGAGGCCGAGGCAGGCAGATCACAAGGTTAGGAGTTCGGGACTAGCCTGACCAACATGGTGAACCCCTGTCTCCACTAAAAATACAAAAATTAGCTGGGCATGGTGGCAAGTGCCTGTAATTCTAGCTACTTGGGAGGCTGAGGCAGGAGAATTGCTTGAACCCGGGAGGCGGAGGTTGCAGTGAGCTGAGATCATGTCACTGAGCTCCAGCCTGAGCAATAGAGTGAGATCCTGTTTCAAAAAACAAACAAAACCACACATGCAAAAATAAAATACTTAGAACAGTGCTGGTGCATTGTTAGTACTCGATAAACATCAGATGTTATTAAGGTGTGCTTATACATGAAACTGGTGTCTTGTATGTGACCTTATGCTAGTTCTTTCAAAGCACATTTTTATCCACAAGGGCAGGCAACTCCTATTCTGCATGCATGAGGCTCCCTGGTTTCCCTTGGTGCCCTAAGCCTGGCCTTATAGTGAGGACAAGGCGAGAGAAGCTTAGACCTGTGAGTTCTTGGACTTCTGCCAAAAATGTGGCAAGTTGGGTGGGGAAATTCCTTTCTGTGGCTCAACCAGCTGGCAAGATTGGGCTCCCAACTTTTCTGCCAGCTCCCAGTTTCCTCTCTTTTCTGGGTCTTGGCTGATCACAGGCTCTAGGATGATTTGTCGTTTGTAGGTTCCTACCTCATTTATCCCAAACCTATTGATTCTTTTTTTTTTTTTTTTTGAGAGAGTCTTGCCCTGTCACCAGGCTGGAGTGCAGCGGCACAATCTCGGCTCACCACAACCTCTGCCTCCTGGGTTCAAGCAATTCTCCTGCCTCAGCCTCCCGAGTAGCTGGGACTACAGGCACGTGCCACCATGCCTGGCTGATTTTTGTATTTTAATAGAGATGCGGTTTTACCATGTTGGCCAGGATGGTCTCGATTTCTTGACCTCGTGATCCACTCATTGCAGCTACCAAAATGCTGGGATTACAGGTGTGAGACACTGCGCCTGGCCGATAATTCCTATCTCTTGACAATTTAATGACTCCAAGTGGAATTTCCCTCACTTCTGACTAAGCTTGTTGGATTTTCGGACCCGTCCTGGGGGTGCGTGTGTGTGTATGTGCGTGCACGCAAGCCCACACACATGCACGTACTTGCAGGCACACGTGTGAAAGAGAAAGAAATAGCTGTTCCCCTATTTCAGCACATCTTTCCTCTAATTCCACCTTCCTTTAGACTCAATTCTATTCTGTGTCCAATACCCTTGCATCTGGAAAGTATGTTCTAATCTTCTGGGATTCCTTTAAACATCCACCTATTTTACTTTTCATTGCTACCACTTCAGAATCAAAGAAGAGGCTGGTGGTGGTGGTTGCTTGTGGTCAGCAGCTTTTCAGGAGCCGGTCTGTGCCTACCTCTTCAGCCTCTCATGGTTCTTAGTCCTACGTACTACAATGGAAGTGTACTCCAGTCATACCAGGCGCTTTGCAGTTTCCAAACATTCACGTTCAAGCATTTGTGCCTTTGTGTATGCTATTTTCTCTTCCAAGCATGCCCTTGTCACCTTCTCTTCTTCACCTGCCTTATTCATAATTAGAGGTTTAGTTCGGGTATTATTTCTTCCAAGAAGTCTCCTTTAACCTCCTTGCATGAATTAGGGCCCTGGCTTAGCCTGGGGCAAAAACATGGCCTGAAGGCCAAGGTATATGTGCAGGAGGATTATTTGGGATAATGATTCTGGGAAGCAAGAGTGAGGGACTAAGGGAATGGAACTCCACAAGGATCCATCATCAAGCTGGCTGCGGCTACAGAAGCCTGGTGCTCCGGACATTCTGAGGAGCCTTATAAAGTGACACTTAGAACTTCATCTGCGAATGCAAAGGGGAGACATTCATCTAATGCTATTCCCTTTCTTTGTTCAAGGGTTATGTAGATCTAAGAACCTAGCAGGTTACTACAGGTGAGGAAATAAGATATACTTGATGGGGCTCCTGGTGAGCTACTTTGGCTGCACCTGCTCAAAGATCAGAAGCAGCCAGAGCAAAAGCTGGGATGAGGAGGGTTTGCGTTGGTTCATAAGAGATTTTGGATACAGGCACCTTGTGCTTGCCTTTGTTGTAGAACATTTAATTACAATTTACTGTTTACTGGTTGGTTTTGCCCACTGGGCTATGAGCCATATTTGGCATTTCAATATTTCCAGTACCCGACATGATATGATTTCTTTATTAGATGACAAAGAAATGCTTTAATTGGTAGCTTTGCTGGCCAGGTGCTGTGGCACATGCTTGTAATCCTAGCACTTTGGGAGGCTGAGGCAGGCAGATCACCTGAGGTCAGGAGTTCGAGACCAGCCTGGCAAGACCCCATCTTGACTAAAAATACAAAAAAATTAGCCAGGCATGGTGGTGCACGCTTGTAGTCTCAGCTAATTTTTGTATTTTTAGTAATGATGGGATTTCACTATATTGGTCAGGCTGGTCTCGAACTCCTGACTTCAGGTGATCCAATCACCTCAGCCTCCCAAAGTGCTGGGATTACAGGCATAAGCCACCATGCCCAGCCAATTTCTTCACTTTCAAAGACCATGGAAGGCAATGTAAATTACAGCTTAATGCACATACAGTGTAGTCAGACAAGCTGAGCTTGCATCCCAGCCTTATTACTGTGTTGGTTGGTTGTTGGCATGTAACAAACTACTTCCAAAACTCAGTGGCTAAACCAGCATTTATGATTACTCCTGTGCTTTTGGCTCATTCAGGGTTCTGCTGGTCTAGTTCGACACCGCTAGGTGGCTCTGTTTCAGGTTGCGGCAGCTGGGGCTGCTGTTTCTTGCTGCAGTTATGTGGGTTGTCTGGATGCTTTGCGCGTGTATCGTCCTTCTTCGATCAGTGGATCACCCAAGGCATGTTTTCCTGGTAATGTTAGAAACACAAGAGGACTAAGTAGAAACAAGTATACAAGTGGTATGTCGTCTTTTTTTTTTTTTTTTTTTTTTTTTTGAGACAGAATCTTGCTCTGTTGCCCAGGCTGGAGTGCAGTGGCACAATCTCAGCTCACTGCAACTTCTGCCTCCTGAGTTCAAGAAATTCTCTGCCTCAACCTCCTGAGTAGCTGAGATTATAGATGTGGGCCACCATGCCTGCCTAATTTTTGTATTTTTAGTAGAGACGGGGTTTCACCATCTTGGCCAGGCTGGTCTTGAACTCCTGACCTCGTGATCCACCCACCTCGGCCTCCCAAAGTGCTAGGAGTACAGGCGTGAGCCACTGTTCCCCTCTCACAAGTGGGGCTTCTTAAGGTCTTGGCTCAGAACTGGCATGCTATCACTCCCAAAGTGATGTGCCCAAAGCCAAGGGATGGGAAATACACTCTGCCCACAGTGAGGCCAAAGCAGGAATGTGGACGCAAGGAAGTTTGAAGAGTTGGCGCCAATAATTCAACCTATTATAACAACTGCCAGCTTTGTACTGTGGTGCAAGTCGCTCGGCTTCATCTGTAAAATATGCAGCGTGATAGTATGATAGTACCCATATCATGGGTTTTTGTGTGGGGGAGGACAAGTAATTCAGGTAGATTTTATGAAACGTTTAGAACAATGCTTAAATTTAGAAAACATAGTACAGGTTAGTATTGTCACTAATTTCATCCCTCTAACCATCAATACCTGTGCCTAAAGGGTGTATACCACCAGAGTGGCTATAGGAGTGTTAGAATTGACCTCGCAAAATGGCCTAGCATCGGCCGATTCTTCTCCAGGAGAAGGGCTTGAAGGAGTGACCTTCGGAGTAGTCCCCAGTCGCTCATTTGTAGATTCCTTTTTTCCTCTCTCATAAGCGCGTCGTAGCACAAACTCAAGGCCCCAGCCGGCATGGGCTGGCTTTGTGCTGCCTTGTCTCCCCACCCCGCTTCACCCTGTGTCTCGCACACCCAGAGTCAGCGGTGCTTTTTACACAAACCATCTGCCAAGAGATGTGGATGGAGTGGAGCCAGAAACACAACAGCTGCAGAAGCTCAGCCACTTTCAGAAGCCTGTAGTAATCGCATAACAGGCTTGGATGCAGCTCTGACTACCGAGTAACTCTAGAGTATGTAAGCCATCGGTAAAGTACGATTGCAGCATGAGTAATACGTGAGTTCTGACAGCTGCTTCTGAATCAAACAAAAGACAGTGTTGTTGCCAACCAGGGGAAAATCACATTTAACTGCATTACTGTCTTCTTTTTCAGGCCAGGGAGACTAGCTTCTGTTTGAGGCCCCTTTTACTTTCCTAGAGATCTTTCTGATGAAACTCAGAGCTTTTAACCCCCACCAAGCTCATCTTTTCACCTTGTGCCAGGCGGTTAAGAACACTGGTGCCAGATAAATCTGGATTGGAGCCCCATTCAACGATGTGACAGGGGCAGGTTATTTCACCTTTCTGTAGAATGAGGATAACAGTATTACCCTTTAATGAGGGTCACATGATATGAAGCATGTCAGATGCTTAGCAAAATATGGGTTTATAACAAACGTTCAATAAGTATTAACATTATTTTTTTGTATCTCCCTGTGCTACTAAGTAATTGCTCCTAAGAGTACCCTGCCTCCAAGAATCCATATAAATGTTATTCTATTCCATTCCACCCCTCTCAACACATCTCATTTCTTTCCAACTCTCTATTCTGTACGTATTGTTTGAGCTTATACTCTGCCCAACCGTGGGTCCGATACTCAGCAGACAGAAAACACAGAAACTTGCAACTAAGGAGGCTTTCGTTGGAGTGACAGCTGGACATGCAGTCGATTCTTGTTGTTCATGGTACTTACTTTCTATAAACCACAGACACAAGGTCAGGTTCTCCGTAAGCTTCTGGTCACCACGTTTTTGTCAGCACATTAATACTTAGCCCTGTTTTATGTGTCTTGGTATGAAGACCAACCATCTGATTGCCATGGCTGATTCATTAACATTGAACTCACAGCCAGAGGCACTCCTGCCTAAACAAAGCTTATCTAACACATGGGCACCACTTTGTGAGGTTTAAGAACAGTAGACAGCACTTCAGCACTAGACTTGGGGACTGTTGTAAATGGTGAAAGTGGCAATAAAGAGCACAAAAATGTAAAAAAAGAATGCACTAGATGTATCTCAAGAAAGACACTTGTTTGTAGGATGAGTGCTGAGCAGAAGTTCTGCTTCAGCTGGGAATGTGTTTATCCAGGGATTGTGTGCATGTGTTCAAATGACTAGGTTATAAATAAATTATAGCCAGTAGACAAATTCTCAGATACATAATCTGTAAATGATGAGGATAGATGGTATATAAAAATGACTCTGCAACTCAGACTACAATAAAATTTCCACAGAAATACAGGGCAATACAGCACAGACCAGAGATAAGGTGCTTCTGTCTAGGATAATCAATTAGGCTCTACTAACTGCAATTAGACGTTTAAGGATATTTCTGACACAGAGGAGACAGTAGTGACGGAAGCATGGAGGGATTAAAACACGTGGCTAAATGCAGCCAGATGACTCAGATTGGGGCCAGAAGTGGAAGGATTTTGGCTTCCGTCACTGTACAGTGTAACCCAGATTTGACTGGATTCCCCAAAACAGGCCTCTCCTCACCCACACCCATTACAAGCCAGAGCCAACACTTAGAGATGCCAAAACAACATAAAACAGATGCAACTCCATGATGTTAGTGAGTAACATAACATTTTTTAGCAAGTCAAAGAAAAAGATGATTTGTGTTGTATGGTGTGTAAAGTAAAGCTTAATACATGCACAAGTGGATATCTCTTGGTTCTTATGACTAAATTCATTTCCAGTTCCCAGCCTACTCTTTCTCTTCTCTTCCATAGCCTCCACTATTCCAGGAAATCACAGTGTTGCACACACATCCCCAGGCCCCTTCCCCCTTGCATATGCCACTCGGCAAAGCAAAAGCCAGGTAGTCATCTAAGCCCATCTCCTCTGGAAACCTTGGCAGGACTCTGTGTTGTTACTCAAGCATGGCTTTCAGTTTTCACTCCATCCTGCATTGAGCCCATTCCAAGTGGCTTATGAAGATATTCACCCAATTAAATATTTTCTTCATATTTTGGCATAAGCACTAAAGAAGTACAAGGTTCCGGATGAGATGCCCCTCCCTATCACTGCCTCTACCTGTTATTCCTGACAGAATAAGCATTTTCTCATCTTAAAAGCATGATCCATGGTTTCTGCAGTTTCTAAAGAGCCTAGCCAGGCTCTGGCCACACTGGATATTCAATAAATCAGTTTAGATTTTCACTAAACTGATGGGTTTGGGGAAAGAGACATCGTATAATGTTTTCTTCCATAAAACTGATAGGTAATTTTAATTATTGTTTTCTTACATATTTCACAGCAAATTTTCGTAATTTGTATCACAAGAGTTCTAAGCATTACCTTCTAATGACTCTTTTTTTTCTTTTTTTGAGATGGAATTTTGCTCTTGTTGCCCAGGCTGGAGTGCAATGGTGTGATCTCGGCTCACTGCAACCTCTGCCTCCTGGGTTCAAGTGATTCTTTTGCCTCAGTCTCCCAAGTAGCTGGGATTACAGGCATGCATCACCACACCTGGCTAATTTTGTGTTTTTAGTAGAGACAGGGTTTCTCCATGCTGGTCAGGCTGGTCTTGAACTTCTGACATCAGGTGATCTGCCTGCCTTGGCCTCTCAAAGTGCTGGGATTACAGGCGTGAGCCACTGCACCTGGCCATCTTCTAATAACTCTCATCCAATCCCCTAAAGATATTGGTTATGAAATTTTGCAGCATCATTTTATACCTTATCTTAAAGAATAAACAGGAAGAATAGCTAAAAAATTTCTGAAAAAGAAGAGTAATATCTTGAGAATCGTTCTACTGGATCTTAGGGTGGAATATGCTACTGTAATAACAGTGTTATATTCCCAAGAGTTTGGATGCACAGATCAACAGATGAAAGGCCAGAACCAGACCTGAGTTTATATAAAATTTAAATAATTGAATAAAGGCTACAAATCAGTGGAGAAATAACAGGAAAATTAATTTTCTGTTTGGAAAAAAGAGTTGTTTGAAAAACACATCTCTTACCACACACCAAAATAAATTCAAAATGGATTAAAAGGTAAACGTAAAAAACTCAAGCCATTAAAGGAAGAAGATGGAAGTGAATATATATTGAATTTTCATATGGAGAGAGACTGTTAAACAGAAGAAACCACAAAACTAAAAATCAATGCACTGGCTGTATAAATATTTATACTGTCAATTCAAGAATAAGCAAAATTAAAAGTCAAAGGACAAAAAGAAAAATACTTGCAAAAAATATGGTAAATAAAAGAAAATAAACTCATTGAAATTGATAGAAAAAAATAAAAATATCAATAGAAAAAGAGAGGAACAAATAATTCCCTAAAGGAGGGAATACAAATGGCTTATAAGCATGTGAAAAAGTTCACCCTCTAAAACAAATTTAAATCAAAACAAGATACCAGTTTTCCATGTCAAATTAGCAAAGATTCACAAGTGAGAAGGCTCAGTAATACATGGCTGAGGTTGGTGAAATGTTCACTCTTATATGCTGCACCTCTTTAGAAATAAAGTTGGCAATGTAGACCAAGAGCTTTTAAAAAGTTACGATAGGCCAGGCACAGTGGCTCATGCCTGTAATCTCAACACTTTGGGAGGCTGAGGCTGGCAGATCACTTGATGTCGGGAGTTCGAGACCAGCCTGGCCAGCATGTAAAACCCCATCTGTATACAAGAACTAGCTGGGCGTGGTGGCTTGTACCTGTAGTTCCAGCTACTTGGGAGGCTGAGGAAGTTGGATCACCTGAGCCCAGGAGGTAGAGGTTGCAGTAAGCTGAGATTGTGCCACTACACTCCAGCCTGGGCAACAGGACGAGACCCTGTCTCAAAAACAAAACTGTTATGATAAAATTAAGTAAAAATTCAGAATGCAAAGCAGCATTTGGCCAGGCATGGTGGCTCATGCCTGTAATCCCTGCACTTTGGGAGGATTGTTTGAGCCTAGGAGTTTGAGACCAGCCTGGACAACATAAGGAGACCCTGTCTCTTAAAAAAAAATAGCTGGGCATGGTGTTCTAAGTCCATAGTTCCAGATACTCAGAAGGCTAAGGCAGGAGGTCACTTGAGCCCTGGTGGTAGAGGTTGTGCAGTGAGCCATGATTGCACACCTGCACTCCAGCCTGGGAGACAGCGAGATCTTGTCTCAAAAAAAAAATCTGATAAAGCTATATGTATTTGTTTCTATAGTTTCTCCCTCTAAATAGTCTCAGAAAGAAATGAAAGTTATACATCACAATGTTAGCAAGGGTTAAAATGTTCCTTTCTAACCATTTCCTACTGTGTTTAGATAGAATGGATTTAGTGTTTAAAGAACGATTTCACATAAGGGTGTATATTTCTAAATAATTTATACTGGGAATGTTCTAAGACCTCTAACTATATTATTTTCGTTGTTTTAGAGGCACCCGTTGATGATTTTTATTCTTTTTTTTTCCTCAGACAGGAGTCTTACTCTGTGGCCCAGGCTGGAGTATAGTGGCGCCATCTCAGCTCACTGCAACATCCGCCTCCCAGGTTTAAGTGATTCTCCTGCCTCACCCTCCTGAGTAACTGGGATTACAGGCATGTACCACCACCATGCCTGGCTAATTTTTGTAGTTTTAGTAGAGATGGGGTTTCACCATTTTGGTCAGGCTGGTCTTCCACTCCCGAGCTCATGATCTGCCCACCTCGCCCTCCTATAATGCAAGTTTTATTCTTAAATCAGTACCACTTGCAAGGATAAGCATAGAGGAGCCCATATTTATCAGGACTGCTGTCTATTTTGAGTATGTAAAATATCTAAGACTATCATGGTATTAATTAGTGCAGTGTTATTATAGAGAAAGATACCAGAAACAGTCTTTCCTGGATATTTTCATTGAGACACTGGGACATTCAGATGGCCTATTGAAGTGCGACAAGGAGAGACAGTGAGAAATGTTTCTTTCATAGTATTCAGTTGATTTTTAAAGTTTGGGAATGAAAACTATAAAATGAGAACTCTGGGTAGTTATTTTAAACTATGGCATTTGTGCACTTTAGTTTTTTTAAAATACATTTTTCTGATTACAAAAATAGTATATGTACAGGTAGAAAAATGTAGACATACAGAAAAATGTTTTAAAAATATGGCCACTGGAGTTAACAAATATGCTTCTTTAATAATACAAGAAATCTATATCTACAGCTATCTATCTAGAGGGAGGGAGAAAGAGACAGAAATAGAGGGACAGAGATAGACACTTTGGCTGTTTGGTTTAAACATCTGGTGATTATTATCTTCAAACATAAGCACAGTTGTGTATGTTCTGTTTTATGATGGTGGGGCTAGCTAAACAAGAGGAAAACATCATGCCTGTAATGCCAGCACTTTGGGAGGCTGAGGTGGGCAGATCATGAGTCAAGAGATCGAGACTATCCTGGCCATCATGGTGAAACCCTGTCTCTACTAAAAATACAAAAATTAGCTGGGCGTGGTGGCGTACGCCTGTAGTCCCAGCTACTCAGGAGGCTGAGGCAGGAGAATTGCCTGAAACTGGGATGCAAAGGTTGCAGTGAGCTGAGGTTGTGCTACTGCACTCCAACCTGGTGACAGAGCAAGACTCTGTCTCAAAAAAAAAGGAAAACAGTTTCAACCGTGGGCTCATTTACTCTAAACCAGAAGGACCCCATGAAAAGTAAAGTCACAGAACTAACCCGCATCTTCTGAAGCTGCCATATTGTCACTGAGTAATGCCCGAAACGAATACTTCCTTCTTATCTGGACCACTCTCATCACTTAGAGTTAACCCTGAAGGATGGAGTAAGGAACGGCAGAAGCGTGAGGGTAAATATCAGAAATGGGATTAGAATGTCATAGATACAATATTTGTTAATGGAAAAAATCTAGACAAGTCATGCCTCATTTTTAGGATCACAAAATAGTTGGAAATGTCCAAGAATTCCTGGCATCAAAAGGGCATCTTTCAAAATGTCATGTAGTTCGGAGTCTGTCTTTTGCTATTCACTTCACCGTCTTCCTTATAAGCCTCAAGAGCCACAGTTGGCTGAGTTTGAATCAGGTGAAGACAGTCTTTTTTTTTTTTTTTTTTTTTTGTATATCATAAATTGTGTTTATTCTGTGTACTTGTTTTAAGCGGACCGGGAATGAGAACTTCATAGTATACTGGGCAATTTATCTAGAAATTCCTAAGTGCTGAGTCGGAACACGTTATATTTATCACACATGAAGACAGCCTTTTGATGCCTCTGCAGCCTTCCACCATAGCCTCCTTTGTCATGTCAGTGACCATATGATACTTCTAACCTGAATGCCAGTGTCCTCCACTTATTGGTACTTTTTAGTATCTGTATCCAAATCAATTGCTAGTGCATGCCTCATCTTTCTGTAAATCTCCTGTTAGGTTGCAGGCCAGTGGCTTTCATACTTGCTTTATGGAGCTCAAGGGGTTCCAAGAGATGACTGTGGGGCTGCCATGGATGATGAGGGCAAGGCCCATGCCTGGATGTCTCTGTGATCTTCACCGCTATTTTACCTCAACTTCAACCAGAGTAATTATACTTAGGTAACATATTATCCTCTACTTAATATTCATCTGGTGAAATGATACCTCTGCTTAAATAAAAACACATTGGGAAACCACAGCTAAAAGTTGTAGGATTTGCTCTGACAAAGACAGCTGGAAGTGATGGATGGGCATCCTGTGTGAGGAATTACTGGCTAAGCCAGTAGTAGTTAGAAGTACAGGTTTGAAACTGAACTATGAGGCATGGAAAGTTTGTATTTCCCATTGGCTGTAGACTGGAAACCAGATAATCATGGTGGTATGTAAAGGCTGGTAATGCTTAGATTGAAGGTTTGAGTGACAGGCTGTTCTAGTTGAGGGGATGCATTTTAAGTCATAAGCTTTATGACATTAATTTTTGTCAGTATGGTTAAGCATGTTTGCTAGAAAGCAAAGTTGTATGTCGATGAATTGTTACTGTGTTTATATTAACACTGTATGTACTTGGATTAGAGAGTTGACATCAGCTCACTTACTCTTTGAGATGTATTGCCCACAAACTCAAGGATTTGTAGGAGTTTAGGGACTCTATTGTTTGGTTTGCTTGTTTTTTGAGATGAGTCTCACACTGTCACCTAGGCTGTAGTGCAGTGGTGCGATCTTGGCTTACTGCAATCTCCACCTCCTGGATACAAGCAATTCTCCTGCTTCGGCCTCCCAAGTAGCACGCCACACACCCAGCTAATTTTTTGTGTGTTTTTAGTAGAGACGGGGTTTCACTATGTTGACCTGGATGGTCTTGATTTCCTGACCTCCTGATCCACCCACCTCGGCCTCCCAAAGTGCTGGAATTACAGGTGTGAGCCACCGTGCCCGGCCAAGTTTAGGGACTCTATTAAGTGTGCACAGTTATTTTCCTCTAAGTTGACATTAAAAATTTGAAATTTGCCACTCAAGTCTCAGAAACCAAGTTTTAATTTCAGTCACACAACAGAGAAAAATTTTGGTATTCTTTGAACACATTCTATATTACACAATCTGAGAACTAAATTTAACCTAGTTTCTATCTCTTTTATGAACTAAAATTAGAAGTATCAAAAATATGATTTGAAACCTAGGGCTCTTGCTGATTAGTCATATTTTAAAATTCAGAATGTAGAGATCATTGACTTCATTTCCTAGTGTCATGTCAAACTTCATTTTCCAGTGTAACCCTGGGTGATACATGTGTGTCATTCTTAGAAGGAGTCAAATATCATCATCATTAAATAATCCATAAACTAAAACTTGTTTTCATGATCCCCTACTAGAAGTTAAGCCCATTTAACGATGTAATAAATAAAGAGAAGAGAAACCTTAGCAATGCGCTCAGAATACCAAGACAAAGAAGGAATACAGGTCTCAGTTGTCAGATGTATGGGCTCATTTCTTGCCCATTTGTATTGCTTCTCTGGGCTGTTACTAGATTTAAAATAAACAAAAAGGGTGTGTAATAAATTTTTTTAATCCTAGAACTTACGGAGGCCGAGGCAGGTGGATCACCTGAGGTCAGGCATTCAAGACCAGACTGTCCAACGTGAAGAAACCGTCTCTACTAAAAATACAAAAATTAGCCAGGCGTGGTGGTACATGCCTGTACTCCCAGCTACGTGGGAGGCTGAGGCAGGAGAATCTCTTGAATCTGGGAGATGGAGGTTGCAGTGAGCTGAGATGATGCCACTGCCCTCCAGCCTGGGCAACAGGGTGAGACTGTCTCAAAAATAAAAAAGGGTTCTTGTCTTAGTGTACCACTTTTGAGCTGGTTGGTATTCATTAGCTCACCCTTAGACCTCATTGTCTCTCGACATAAGGTAAAAAATGCCACCACAAACATTAGCTTTTCTTTGTGATGGGCTCTGTAGAGTTAGGATGCCACCTTAGGAGGGTCTAGTTGTGACTCTTTTGCAGGGGGGAAATTTTTTCTTCACTGGTCTCACAATTTTAGGGACTCTCAAATCATCATCACCTTTATCATCATGTCTTTGTAATCGTTTATTGAATATTCCACTATTTGCCACATACTCTTAATACAGCCTCCATAAAATTTACAATTTTTTCCTCCATATGTTTGTATACATTGATACATCATCAGGGAAATGCTTAGAAGTACCACTAGCTTCATTTTATAGATGACCAGTCTGAGGTACAGAGGCTAAGAAACTTAAGTTGCAAGTGGCAGATCTAGAATTCAACTCAGGATGGCTTGAATCCCACTCTGACCATGAAGCTTCCTGGCCTTCCATCTTGATCTGATCTGAGATAGGCACAGCACTGCACAGGCACTAGAAGCAGAGAGGACGCCTTCAACACATCACTGTGATGAAGGTGCTAATATAAATTCCAAGGATAACTGTGCAGAGCACAAGTCACTTGCATTCTTGCCAAAATATTCAATTTTTAAAATGTTTCTCTTTTGGTTCTGTGTGTACAATACCATCATCCTGAGATAGCCACTGTTAATATCTTCTAGATAAGATTGAATTTTATATCCTTCCCTGTGGAATTCAAATGCCCTCTACAAGGCTTCCCCTGTGAATTCCCAGGTCACTTAGATTCTTTTTTTTTTTTTCTTTTGAGACGGCGTCTCGCTCTGTCACCAGGCTGGAGTGCAGTGGCATGATCTTGGCTCACTGCAACCTCTGCCTCCCGGGTTCAAGTGATTCTCCTGCCTCAGCCTCCTGAGTAGCTACTCAGGGGCTATAGCCATGCGCCACCATGCCTGGCTAATTTTGTATTTTTAATAGAGACGGGGTTTCACCATGTTGGCCAGGATGGTTTCGATCCCTTGACCTCATGTCTGCCCATCTTGGCCTCCCAAAGTGCTGGGATTGGCACTTACATTCTTATAGTTACCTCTGACACTGAGCTGTGGCTTCAGTTTAATTTACTTTAGTTCACATCCTCCCATGCTCACTCTTTTGCCTCTCTGTTCAAATTGGTGTCAACCCAGATGTGCAGCTCAGCCTTCTACCTCAGTTAAAACCAAGAGGAGCAACAATTTCTCTGCCGCCAGACAGATATACAGGTACAGATGGACATACAGACATAATCATAAACACAGAGACATAGGGACTGACATGCATTTGTGAGTATTGTGAGTTCAACACACTGAACTGACGATTTGAGACAAAGCAGTTTCCACAGAGGCAATGCAACAGCTTCACAAGTGTCAGTCACCCCATCTGTTCAAGTCCTTCCGCTGCACATTGTATTACTCAGCCTTTCTCTTTTCTTCTCTTTCCTTTTGTGCCATCCGTTGGGATTTTGATTGGGATTACATTAAATTTATGAATTAATTTAGGAAGAATTATCATCTTTCCAACATCCTACCTTTCTACTTAAGAGCACAGAAGATCTCTCCATGTTTTAAAATCTTTATCTTTTGATAAAACTTCACGGATATTTTCATATGGACTGTATGCATTTCACATTGTGCTATTACAGTTGTGACTTACTAAAGTGTTCTTGCCTTCTGGGGATAAACCCTAGTATCTATAGAAGGTAAATCATTTAATAAATGGCTGAAATAATTTGCTAATATTTTATTTGGGATTTTTGATTTTTCATAAGTAATATAAGGAGTAGTTTTCTTTTTCCAGCTCTTTTAGATTAAGTAACAGAATTATACTTAATAGATTTCTATATTTTAAAAAACGTTCTTATATAATAAACTCATTAGTAAAACTAGCTGGCCCTATGGATTTTTGGTGAGATAAGTTAGGCTTTTTACTTTTTGAGTTCAACTTTAGGAATTTATATTTCTTAAAAAAAATTATTTTATATATATTTTTAAACTTAGCTGAGAATTGTTCATAGAAGTTTCCTATGATTAAAGCATCTTCTTAACAAGAGCTATTTTACCTCTTGTTTTACTTTCAATTTTACTTACAAAGAGATCTCAGAGGCTCACTGTTGTGAATTCTACCTACACCAAGGAACATCTTTCAGAATTCTCCTTTTTCTCTTTAGCTTTATTTCTTTCTGCCTTTCCTGAGTTGTATTAGTTCTTTTAAAACTGTTTCTTGAGCAGTTTTTCATTTATTAATATTCAGTAATAAGCAAAGTATTTAAATCTACAGCTGACAATTGAATAACACAAGTTTGAGCATCATGGGCTACTTATACTCAACTTTTTTTCAACCACAGATGGAAAATAAACCTACATAAACAGAGGGGTTCAACTTTTTGTATATGCGGGTTACTAGAGTGGCCTGCAGGAGCTGAGTATGTGTGAATTTGGTTGTGCACAAGTGGTCCTGGAACCAACCCCTTGCGTGTACCATAGATTCATTGCTGCAGTTTTGAAAGCAGGATTCTTATTTTTTTTTCTAGAAATCCTGTCTTTTTACTTTTGATATTTTTCTGAGAATTAATAATTATTTGGAAGACAGCTTTATGATTTTTATTTTTTGAGACGGATTCTCACTCTATCGCCCAGGCTGGAGTGCAGTGGTATTATCTTGGCTCACTGCCACCTCTGTCTCCCGAGTTCAAATAATCCTCCTGCCTCAGCTTCCTGAGTAGCTGGGATTACAGGTATGCACCACCATGCCCAGCTAGTTTTTGTATTTTTAGTTGAGATGGGGTTTCACCATGTTGGCCAGGCTGCTTTTGAACTCCTGATCTTGAGTGATTTGCCCACCTCAGCCTCCCAGAGTGCTGGGATTACAGGTGTGAGCCGCCACACCAGGCTGACAGCTTTATGATTTTTAAGAAGTTGCTTTTCTTTTTTTTTTTTGTTCAAAAATATATTGTTAAACTTGATTTACTATGTTGTGGTGTGGTATTGTTTTGTTGTGGCTTGAGAATATTGTATGGAAATTTTCCTTTGCTGGGCTTCAGTGACTTGCGAGAGAGAAGGAGAAGGAGAGTGTGTGTATGTATAGCATAGCAGGAGTAACAGGGTTGATATGCCGCTGTTGTATACTAGTTCATCTATATTAGTTGTTAAAGAATGAAGTAATTGTGTATGATTTGGTAAATAAAGCAGCTTGGGCCTCCTTTGTTCCCCTGTCCTGCCACCTGGGCTTCCCCAGTCTCTCTACCTTAGGTTCTCTAGACTTCCCAATAATTCAACAATGAAGGGGTTAACGCTAGCTTATCAGGGTTTTTCAGATCCATTTCCTGGTGCTCAGATCAGTGTCCATTTTAATTGGTTGGTTGATCCAGGTTGAATTTCACCCTTGAGCAATACTAACTTATTTAAGTTAGGCAAATTGAACTATGTAATTCCTGATCTAAAACAGGTGCAAAATAAATATAAACAGTGCAGGCGATTTCACTTGCCTTTTTACTTCATATGCCCCACTCTGAGCGCAGTCCCAATTCTTGTTTTCTCTCTTACTCTCACCATGTTTGAAAGCATATAGTTTTTATGCTGCCTGGTTCCTGAACAGTACTTTATCTGGTTCCCACCCAAAGAAACAGTGATCTGTTCCTGAAATTTACATCAGCAGAAAAGAAAAAAACAAAGAAACAGTAATCTCTTCCAGTGCTGGAGGAAAACCGAGCTGTTACATTGGTGGATAAATGATACATGCCCACATTTTCCTTTATGGGTTATTTAAAGGATTGCCAAGAGTCCTTTTGTCTATACAATTTTCACTATATACACAGATCTTTGTAACGCTGACTCCTATAGAATGTGTTGCTCCACTGGCTATACATGTAATTATAAAGGCATATATATCTTATATAAAGATATACATATATTTATAATTATTTTAATGCTGTTTGATTTTTAGTCTATTTCATCTGTCAAAATTTGAGTGCTGTGATAGTATATTCCAAAACTGTTGTGCTTTCCTTACATTTTTTTGCTTTTAACAGTTTTTCTTTTATATATTTGATTCTATATGATTTAGAGCACAAATATGCATAACTATTATGCCTCCATATTGTGGACTTTAGTTTCTATCAACATAGAAACTGTTCCACTTTATGCCTTCTATTTTGAGTTCTTCTTTTTCTGAAAGTAATATTAATTTTGCTTTCTTTTCTTTCTTCATTCTTTTACTGATCCTTTTTTCTCTTAATTTCTTAAGTTCTTTGCCTATCTCTTTATTTTTAAGATTTTATGATTTTTGTTCTAAGTGAATATTCCGCAAGCATCATCTTGGAAGATTTAGTTTTTTTCGCAGTCTGAGAGTATAAACATTTACCTTTAAATCATAAATGATAGTCAATCTTCTGACATATTGTTTTATACTTTTTTTTACACTTTCCTGTTTTCATTTTTGTTTCCTTTCTTTTGCTTATTTGGCTTATATTTTGTTTACATTTATCTTCCTTGGTCATTTTGATGTATACATCCTGTTTCTTATTGTATTAATGGCCACCTTCAAGTTTTTCAAAAGTGCTATTTAACCTATATTTCTCTATTTCTAACAAATAGTGAAAGCATGTATTGAACATTCATGAATCAGTGAGGAACTCTGCACACTATAACTCTCATCTTTCCTTTGCCCTTCCAAGTCTTTGCTAACTTACTATGAAATCTGA